>OX393580.1:19126775-19726775 GCA_947652605.1 Elmis aenea | reverse complement strand
TTTTGTTTAAATGTGTGGCTAATGAGAGCTCAGGGGGGCTTAGCACCCCCTGGTCCCCCCCTAACTACGCCAATGAACCCTGGTTGGCCATGACTTTACATAAAAGAGCGTTTTTTTAGCTTTTCAAAAATATATAGTTTATGTATCATTTGCTGCAAAAAATAACTGAGAAATGGCTAATATTGTAAACATTTCCTTATCTATGTTTGCCATGATTTTGTAAAAAAGTTATGTTTGCAATTAATAAACAACTACCTAAACGTAAATTCCAAGTCAATTCTGCAGGAGCCGCTACGTTTTCACCACTTACAATGTAATTTGCTAACATATACACTTTTCAAAGTGTTCAAATTTAGCCATGTTCACAATACCACAACAAACTGATGTAACATACAAAAAAAATACACAAATTTGCTTAAAAGTTACCAATATCAATCACATTAATTATTAAACATTCTTATTAGTTATTCTGCAAAAGCAAAATACGTAAATGTCAAAATGAGCAAAAAAAAGAAAATGCATTTTTTACTCATTCTTATCCCCCAGTCGATTTTGTCCCGCCTTACCAAAACTAAAATCTGGTCACTTACCTATGGGTCACCTTCGCTTGTAGACCCGTGTCCACTGCATCCCCAATCAGGGGCTCTGACCGACATTCACTATGACTACTAACCTTTCCAAACATTTTATCCGTTACGTTTTGTACTGGTGTTGGAGTACCATCCAAAAACCGCGAATCCCTATGACACTGACTCAACGGGACGAAAATTCCCCTCTTCTCCGCACACTTGAAATACCTCTGCCCGTTGTGGATCCCGTCCGTGAGCGTCAGCGGCAGATGTGACTGCTCCTCTTCCAGCTCGATCCCCACCAGGACGTGTTTGGAGACAGTTTCAACGCCAAACCACCGTATAACACCATACAACGGATCGTCCGAAATGTCGTTTAATATCTCCACCAGTGAACCGACCGTCAAGTCGCTCGTTGTACCGGGCTCGGGCGAAACGTACTGCAACTGGCGCTCGGCCACTTGGGGGCCCGGTAAATTCTTTGGTAACGAGCTCGACAGCTGCACGGGCTCACTCGCTCTGTTCAATTCTAACACAGATAAAGGAATTTGGTTGTAGATATCGTCATCAAAACCGTACACGTTCAGTTTGTTCGCGGGATGATCGTACAAAGCCGATTTCGGCTTGTGAACGTTCTTTACGTTCAATTGCAAACTCAAAAAATTTTTATTTCTGTTATTAAGAGCCATAACCAATAAATAAATGCGACAAAAATTTAAAAACAATCGAGACTAACCAAACCGTGACTTTTTTTATTTACTTCACATCTGTAACCGTTTTTCAAACTGCACTTGTAATTTTACATGTACTTTCAACTTTCACATATTAAAAAGCATGTTTCGATAATAGAGACAGAACATTCGCATTAGATTTTAAAAATAGAAATCTAAAAAAAGTCTGCAATGTTAGTGTTACAGCTTTAAACTTCCTACAAGCTCACAGCTATTTTTAACTACAAAATGAGAAAAGTAAAATCTGTGTTGTTAACTTCGAGTATTGAAATTTCTTTAGACTGATTCATTACATTTACCACAAAACTTTTAGTAATTGTAAAAAAAATGTTTTTGAAAATTACTTAAAACTAAAAATGGTTTCCAAAAACTGCAAAGTATACTCTGTATATTACTCAAATGAAAAGGTAAGCTAATTCTACAGCTTTGTTAATATTGCAGAAAAAATATTAATTTACACGGTGTACCATTTTGGACACTTTATTATTGCTGTATCTTTTTTATTAATAACTCGATTTTTATGATTGTTCGGTTATATCAGAGCAAAAACATTGGACTTTTAATTCAAATTCATGAGCCTTAATAGCATAAAATACAAATCGTCTTCTAACAATAAGCATGTTTTTTAAATCTCGTTAACTTTAAAACTACATATATTTTAAACAAAAAACTATGCAAATTTAAGGCAAAATTAAAATTCTGTGATAGTATTATTATTTACGGATGTAATAAACTTCAGTAGTTCCAAAGATAGATACAATTTTAATATATTACGTTGCCTAAAAAGTATTTTAGATTCATACATACTTGTATCGATGTCGGAGGTTTTGTTAGGGCACAGACCACCATCTTTGTTACCATAACTTTCTTGCAGCAATTTACTTTTCCTCGGTACCGTTTTACTGCCGTTTATTATATGATTAATTAAATTGCTACTCTTGTTCCGTTGCGGTTTTAACATAATATTGTTTAAAGTCGATTGAAAATTTCTTTGCGAGTTGTTTATCAAATCGTTTTGTTCTAGTTTGAGCGGCTTCTTTAAATTTGAGTATGATTCCAAATGCTTCGAGTCGGTCGTACCAGCCCATGTACCCCCGATCACGTCGATTAAGTCGACTTCAGACTTGTGTTTGTTAGTATGCAATGTGGGCCTGATTAATCCGTTGTTTCCGTGTGACTCATGCACTAGATAAGTTTCATCTGGTTGTAGAATTGAGTTTTGATCGAAATCGTTCGTCGTGTTTACACTTAAATCACTATTTGAATCTAGAACATTCTGCAAGGACACCGAACTACGGAAGTTCGACGTATTTCTGTTGGAATTAGAGCTTGCCGCTGCACTGTCTTTGTAATTTTGTAAGTAGGTATTAAAATTTCCTCGATTTATGACGTTCAAGTTCCCACCGTCTTTGAATTTTGATGAGGATCCATTAGTTTGTGACATAATACTGATACTGGATACATTTTTTTCAATACAAGCGTCTAGCTCGCTTTTTAATGTCAGTTTCTGGGCCCTTAAGGTTGATGTACGATAAGGTGTTAAACGATCTAACGTGGCAAATAGACCGTAGCCTGGTTCGCAGGTAAAATACCGAATACCAGCAGAAGTGCCATCACATCTATTATTAGGTGTCTTTTCCTATAACACATGAAAATATCAATCGATATTAATGAAAGCTTATTTTAATTGTACTCACATGCAGAAGTAATCCAAAACATTTGCCGATACCCTTAACATTTCCAATGTATTTAACTGTACCTAAATACACGTTATCCACTTCTGAAACTCCAATAATTGATCCTTCAGTCACTTGCATCAACTGTTGACAACGATCCTCATTTTTTGCGAGCTTAACTCTTTCTTGTGGAGATATAATGGTAGCCAAATATGGCCAACACTTTTCGGCAACAGAAACAACATCGTTTTGGTCACATATAAATGACGCTGCTTCCCATGTTTCGCTATCGTCCTTAAGAAACCTTACAGCAAACTTATTATTCGCCAAAACACCATCGACTTTTACTATCGTACCAAATAAAACGGTGCGTGGTTTTGGTGGTTTACTCCGATCTTTAACAAGTGCATTTTGCACAAGTATACCATAATCATAAATCTTGTAGCTCATTGCTTGGACGTTGTAAAATAAACTATGCTTTTATTGCATATTTTAAAAAAAGTAAACAATAATATAACCTTATCACATGACTCATAAACCATTAACCACAAATATGCCTTGAAAACTTATTTTAATTAATTAAATATTTGTTACTATAATCAACAATACTGTAATACAAATAGAGAAACTAAAAAAACACAGCCAATTAGTCAAACTTTCATTTACCAGCTGTCAACTTGACACTTGTAAGATATGTTTTTTGTGTTAACTTTAAACTTAGGTCACGGCCACATTGCACCTACACATTCAAGCGATTCCGTAGAGGCAAAAAAATCGCTCTAAAGTGTGGGTTCTCCATTTGAAAGTTTTTTAAGCGTGTCCTACACCTTGAACAAATTTTTCTCGAGTTATTGCGATTTTTATATTTTTTTTGAAAGCATACAAATGCAACACAAATTATTTAATAGCGTCGTGATTAGACAAGACACAAAAAAAGTTTTAAAATACAAACAATGTTTGGCATAACAAGCTGCATAATCCTGCATCATTTTTAAATATACAGAGTTTTAGTTTTTGAGAACCGACATGTAACTGTTATATTAAATAAAACACCCTGTATGTTTTTACGTTTTCTTTAAAATAATTTAATTGCCTTTAAAAAAATGTTAAGCATGTCCTATACCTAAAAATAATTTTTATTAAAGTTACACAAATATTTTGAAAAAATACAAAGCGGACACAAATTCATGAATAGGACTTTTATTTAGATATATACATAAAAGTTTATATAAAAGAGTTAATTATAAAAGTTGATAATAAAATTACGTTTTATCTTGATATGTGTATTGCATTTTATTGTAAATACAATATTTCTTCTACTAAATACATAATACATCATTTTTAATATCTATAATAATACATGGTACATGGTTAAATAAAAAAATTTAAATCATACCTGTACAATTAATTGTTTTAAAATAGTTATAATCGATTAAAAGTTTATTACATATTTTTAATAAGAATGTCGTTGTCTGTTACCATCACATTTTAATTGATTGTCTATTATATGTTTGGTTTGTCTATCAATGGGCTGAAGAGATGGACCACATGGTAGAGTGGCCAGAATTCGCTACGCCCAAGGTAGGACATTTATATTCTGGATGTTTCAAAATAACTGAAGATTAAAGATCATGACCATCAATTTTTTTAAATTTATACCTTGTTAAAAAGAAAGAAACTACATGAAGAAGTGTAACATAATTTTAAAAAAAGTCAATTTCAATGACCTTGAAAGATCAGTTATGGGAGTGTTTCTCAAAGTTTTTACTCCAAGGACCCCATCCAAAAATAAGGGCTTGCAGAGGACCCCAATAAATGGTTTAGTAGATAGTATTTTAGCCTGGCAAATAAATTTGGATGATTCTCGAACATCATGAAGAGGCTCGGGGGACCCCTTCAGAAGGATTTAGGGACCCCCTAGGGGTCCGCGGACCACACTTTGAGAAACACTGAGCTATAGTAAGTATTGTTGTCTACTCCTTAACCAGACCACCTAGAGACTTCGGATTTTCGGCATTATGTTAAGGAAGGTCTAATCTCGGGAACGCACAAAAAAAATCCAGAAAAAGATTTTGGAGTTCCTGGAAATTTCGGAAAAACTCATGATTTCTGTTCTGTGCGTCTGCTGTGCGCACCAATCTTGCACTTCTAACTACTCCTCAACCAGACCACTTAGAGACTTCGGGTTTTCGGCATTATGTTAAGGAAGGTCTAATCTCGGGAACGCACAAAAAAAATCCAGGAAAAGATTTTGGATTTCCTGGAAATTCCTACAAAATTCCGTTTTTTGCAAATTTCTCGGCAACCATAATAGCTATCGAGTTGAAACAAATTGCAATCGATAGCTTCTAAAATTTACAATAATATTAGAAAAAGAATTAATTAAAAGTCTTTCCTTTATGCTTCACCCATGAGGTGAAAAAATTGCGCTAAAACACTCACTGAGTTTTTATTACTTGTTCATATCTATTATGTTTTTGTTCTAGATTAAGGACATCTTATCTAAAGGTGGGTGCATAAACATTCAGTGCAATATGTTAAGAATGTTGCAGTTCCTGCTTTTTGAATGTGCATTTAATATAATAACAATATCGCAGTAAAACACATCGAAATAATTAATTATTAATCTTTACTTAAGTACTAGAAAACTTACTATAATATATATAACTATATAATATAATAATAATATAATATAAATATCTCAATAAATCACATCGAAGTAATTATTAATCTTTACTTAAACAGAAGAAAACATTCTATATTTAATATAATAACAGTATCTCAATAAAACGCATCAAATTTATTATCAAGCTTTACTTAAATACGAGAATAGTTTTTCCTAGTCAGGCCAGGTTTCTTGGAAAACGGGTTTTGTTCATGGGACAAACTATTTAATTATTTTATTAAGATTGCCAATAACCAATACCTAATCTAACAAACATAAATATATACAAAACAAGTCTTGCAAAAGCATTTTAGCTATCCTAAGGCGACCTAAACGGCCTCTCAATATGGGGGATGCATATTTCCGCTTCTCAGTGGCGTATCTCACATTTTTTAATATGTATTGAATAGTGTAACTGTAGCTATGTTCTGTGGTGTAAATATTTTCCTCGTTTTGACTTGAGCCTGTTATTTACTTATTTATTTCTTATTTCGTGGTTGAGGGTTGAGGGAATTAAAAAAAAGACAGCATATTTCAATATTTGAAGTGTTTATTATGAGAGTTAAAAAATATACTGTACACAAATGCACGCCACTGATATGACTATTATCATAGATAAGAGAGAAAAACTATTATGTTCTTTATCTATGGATATGACACACCATTTTGACAGACCACATCAAATTTTTAATATATGATTACACTTTACACTACAAAATATTAATGTCTACTTACCAATGAAACGTAATCTTTTAATCTTCAACATTTTTTGACCTAGTAAGACTACAAGATCTGCAGCTAACCATTGTAGCACACAAAACCCTAAATTTCTTGACTGTTTGACCTGTCAAAACCGGCCGCCATCAGAGGCCATTTATGTCGTCATTTCCGTCGCCGCTCAAACGCTGCAGTATATTATTAAAAGCTCCTTCATCTTTTTATTTAATGGCTTTACTACGCAATCCGTCGGAATGGGTTAAATAATATAAAATCTATTTCAGTTAAAATAAACTAATAAATTGATTTAAAATAAGCAATGTACACGGGTAAACTTATTCGAGTCGTTATTTCGGTGCAAAAATAATACCTTAAAAAAATTATGGTGAGCTTATCATGACCATAATCTTTATTATTAAAGAATACACTTGGACGTCGAAATAAAACTAAAAATTAACAATATGCCAATATATCTCCACGTTAAACTCAAAAAAAAAAGAGAATCGATTTCAACAGTTTTCAACAATTAATAAATAATCTTTTAAAATTTAATCATAAACATACATTTTCTAAATTAAGACACTTTACACGTTTCAGATTCATTATCAATATCATTTAGTTGGCCACCTTTTAAGACGTTATTAACGACAGCTCGAGCCAAATAACCCATACACTGTAGATAAGGAGTTGCGAACAGGTCGGACACTTTTTGGTCATGACAATTGTTATCCTAAGAAAATTCAATTTGTTGTTATGTTACAAATTTTAATTGTCACTACAGTATAGTTACCTTTGCGTACATGAGCGCTGCATCTTTAATTAATTGTTCCAAATCCAGAGGTTGGTTAAAACTAAGTTCGGGGTTTCTTACTAATATTGTGGACACGACTGAAAGCAGCTCAACGATCAACTGTCGATACTCGGGCATATTTATTCTATTAAGCATCTAAAAGAAACAAAACTACATGTTAGTTAATGCCTTAAAATTTTATACACATATAGAATTAACTGGTTATTAGGAGCAACGTTTAAAGTTAACTACAATTTTTTACCTGTTCGACGAGCAAAGCGAAAGTAATTTCCGATCTAGTCATGTTGGAAAGTGTAGGATGTTGTGGTATGGTATTTCCCATGACGATAATTCCTTCCGGGGTTCGTGTCATCACGTCCCACACTTGATTGTAAAACGACGAAGGAACTCTACACAAACAGCCTTCCAGCTGTCGCCTTTGCAACGGTGTTAATCTGAAACAAACACAACTGTGTTAATTTGAACAAACGCAACTGTCTTAATCTGAAACAAACGCAACTGTGTTAATCTGAAACAACCGCAACTGTGTTAATCTGAAACAAACGCAGCCGTTTTAATCTGAAACAAACGCAACCGTGTTAATCTGAAACAAACGCAACCGTGTTAATCTGAAACAAACGCAACTGTGTTAATCTGAAACAAACGCAACCGTGTTAATCTGAGACAAACGCAACCGTGTTAATCTGAAACAAACGCAACCGTGTTAATCTGAAACAAACGCAACTGTGTTAATCTGAAACAAACGCAACTGTGTTAATCTGAAACAAACGCAACCGTGTTAATCTGAAACAAACGCAACCGTGTTAATCTGAAACAAACGCAACTGTGTTAATCTGAAACAAACGCAACCGTGTTAATCTGAAACAAACGCAACCGTGTTAATCTGAAACAAACGCAACTGTGTTAATCTGAAACAAACGCAACTGTGGTAATCTGAAACAAACGCAACTGTGTTAATCTGAAACAAACGCAACCGTGTTAATCTGAAACAAACGCAACCGTGTTAATCTGAAACAAACGCAACCGTGTTAATCTGAAACAAACGCAACTGTGTTAATCTGAAACAAACGCAACTGTGTTAATCTGAAACAAACGCAACTGTGTTAATCTGAAACAAACGCAACCGTGTTAATCTGAAACAAACGCAACCGTGTTAATCTGAAACAAACGCAACCGTGTTAATCTGAAACAAACGCAACCGTGTTAATCTGAAACAAACGCAACCGTGTTAATCTGAAACAAACGCAACTGTGTTAATCTGAAACAAACGCAACCGTGTTAATCTGAAACAAACGCAACTGTGTTAATCTGAAACAAACGCAACTGTGTTAATCTGAAACAAACGCAACTGTGTTAATCTGAAACCAGCGCAACTGTGTTAATCTGAAACAAACGCAACTGTGTTAATCTGAAACAAACGCAACTGTGTTAATCTGAAACAAACGCAACTGTGTTTATATGAAACAAACGACAGAGATTAAATTACATTGCATGAGGAACCTTGAACGAGTTTTTCGTTCACGGTTCCCATATTGATAACTTACTGTTCTTGAGTGGCCCAGTCTTTAATGGATAACACTTTGTACAGAAGATGCCTTAGTTCGAATGGGCTGTGATCTTCTAACTGCTTGTCGCTGCCCTGCATCTTCAAATATATCCTAATAGCTTCGACCACCCAACCAATTCTAATCTTCAAAATTCCTCTAAACAATTCCGGATTGGTCGATATGAGCCGACCGCAATACAAAATCACTTCTTGTTGAAGAACGGCTTGAATCACATCGTACGGTTGTATGGTGTTATAGACAACGGATTGTATTTCTAGAGGCGTCATCGGTTTATCGAAAACGGTCTCCTTCTGGCCGATCACTCCCACCGTTAACTGTTTACCGTGGACCAGTACGGCGGTGATGAAAGGACTGATGGAATCGACGTTGTGGAGTAACATACTGCTGGTGTACCGTACAGCTGCCCAGTGTCGCACGCAACCCGCCTGATGGTACAGCTGTTGTAGATGCTCTTGTACCGTATGATTGAGGACTTTGAAATTGGAACCTTCACGTTTTAGCAGCAAGCCGAAGAGCTGGCAACGTGCGTATAAACTTTCGTTGTGACGGATTTCGTCTACTATGTCGTGAGTAGGCTTATTTTTAAAATGCTGAAAAAATGAGCAACGTATTAATTAGATACAAAAACGATTTTACTGTTTCCCAGCTTCGACATTTTGTTCATATCTTTTTGTGAAATCATTCATGGTTTTGAAGCAGTGAAACACATTAACAACAACCACTTTAAAAAACTTACGGCATAGCTTTGAAGTTCTTCTTGACAGTGGACGACTCTAGGTACATCGGTTAAACTTTGATATCCAATATAATCATGTTCGAGTTGTTTGAACTGAGTAAAAGTTTGGCAGGGAAAATCGATGATGTTCATGAAGTCCAAATGTTCTGTAATATAAGCAAAATTAATTTTAAAAATTGTTCGGGATTTAAGGTACATAAAATAATAACTATACATATAAAATCGGACAAAAAAATTGTATCTATTCCAAACTGGAAAGGGAAAACACTAAACTCTTGATAAATTTTTCAGGATATTATTTAAACTAAAGCAATTGAATTTAAACTTCATACGCACACCGTTTACACACTGAACAAGAATTATTTATCTTCAGTTGGCTAAGAGAAAGTGAAAAACATAACAGAAAAAATAAAAATTTGTTAAACTCAAGTAACTGCCACGAGAACATTTTTGATTCTAAATTTGCTCAAATTTCAATTTAAAAAAAATTCCATCAAAAACTGAAACACTGCAAATTTTTTTTCTGGAGAATTAAAAAAGTTTTTCAACTCACCTACACACGAACTGGAAATCAGATTCTGCAATCTACCGATTCGAACCTTAACCCCATCACAATATCCCTTTTTCAGCATGGCGAGCAAGTCCAACATCTTTTTAAACTGCGGGTCCCTCATGTGCTCCTCTCTTATCAGCAAACACACAGTGGGCCTCCCCGACAATCGCCAATATCGACCGACAAACTGCAGTTCCGTTTTGATGTCATCTATTAAAAGAGCCATGTCTCGATATAGATAGAAATCGGAGACTTCGAATATGAGAGGATAACACAAGACGGTCATGCCACAGACTCTGTAAACCTGCAAAAAAAATGTATCCAATGCCAATTTATTTTTTAATCGCATACAATCAGTTCTCGGAATTTACAAGCAATTTTTTTTTTAACCCAGTTACCTTGCTTGTGCCCAAGCTGCCAACCGGTCTCGAAGGCCTTCCGTGCAAGCCCAACTTATAGTTTATCCCCAGATTTTCGTACACTCTGACCAACTGGGACGACGACCAAATCTGGACAGGTTCAACTTCATGGGGAGTTTGCGTCTGGATCCCATAAGTCGCCATCATCGCTTGCAGACGCATCGATTCGGCAATCAGAACAATTTGAACGACAAGGTCGGTCGCAATGCCCTGTACAGTAACAACAAATTAAGATGCGAGTTACAATCGAATTTTAAAAGCGTGGTGAGACTTCAAAAACTTGCAAAATAGAAGTAACTAACATTAGACATAACTATTTGAAAGAAAAAAGCGATAGTACCAGAACATGCATTTTTATGTGCAGTAGTAATATTTTAAAGGTGTACCATTAATTTTATGAAAATAAATGAAAATTGCTTTCAGGACCAGATTTAATTCTAGTAAAAGACTTCTCAAAAAACGAATTACAATCTTTGCATTCGAAGTTCTAAATATATACAGAGTGGTTCAAATCAAACCAGTCTTTCTTTTTTATGGATTTTTGCATTAAACTTTGGTAAAAACATTCAGATATTAATTATACAGGGTTCTTGTTTTTCGAGGGCCACTATAGGGATCTCGTAAACGGTAAGAGTTACAACTTCGGTTAAATTAAGGCAAAGTTGTATATTCAGGTGATTAATAATTTAGCACAAACAGAACTTATCTAGCTTTTTTAGTTTTTGAGATATAGGGGAAAAAGTAAAAAAGTGGACTTTTGTTTTTTGCCCATAACTTTTTCATTTGATGACAAATTTCGTTTCTGTGAAAACTTTTTCATGGCCACTTTTTGCAAGGAATTAAAATCTCCAATTATATTTTCCATGCAACGTTTCGTTTTTTTAAAACCATGACTAGGTCAATTTTTTCTTATAGACGCTATATCTGATTTTAACGCCAATTTGTAGAGCATTTTATTCTGAATTCGACAATGTATAACACTTGGCACTTGTTTGAAACAATTGTTGCTAAAATGGCAAAAACAAATATTTTATTTTGAAAAATTCCTAATTGGCATGGTAATCAATTATTTTTGTCCCTTTTTCCTTCGAAGCAGGTAAGTAAACCGCATGAAATTACTATTAAAGGGATTAAGTTAAAGATTTAACACAAAACAAAAATAGTTAGGTATTTATTTATTTATTGAAGGGAATAAAACAGCTGTGCAATCCATGCACGGTCAACCAACCAAGAACTAACTTACCTTGTCAGACGAATGCATTGGTTACATCTTACATCTTCAGCGAGTTATGCCCTTTATCTGCGTTAATGGCTTCTAATAAGTAAACAGATTTTTGGACGTTCTTTAAAAGCTATGAAAACTTATATTAGGTTACGAAAATTTTGTTGCACATTCTCATATGCCAAATAAAGTATAAGTTTTGATCCAGTTTTTTAAAATAAATTCTATTAGGCTGCTGTCATTCTGGATAGGTTTCCTCATAATTTCTTAATGCTACGTCTGCATTGGGATAATTAGCATAAACTATTTTAATCATATCTTCGTTTGTATACATTTTAAAGATTTGAACAATGATGACAAAATATGTTATACAATGCCAGCAGTGTAAACCAGTGGTCGGCAAACCCCGGCTCGCGAGCCACATGCGGCTCTTTGGCCCCTTGAGTGTGGCTCTTCCACAAAATACCACGTGCGGGCGCGCACGTACAGTGCGATCGAAACTTCGTGATGACTAGTTTTCTTATTTCAATTTTGACATTATTTTGTGTATAGTCTAAAGTTTAGACCATACACAAGCCGTTTTGATGTTTCACGCACTTTTTTTTTTTTTTTAAATGTCACAAAATATAGCCACCTTATCTGTTTCATGGTAATATAGAAAAGGCTTAATTACACAATAAACATTTTGTATGGAACAAAATTGTCATTTCGTTAAGAAAAATAGGTATTAATAAATATCTTAGGAATGCATTAACATTGTTTACTTATTAGCAAATATTTTTAGAATATTTTCCTCAGTTAAGTAATAAAATACACTAATACATTTATAATCCCTTATTTGACATACAAAAATGTGCAACAGAATTTTCGTAACCAAATATAAGTTTTCATAGTTTTTAAAAAACGTCAAAAAATCTGTTTACTTATTGTAAAGATAAAGGGCATAACTCGCTGAAGATGTAAAATGTAACCAATGCGTTCGTTTGATAAGTTAAGTTAGTTCTTGGTTGGGTGACGACCGTGCATGGATTGCACAGCTTTTTTCCCTTCAATAAATAAATAAATCCTACCTATTTTTGTTTTGTGTTAAATCTTTATAACTTAATCCCTTTAATAGTAATTTCATGCGGTTTACTTACCTGCTTCGAAGGAAAAAGGGACAAAAATAATTGATTACCATGCCGATTAGGAATTTTTCAAAATAAAATATTTGTTTTTGCCATTTTAGCAACAATTGTTTTAAACAAGTGCCAAGTTTTATACATTGTCGAATTCAGAATAAAATGCTCTAAAAATTAGCGTTAAAATCAGATATAGCGTCTATAAGAAAAAATTGACCTGATGATGGTTTTAAAAAAACGAAACGTCGCATGGAAAATATAATTGGGGATTTTGATTCCTTGCAAAAAGTGGCCATGGAAAAGTTTTCACAGAAATGAAATTCGACATCAAATGAAAAAGTTACGAGCAAAAAACAAAAGTCCACTTTTTTACTTTTTCCCCTATATCTCAAAAACTAAAAAAGCTAGATAAGTTCTGTTTGCGGCAAATTATTAAGCACCTAAATATACAACTTTGCCCTAATTTAACCGAAGTCATAACTCTTACCGTTTACGAGATCCCCATAGTGGCCCTCGAAAAACGAGAACCCTGTATATTTTATAATGACAACTTCTTATTAAAAGTTTTTTAAAACACATTGGTTCTAAATTCAGAAAAAAAATCATAAATTTGTAAAACGTGATTACAACTTTTCAAAATAAAGAAGTACCTACAAATTTTAATAATACAAACATTATATTGTTTTTGGCTAAAGTTTAAGTCAAAAATAGAAATCCAGTGTTGAATAAAGAAGTTACAAGTCTTGTTTGTGGACTACACTCTATACATATTTTATGCCGGCCCTAATTGCATTGACGACAATTGACAATGAATGACAAATGACATAGAAAAAAAAAAAGCAACGCATAATAATGATGTGACAGAAAGCAACAACGAAAAGCACCTATCAACTACTGTGCAATGTTGGCGTTACTTACAACAGACGGTTTCGCCTGTAGCAACATGGAACAATACAAAATTTTATTAGTTTAAATGTAGTCACTAACGTTTGTTCATGAATGTGTTGTTAAATGTTTTAAAACATTTAGGCCCGATTGGACAAAGCAAACGCTGATATTAACATACATGTTAATCGCTAAAAATAGGCATTATTAGAGTCAACTGTGCTGAAATGTTGCCTAGTTTTAGGAATTAATACTTGACTGTTTTGTGTAATCGGGCCTTGTTTAATATGAGTACTTGACACAAGTCCCCAAGTTAGGCAGTAAACAAAATACACACTAGGTGGACTCTCTGTGTGTAAAAGCGTGAAGCACCAATTAGTTATCGACTGTTAATTTAAATTAAAAAATGTGCGAGACGTAGTTTAGCAGAATTCACCAGTGTAACACAATTTTACACAACAATGAAATGTTAATTTTAGATTTTTACCCGATAAAAATGTAGATCAAGCAAACGGCAGGCAAATTTAAATGACCGAAATCACGTACATATCTCGTCAAAAATTAAATTTAAAAAAATATTACCTGAAAAGCCGAATACCTCCCCCCTTTCCTGGGCCTATTATACGAAGGCAGGTACCGTCGTATAGGATCAAGTTCGTTGATATGAAGCAACCCGGCCGTGAGCAGCTGCGCCAAAACGAACATGGCCTGATTCCACAGATACAGGCCGCCTTCCGAGCTAGCCGTCCTGGTCGTCGAATTCGGTTCGTACCTTTCATGTTGGAGGTCATCCTTCGACACGTAATAATACATTGGAATGATTGGATCTAAAAACAAAAGGCAAAAGGTATACTTAATGGAATTCTATTTGTGAATTGTACCTCCGTGGAGATCTACTAACATCCTGGCTTTGAGCAGTTCTTGGTATTCGGTTATTTGATCCGGTAGCGACTTGAAAACGCCGTCGATTATCATGAAAATGTAGAACAAGGGCCATTCACACTCGATGCTTTCGAAATTTCGTATCTCTCCTATTTCGTAATACCTAGAAATTATCACTGATCGATAAGTTAATGCGAAGCATCGAAAAAATCAATCAGCAGAAAACAAATAAAAGTATTGATTCTCTTACTGTATAATTAATTAAATGACTAATTTTTTAACGCAGAAAACCAACAGAAACACATTGTACCTCCTCTTAGGTTCTTCTACAACAGTTTTAAATCCATCTCTGGCATACCGTTTGAATCCGCAATTGCCTTTTAATTTACGAATTATTTTATTTTTCGTCTCGTTGTACAGCACATCTTCGTGCGATGCGAAAGCGGGGAAAGAAATGGTTGCCAGTAATGCTACATCAACTGCCTGTAAAAAAAAAAAAAATACAATACAGAACGAGAGAGCTAGAAAAGAAATATAAAACCAGCTTTTTAATTGTTTCATTTATTTACACAATGATTCAAGTTAATTTGAAAATGGATTTAAAGATCATTAATAAACAAACCTTAGATGATGATTCACGAGGTAACATAGTTTCGAAGATGCTCCGATTTCTATTGTGTGCATCTATGTCGACATAAACCACGCTCCATGAAGCTCCTTTCTCACCGAACAGGTTACAACCGTTAATCGCCTCCAGAGCAGACTTTGCCATACCAATAGAGCTAGCATGAATCTCTGGTGTTCCGTCATTGTACTTGCTTCCCCTCTCCCACATTCCATAATCAGGTGTACGATAAGCACGCTCTACATAATAAACCAGATTTTGAACAAAGGCAACTTCATCCTGAAAAGATAATAGCAAGTGTTCAAATGGTTTAAATCATGCTTAATTTAATATTCCTTACCTGCGTGTAAATTATCTGTAGCCCTGACGATATCATCTGAACCAAGAAAATTAAATAAATGGAAACGACATCAATTTGTAGATGGTGATATTCTTCATCGCTGTAAACTTCGGCTCCCGTGGTCATATGAAACTTCACGTGCAGAGCGTGTGCGTTGCATTGATTCTTTTTGAACAGTTCTATCCTTGCTGCTTGTTTAATCCAGGACTCTAAAATTCCCCGCATGCATTTCACTGCGGACTGGCCTAATTCGTATGATTTTCCTCGATCATCATCGATTCTCCTACACACAAAATAATTCAACTTTTCTAAAAATTATACACATTAACCACGAACCTATATGATTGGTATAATCCCCATACAGCTGCTGCACAATAAACACTTTCTCGGACGCTTCCTACTTCATGGTCTGTTGATAAAACAGGAAATAACCCAGTTATAGGGCTTTGATACCGTAACAACTGTCTTTTGACTGAAAGTTTAAAAATTAACACTTACACCCAATAAGTGCAAAATGCAAGGTTTTACTTTACCAATTCCATAATATATATCCAGTTGTCGTACTGTCTCTTCATAATTAGATATCTTTAAAAATTGATCTATATTTAAATTTTCTTCTAGTACACTTGTCTGTCGTAAGAATCTGCAAAGAAAATGTTTACTGGACTTAAACACGGGTAAATTGGCACTAACTTTTTCGTTCCTTGCATTTTTGCACGTAATTACAGCAACAACTACGGCTATTTTTAATAAAAAAATGGCTAAAAGTCACTCAGAGGGCAAACATCTTAGGTTATAATTTGTCTACTTCTTTTTCGATGTAAAGCATACGACGAACATCGACTTCTCGTAACTTACAAAGTGGAAATGTTCTACTAGACTTTTCACATACATTTTAAATTAAATAATTTT
Source organism: Elmis aenea (assembly GCA_947652605.1). NCBI lineage: Eukaryota > Metazoa > Arthropoda > Insecta > Coleoptera > Elmidae > Elmis > Elmis aenea. Next base: position 19,710,343 of record OX393580.1, on the reverse strand, counting down.
ACCATTTAATAAAGACAAATATAAATTACTACTGCAAATTTTTATTAACTCTAAAAAAAAATCAGATTATTAAGTAAAATTTTTGATTAGTTTTATATTTTAAGTTTTTTTTTAATGTTAAAATAGTGCAATTAAATCATGACAAGTTATTTATTTTGCATATAAAAGTTTTGATACTTTTGTCATATCCATGTCTTCAACAGAAAATCCAAATTTTGTAACTTGAATACGACTGGCATCTTCGTACTCTTTTTTTTTACATTTAGCTTTATTTCTACAACTACAATCGTTGATAACATTTCTGCGCTCATTAAGCAACAAAGTCACGTTGGTGTTCTTATCGTTCACTTTAAAATCGTCACGAATCGTTCGCAAATCATCGATATTGGGGGTCAAACACAAATTTATGCTGGGATATATAATAAACGCAAACGTTGCGAGGACAGTTAATAGAAACACTGGTATAGTAACAGCCCAATATCGTTGTGGGAGTCCAATTCCGATTTGTTCAAACCAAGCTGCTGGTACTATGGCCCACACTACGTACAATATAAAAACCATCTTCAAAGTTAAATAAAACGCAAAGCCGTAAACGGCTCGGCTTGGAGTGGGTGCAGGTGTATGTTCCGGCATGGTAATAAATTAAAAATAACTGTATTTTTCACTAACGGGTGGTCCTGCATAATTCATTGTGTCTGTTATTAGCTGAAGTTGGTCAAAGCAACCATTGACGGCAACACGAAGTTGACGAGCAGTTTGCCCAATGAAATTGCTGCAAATAAAACTAATAATTACACAAGTCAATTAAAAACCACAACTTACATTGAAACAGTATTGCCTTTCACTGAAATGTCTTTTTGGACACCACTACGTTTCGGTTCGGTATGAACTCGCAGGGCATGATACGCTATTTCTGCCAATCGATCCGATGGAAAAGGAAATTGAAGATGACTAGGTATACATTAAGAAAATAATAAAATTTAATAAAATCCAGTTCATTTACATTAAAAAGGATACACTTCTAATCTATTAACATCACCCATTTGACAACCTAACATAACCTTACAATTTCGAAATAACCACCGATCTCGCCAAAACGCAAATACTCAATGAATCAAATTATTAAAATATTCAAACTAGTTTTGAAAGAAAAAATTAATTCACATACTTCTCCAAACATAATTTTAATATTTAAATCTTTGACATAGTTTTTAATAAGAGATTTTAATTGCACAATGCTCCCTAATTTGATAATTAACTCTCGATAACCAAATTGCATCATTATTGTCGACTTAAAACGGAGCTCTATACTAATTACATTCAACAGTTTTACTCAATTGAAATCAACATGAGAGCATTCTTCAGTGAACCTGTTATTTTAAGATAAATAATAAATACAAATTATAATTAATTATTTATTTAGTCATATTAATTATAACCGTAATTGTTGATGATAGCTGTATAAGGTGCAACTTGTTTCGCAACTTTAACAGATGATGCCTTCGTGATTTTCTTGAGTTTGTCACGTTTACGGATCGTCAATACAGACTTAACCTTACGTTTTGTCTCAAGAGTTCGGACGACGGATTGATACTTCCACCCAACTTCGTGGGATAGACGGCCAACATGACAATACTACAACAAATATTACAATTATTACTGTAAGAAACAGAACGTTAAAAATTTAAACAATGTATCTCTTACCTTACGTCCTGGTTTAAGACAAAGCACTCTTAAAGCTCCTGGAACTACTACACGCTTCCTACGGTCGTATGGGGGTGGCATACCTTCATATGCCTTAAGTCGTCGAAGGCACTGCTTTCCACGTTCTGTTTTATGTGGAAGCATACCTGCAAACAAACAATTAAGTATATGTTGTCCAACACTTACAACACACTGACATTTTTTAAGTCAAAAATAGCTCATACAGGTTGTATTTTCATTACATTTCAAATAATGTAGGTAAGATAGTTTATAATCATTGCAAAAATATACACACTCATCCAATAGTTAAATGAAGACACTAACCTCTTACTGTTTTCCAAAAAATTCTTGAAGGTGCCCTAAAGTGGAATGGTCCACGTGCTGGATTGACATTACACCTCTTACGAAGGAAAGACATAAACTTAAGTTTGTTCCTTAAAAAAAACACAACTAAAATATCATAAACAAACAGAAATTGTTAATGTACCTGTAAAAATTTCCCGAAATATTTAATTGCTCACATCGTACTACAATAACTTTGTTGCCTTGCAGTAAAGTTTTGGATACTACTGCAGCAAGACGGCCTAAGAGATGGCCCTTACCATCTATTAGGATTGCCTAAAAATAAATCATTATGTTAAACACAAACGTACACGTGTTACTAGGTTTAGGTTAAGTGGTTTAATTGAGCACATTACACATTTATTACTTCAACACTTGGCTTATTAAACAGAGGAATAGAAACTAAACACAATCAAATGTGTATTTTAAATACAATCACAAAGAAAACACACGTAACAAATTTACCTTTTCACTAAATCCCGTCATGTTCCTCGCATGTGTTGAAAAGGCACAATCCGGAAACAACAAGGCGGTCAAGTACAGTTATACCAACACAACTAGGGGTCTTAAAAAAAGTTATAAAATATAATTATTTCTTAGACATTTTCATGATTTTAAGTATTCACCTGGTTAAATTACAGAAAATATAATGTCCAAAATAAAATAGTTACCTCTTTTGGGCTTTAAACTGGAGTAATGCTTTATGAATTGTACTTGGTTTCCTGTAGATTAACGCGCCAAATTTAAAATTTTTATAATCGACTAATTTTGTAATTAGTTTGTGAACTATTAAAATTAAATGAAAAACTAAAGCTGACAAAAAAACGAATGAAATGAAATCAAGTATTTATTAATTTTAAATTACATTCACTGTTAATGAAGATTTCTACGATAAATATAACAATAATTTAAAATATCCCATTAAATTTTATTATTCTGGTAGTCTGCAAATAAACCTTCGACTATTCCAATGATATATGCAGAAATAAAGATTTTTAAAACGAAATACTTATAATTTATTAAAAACTTTGCAAGAAAAATTAAATTAATGGTGTAACACAGGGGTGTCAAACTCAATGTCTAAGTTGGGCCATACAAACAAGGTTTAACTTAAGGTGGGCCGTAAAAACAAATTTTTGTTTGTTTTATAATAGTAAAAAAGAGTATAATTAAAAAAACGTTTAGCGAATTCTACCTATCTTATTTTTATTCTGCGTCGGTTTGTTATTTTATTATATATTATTGTGTGCCGATATATTGGTCAGGCCGCAAAAATGTTCGTTGCGGGCCGCATGTGGCCCGCGAGTTTGACACCCCTGGTGTAACATTTTTGGCTAAGAAAATTTTAAGTATCAAATTCGTTATCCCATCCCGAGACTTCATCAGGAGGAATATCAGTTTCTTTCGGATACTGTTCAAAGTACGAAGTGTCTGTTTTATGTTTTAGTTGCCTTTTAATTGGGGCGGTTATCTGTCGTGCCCTTAATTTAGCCCAATCGAAACCCTGAAACCACTTGTGAAAACGTATATCTTGGGCCCCTTCTTTCTGACACCCCAATCTGTCCGTCGCCATGGACCTACACAACTTTTTAATCAGGTGCTGAGCGCTGCGGGGTACAGTATCGGGAAACCGAACGTGTTCAATACCTCTCAGTATAAGATTATAAGTTCGCATGTGACTAGAATCATTGGTGCGGAACGGTGTTTTACCAACTAACAGTTCAAATACAAATATTCCGTAAGCCCAGTAATCTACAGCTCGATCGTGGCCCCGATTCAGTACGATTTCTGGAGCAACATATTCAGGGGTTCCTGCGAAAGTGTACGTCTTACCTCTAGCACCTAATTTTTTAGCGAAGCCAAAATCAGTCAATTTTAGGTACCCCTGTGGATCTAGGAGAAGATTCTCCGGCTTAAGATCTCTGTATACGATGTTCCGTTCATGGAGATATGCGAGAGCTTCCAAAACACAAGCTGCATAAAATCGTGCTTTGGATTCTTCGAATCGACGATTCTTCTGCTGTTGGAGCAACGTCCAGAGGTCTCCACCTAAGCACGACTCCATAAGGAAGTACAGAAATTTCGTGTCACGGAAGGTTTTATACAACCGAACAATGAACATTGAGTTGCAGCTCATCTGTATCGTTTTTTCGTTATAAGCGTGCTCTTGTTGTTGCTGTTGAACCATGTCGATTTTTTTCAGGTATTTTAAAGCGAATATAAGGTCCTGTTTTTCACGGTGGATGACCAGTTCGACTCTTCCGAATCCCCCGATGCCGAGCGTCGAAATTATTTTCAAGTCATCGAGTTCTAAGTCTTCGTATTCTTTTACAATGTCCAACGTTTTGTGTTTGACTTCTTGTATGCCCGTGATGGAAGTGTCGCCGAAGTGTTCAATGAAGTGCGCTCGGGATAAAGTGAGGCACTCGACCCCTGGAGCGTTCGCTATTACAGTAGCTTGCCGTACGTCTTCTTGCAGCAGTGCTCGTTCCCCAAAATATTGCCCCTGGGCCAATTTCCCGATTTCTCCTTCGCCGCTTTTGGTGATTGTGACGGTACCAGCTCTAATGATGAAAAACTTGTCACCGTGATCGCCTTGTCGAACGATTTCCGTGTTGGTACTGAAAAATTCTTGCCGTAATAAATCCCCGACACGCGTCAGTATCTCATCGTTCTTCGTGTTCAAATCGGGCACATTCCGCAGGAAAGTCAGCATCTCGTCTTGTTCTCCCACGGCATCCCGTACGACTATTTGCTGGTACACATTCCGATCGAGTACCCAGACTTTACCATTTTTCAGGGTGCGTATCGTCGCTTGCCGTTTCGCATTGTAAAGAATCGAGAGCTCGCCAAAAACTCGATTATCATCAAAGGTTGCCACTGATTTGCCCTTGATGATTACTTCATACGAGCCGCTCGCAGACACGTACAGATGCGAACCTGTCGTTCCTTCTTCGATTACCATTGTTTTTGCTTTTTTGTCTTCTGAGTACATCGAGTCGACGACGGCTTGAAGACGCTCGCCTTGTTGCAGTAAGTTACGTAAGAACTCGTTTTTGTTGAGGGCATCTTTTATTAACTGTTCGTCTCTGAAAATCAAATTATTAACATTAATTTTGTAAACAAAACAGAATCATCTTCATTTCTGGCATGCAATGCATACAAGATTAAAAGTTTATTAAAAGGCCATCATGACATTTATTTTCGATACTTTAAACTTTGACTTAGTAGCAAGAACCCTGAAGATGGCCTCCACATTAACAATATATGAAATAGTTAAGAGTTCGACTGTAGATGATTAAAATAGTCTCTGAGGTTTATTGAACTTACTGTGACGATTTAGGATGTTTAGTAATTGTATTAATGTCTATTTTTACAGATGCGGTAAGAATACCAGATCTTTTCCTGTTTTCCACTTCATCATTTGAATCTGTTTCAGTAAGGGATGTTGCAGAAATCGTTCGTGTATTCGGAGCTGGTAAAGGAGGCTTGTAATTCAGTGTCGAAGTAACGTTAAACGTCCCCTTTTGGCTGCACTTAAAGCAAAACATTTTTATTTATAATTTTACCGCGCATTATATTTTTTAAATCGTAATGTTTATATGATGTCGCCTAATTACACACCCTTCAATGCCGTTTATATCTTAACTAAACTTTTGTGAGTAAGAAAATGGAGTGACTTATCTAATAAAATTGATAGATTAGATATAGAACATTGAGTTATTGTTTATAAAATTCCTAAGCTCCTAAGGTATTTGCCAATAAGTTTGATATTACTTATTTAAAACTTCATGATTATGATTGATTGTTATATCAGGAATGGGTCAGAGTAGTAAAATAAGTTTGTCTGAAATTCGGATTACAAATAATTTAAATAACATTCATTATTATCGGAAAATAACTTAGTTACAAAATTAATTTACTTGGAAGCTTACAATCAATAAATCAAAAAAATTGGGATTATTTTATTGCAGCAAATTCCTTTCCAATCTGTAATAAAATTAATGTAGTGTGTCATTTTAAAACATTTTATTTCCTTTTAAATCTACCTCAACTAAATCTAAAATACTTTTACACATAATTAATCAACAATTTTTTACATTTTTCTTCGCTGATATTCGCAAAATACTATTGTCAATATAAAACTTAAAAATGAAAAAAAAAATAATAAAAATTTGTCATACTAATATGTATTTAGAAAAGCCTTTTTTTATTACAGCAAATTTGAAATAAGTTTAAATTTGTTTTATTGCATAGTTATAGTCTATACATTATTACTATGTTTTATCAACAGTGGATTGAAACAATATAATCAGCAATGGCACAATTAAATTAATAATTATTTGATAACGTACTACCACAGTATCAAATATTTACTTAAGCTTAAGATAATAACTTGGAGAACAATTAAACACAGCTTAGGTACCTATTAACACCAGACTACACAAAATATACATATAAGGCAGAGACATTTTAGGAATTTGTTTTTAACACTATTAAGTTTTAAAAAAAATAATTTAAGTTCAACTGGGGCATATTCGAGATTTAAAAAAAATGCAGTCAAAATACATGTCCACCATATTAAAGTTAAGTATGTTTTGATAAGATTGTAAAAAGTTTATAAATTTTGTTACTTAATTTTTAAGTGGCACTTGCTATTAACTTTTTAAAACTTATCAAAACATTTGAGTTTTCAATTGGCTTATTTTATACAAAATAAACAATTTTGAAAAACCAACACATTTTTATAAAAACAAATATAGAATTGCTTAATCGTTAAAACGATAACAAATATACTCACATTTATCTTCAATTTTTTCTTCCTTAAATATTTGGTGTTCTGATTCGTGTAAAACAATTCAATTTTAAACAGCTTCGAGTTTATTTTTGGTATGCAATAAATTACTCGTAAATGCAAATCATTATCAAGCAGAAAAACATTTTATTAACGAACAAAACCTTTTAAAACATACAGATAACAGACACCACTTTATTTTAAATTTATTCCATAATTTAAAATACAAGACTGGCTCAAAGCAGGTTTGTTTTACAAACCACATTATATAATAACAATAAAATATTCTTAGTAATACACACACAAGTCCAAAACTTTCACAAATTATACACCAGAAAATGAGATGTGCCAATAAAGACTTGAGAAAAGAATTTTGAAATCGATTTTAGCCGAAAAAAATGTAACAGTCAACTTATATCATTAAAATAACTCACAACTTTATATTATACGTAATATGTTGAAAATGAATACTCTTTAGAGGTGTGAAGGGCTACATAATTATCCATAGATGTTAAATCACGTACAAAAATGGTCGTAACATTTGTCGGAAAAGTTTTAGGAACTGACTTTGAAAACAATTAGTTGAAAAATGCAACAAGTGCACTCAAAAATTACATACAATACAATGAAATAGGTAACAAATTTTATAAACAATTACTTTAGTGAGAAAAAGCTTTGTAAACACACCTCATAATAAAATTAAAATTGCACAGATTCATAAAAATTCCTCAATTTGCATATCTTACTCGTTAAAATAAACATTTGTTATTTATATATACATACGAAAAGAATTTTTACATAGGCACCTCTAAGTAGAGTAAACGACCGTCTCTACGTTAAATATATCGAACAATTTATTTGGATAATTAACTAGTCGTAGTTTCCGTGCCTGATAATAACTGTTGCGCCGATCTGGCCGCGATAGTTGGATCAAATATTAAAGGTGCCGTGTTGACAATTTCTGAACTGGTCGTGGTATTAATTAACGGACTTTCCTGGGACATTGGAGATATTGAATACTGGAGATTAAATGTGTTAGGTGACTTATCTAGCTGCGTAGTGGTTACGTTTGGCATGTATGTTGTAGAAGGAACAGTTGGGGATACGGTGTACCCCGGAACTGGTGAACTATGCATTGAGTACGGGTTATAAGCCGGAATTGAAGCGTTTGGTTGCATATTCGTGGTTGTAGCGGACATTGGAAAAGGCATTGTATATAAATTTGAGCCAGTGTACGGTGAAGAATTATTCGTCGGGTTTGAAAATGCGCTAGGATATGTTGGATTATACATCTGCGATGACATAGTAGTTCCTGCCGATATCATGGGGTCGTTGGCATGAGAAAATACTGTGCTAGAAGGTATCGCAGAAAATGCTGTATGGAGCGTTGCCTGGTCAGTACTTGGAACTGGAGATGCAGACGACATTACTGGTACATCATTAACTGATGATACAAACGGGGGTACGTTATTAACGGAAGACACAAACGAATTTGTATCAACACTTTTTGTAGTAGTATTGATGTTTGGCTCCTTTGTATGGAACGACCCCATATTCAAAGTACTGGGTGGTGGAGAACCTCGAACTGGTATACGGTGTAAATATCCATAGCCAATTCCGCAACCTAAGCTTCCCTCTCCTCCCCAACCTCTATGGGGAGTGATCGTTACTTCTCTACATGAATCTTCCAAACTGTTGTACACATATAATTTTAAACTGCGGCCTTCATGTGTCTCAATTAACGCAAATAGGTCTTCACTTTCATGAAGCACTGAATCGGCACCGATAATATAGTCAGTGAAAGAATGAAGGCCAGCTAGGTCAGCGGGCGAGCTTGGATGAGTTTCTAATACATGCCAAACATTTTCGTTTGCACCTTCAAAGGAACAAAAACGAATACTAACACCTAACAAACCTTGACCACCCCATTCTTCACTAGGTTCAATGTTAACACTACGTACACTCTGAGTTTTGCTGCTGTACACCGTCATAGGTAATTGTTTACCTGAAAAAAAAACAACATACTCAAACTGCCATTTTAATTACTTACACCAATTATTACCTATTCCATTACGTAAAACTTGCTTTAAAGTTTCATTATCCTGATCAAGCCTTGTCCCATTAATTGCAATGATAAAGTCAAAAAATGCTTGTAACCCTGCCCTACTGCCCGGTGAATTATCTTGCACCTATGGCGAGAATTATGTAGAAAAAAAAAATTACTTGACGTTTGATACATACCCGCAGTACGTGATAGCCCTCCGTACCTCCACCAGGGATGTCGACGCTATTAGAATTTCCCATTTTTTAGCGTAAAAGAAATTACGTGGCAAATAGTTTTAAAACATAACCATGTAAGCGAGAAGCGACTAACATGACAGCTCATCGACGACAACGACTGAAGTGTCAAAACGTTGCCAACTGTTGATAACGAAAATAGCTGTTTGGTTTTAATATCAAATAAAATAGTGGTTAACTTGTAACTAACGGTAACACACAAAACTGTATTTTTGTTTTACAACGAAACGTTGTACTCTACTATTGAAAAAATCAACTGAAATACTCTTTACGATTTAAAATTAAAAATTTCCGGCATTATTGACGCAATGATTATTAAATATCAATAAATTCCCGTTAGTTATGACAGCAGTTATGCATCACACTAGACATATTATGTTGTATAAACATTACAGGGTCATTTTAAGAATTTCGACTAGTTTTACCACAGTTCCTACGTTTTACATACATTTTATCTCGTTAACAATCATAAATATTGCATTTTAATGGCGTAGTAAAACGAACTTTTTATCGTGTTCTTAGTTTTAGTTTATTTTTTGCATTAAATGGGGCTGTATCTACGAACTAATAAGTGACATTTCTTTGTTGTGCAGTTATAAATTCTCGTGTTGCAAGCTATTTTTATCATGGATTTTTTACATAAAATTTAAATTACGTATTAATATGACACAACGATATATTTGTGAAGGTGAGTCCCAAAAACAATAAATGTTGAATTATTTTGTATACAAACAATACCATGACATTTCATTTTTGTGTTATGTAAAAAAAAATGCAATGAATTAATTTTATGACAAAGATAAACATGTTCTAGATTGCTTTCCTTTGTTTTTGACCATATTTTCGATTTCAGTTGGATCTTAAAACATGTTTTTGTTTTAAGTTCGTCCATAGTATGACTAGATTAATGCAGTCTTTCATTTTATCGATCTTTGTAATCTTTCCAAGATAAGTTATCATAATTTAAACAAATTTTTAAGGTGCATGGTGTAATCAAAAACCGACCTTTATATTAAAAAATTATTTTGTTTGAATTACACCATTGTTGCCTGATGGCTTTGTTATGTATTTGTTATTTCTATTGTTGATTTGTTAATAGTAGTTAATTAATTTTTAGATACTTAGCAAAGATGCAAAATTATTCAGCATTAAATGAAGGTGATCAAGAAGAGAGTGGGGTACTTATACACGTCGTTGAATCATCGCGGGCCCGATGGAATCATATAGAAGACCTAGATTCATTTTTTTGCCGCATGTACCGTTATCACCAGCGGCACGGCTTCGCTTGCATGTTGGTCCAACAAATTCTTGAACTGATCCAATTCGTCTTTGTAGTGAGTTTCACGACATTTCTAGTGCACTGTGTGAATTATCCAATACTTTTCCGAGAAAAACCCATCGATCATAAAGTTACACTATCAGATGTTTTTTATACGTCGCAGGAATGCCGAGAAAGCTTTGGATTATTTACTTGGATCGCACTTTTAACGGCAATGGTAATATGGCTGTTGCGATTGGTACCAGGCGTTTATCATTTAGTTCATTTTTGGGATATAAAACAATTTTATAATTCTGCGTTGGGTATTGCCGATTCAGAACTTGATAATTTGACATGGCATGAAGTTCAGACGAAAGTACGCGCAGTTCAGTTGGACCAACAAATGTGTATTCACAAGAGAGAATTGAGCGAGTTGGACATATATCATAGAATTTTAAGACAACAAAATTATTTAGTGGCTATGGCTAACAAACGGTTGTTACCGCCACGCCTGCAAGTACCATTTATAGGAGAAGTGGTGTATTGGACGAGAGGTTTACGGTATAACATTCAGTTATTGCTGTTTTGGGGCCCGTGGGCCCCTTTCCAGAACCCTTGGCAGTTACGTGAAGAATATCGTAAAGCCAATCTTCGACACGAATTGGCAAATCAGTTAGGGAGGCACGTGTTATGGTTAGCGCTCGCCAATCTTTTATTTTCGCCCTTGGTATTACTCTGGCAAATCCTGTACGCATTTTTTAGCTACGCAGAAATAATAAGGCGAGAACCTGGAAGTTTGGGGGTACGAAATTGGTCGCTGTATGGCCGTTTATACTTGAGACATTTTAACGAGCTGGAACACGAGCTTTATGTTCGTTTAAACCGTGCCCATCGGCCCGCTACCCGCTATCTATCTGCTTTTAGTTCACCAATGGCAACTATAATAGCCCGTAGTGTAATATTTATGTGTGCAGCTGTTTTAGCATCGCTTTTATCGCTTACGATTTACGATGAAGACGTATTGGGTGTTGAACATGTACTAACGATTATGACAGTATTGGGGGCTGTACTGGCTGTGAGTCGCGCTGTTATTCCCAATGAAACGGCAGTTTGGTGCCCCGAGACTTTGCTGTCGAATGTCTTGGCACACACACATTATCTCCCAATCGACTGGCGAGGTCAAGCGCACACGATAAGAGTTCGAAGTGAATTCCAGCAACTCTTCCAGTACCGCGCGGTCGGACTCCTCGAAGAACTTTTATCACCAATATTGACTCCTTATGTTCTTTGGAGACATCTTTATCCTCGTGCGCTGGACATCGTAGATTTCTACAGAAACTTTACGGTTTCCGTTATAGGCGTCGGAGACGTTTGTAGTTTCGCACAAATGGACGTTAAAAAACACGGCAATCCGGAATGGCAAGGTACGGAAGGTCAGACGGCCCCCGACCAGTACACGCAAGCTGAAGACGGTAAAATCGAGCTGTCTCTGATGCATTTTACACACACTAACCCTAGTTGGAGACCTCCACCCGAGGCTAAATATTTTGTAGAGGCTGTGCAACACGAGAGTATGGTTATGGCCCCGCAAAACAGCGGGGATTTTATGCTACACGCTGACCTGACCGATAGTTCGATACGATACGATGCGTATAGATCGGAGGGGCCTGTTTGTTATAACCCTGGCGAGATGAGTCTCAGTACGTTGTATCTGCATGATCGTCATTTTCGTCAGGCAGGACATAGGTACCAACGTCCCCCTGAAGAAACAACACCTTTGCTCTCCAGTCATTGATCTAGTCTAAGAATTAATAACACTTTAATTTTAGTATAAATGAATTAATAAATTATTATAGATATATACATCATTTTCTTAATGTCAGCTATTGTATATACTCAGCATTGTATGATAGTCTTATTACATGCAAAGTAATAAACATTTTTATGTTAAAATGTGATTTATGTTCAACGAATCATTATTGAAAGTTACAGGTTGAAATAAAAAATGAGAGTTGAAAAACTAAGAAGTAGCTAATGAATTTAAAACGGGCAAAGTAATTTTAAATATTGAATTAAACAACGGCATATTACTATACTTTTATTTGACATTGATAAGAAAATAAACATAATACAACCATTTTGTCTTTAAAATTTGTTTTATACAGAATTTAAAAAATAATTTACAAGTTTTACTTATCGATAAGAGTACCCCGAACTTTCTTTAGTTCTAACTGTGACTGTTTAAATTCTTGTTTCCGCTTATTCATTCCTTTCCTTTCCAGCTGTTTCTCAATTATTCTCGCATTGTTGGCATAGCTATCAGCAACTTCTCGCTGCACAAAAACAAACATAAAAATCTATGAAACTTGTGAGCATTTTCATTACTTACCGCTTCGATTTCGTCTTCCTCCTCGTCGATTGTGGAAACGGTAACCGAACTGAATTTTCCCATATTTTTTGTGTGTTTCGTGACCATGATTTTCTTTGGTTTTTCGACAGCAACTTGATTGTAAATATCTGTTATCGGTCGTTTGTTCGATGATTTGATAAGGGAGCCTCGAACGATAAAGCTGACTGCACTTTGAGGTTCATGTTTGTAGTACAGTAATAAACCACATTTTTTACATTTGAGGCGGTGTTGTCGTTCGATTCCTTCTGGTCGTTTGATGTACACGGCTTCATCTGTGTCGTACGTTATTTTGTGAGCGTGATTTACAGCGTCTAGAACACGAGCACCGTCACGTTTTCTCAGAGGGAGCTTTTCAATGGCACAATCTACAATAAAACACTACGATTAAAGTTGTTCATTCAGAAATTATAATTGCAATTACCTAGGATTAAAGTCATCTGTCCACAAAGACAGTAATAAATATGTAATGGTTTCTCGTCTCCATATTCTTCTTGGTCCTTTGTATCTGAACACGGTATACTCCGCGAAACTACTTTCGGCATTTTATGTGATAATTATAATTATTAATTAAGAGCTGAAAACGTCAAACTTTAAGGGTTATGTTGACCTGTATCACGCTTGCAATTTAAAGAAAAAAAATTTTCCAAATAGCCAACTGTCAGAACTGTCATTGTCAAATGTCACTGTTGGTGTGGGGTGGGGTCGAGGTCAAATTTATTTATTATTATTATAAACAAAATTATTCAAAGGATGAAATCCCTTCAAGATGTAGCAGATGAGTATTTTAGTAAATTAAATCCAATGGCTTCAAGATTACATACGGACATGAACGAAACCAAAGCTGCGTACGATAAGTTATGGTTAACTTTAACAGAGGATGAACAAAATCAAATACTAAACGAAAGCATAATCAAACCCGAAGCTTGTCTTCAGTATAGTGTGATACCATACGAACCACCAAATGGGAATGACGACATTATAAAGCACATTGTGGATGACAACTACTCGTACAGAGACGAACATTCGACTCCATTCAGTTTTCGCACAGCTAGTCAAAGAGATTTAACTATATTCGGTAGTCGTAAAGAAGTACCAAAGATGCCAGTTTTATACAAATTTAAGGTATTTACACATCATTATATAATTTAAAATGTATAGTATGGTTTCCGCTTGATTTCAGAAGGAAGAGAGTTCAGATTCATGTACTTATTATGATTCGTCAACTGACACAACGTCAATATCGACGGCTTTGCCAAAAACGGGCTTAGATTTCTTAGACAATTGGTAATTTGTTAAATAACATGCAGTGTAAATGTCGTACAAGTTGGTATTTTAATTACATGTTAATTTATTATTAATTTAATATGTGGAAGTATTTTAATTATAAGTAATTATTAATTATAAATTTTTATAACGATTTATACCCATCAAATTTTATTTACTGTGATTTGGAAGTTCAAATCGCTGAATATGAAAAAAATAAATCAGTCGTAAAACTTCAAAATGTCGTTTCCTGTTATGATACTGTAGTTAAAACATTTTTCTTAATTTGTAACTTGTATTTTATGCCAAATAACACCAATGCTACAAATTTACATCAACGTTCTTTATTGTCAATATTTTACGATTTCAAAATCTACAATTGTTAGATGCTTTTTGTTGATATAATACAAACACATTTTATAAATATCATAATGTAATTACTAACAACCAATTAATAGAGATTTTTATTTTGATCAACAAAACGAAACAGTTAACAATTACATTATGACTATAAAAAAAATTTACGCATCTTGTGTTACATACTTGTCTAACGGTTCATGGCTTTGTGCTTCATTCTATGTTACTACATACATCCAGAGCCTTAGGGAAAAACAATGAACAACCTGTCTTCATAGAGTGGTTAAATTAAATATGCTAGTTTAAAAAAAAGGGGAAATTATGGTGAAGTTTATAGGCCCACATTTGATGCCCTGTATGTTTAAGATAGGCCCTCGTAGAACCACTTTAAATTTCTATGGAATACAATAGCATGAAATTAAATAGCTACGAATGAAAAAATACGTACACCCTGTAGACTGCAACTACTGTAAATTACGCAATTTTTTAAATAGTAAACATCACACCTATATTTTACGAATAAGATCAGTCAGAAAGATATGCAACTTGTAAAGATCCTTAACGTAGGAATATTGTAAATTTAGATTTTTGTACAACTAACATTCACTATTAAGCTCTTATATATTTTGGACGTAATTGCTGCACCAATATTTTCAAATTCAAGTTACTTAAGACGGTGTCCAAAGTTTATTTATGCAACTGCAATCCGTTTTTTAAAAATATTTAAACATTCACCACTTATAGTTTGCTCAAATATTTTAGAAACAAGAGTCAACAGTGATTTTTTCCGATGAAGGGTATCGGTGTTTTTTTTTGTTGAAAATGAGGAAGTCAAAATAATAATGTTATAAATTAATAAACAAAATCATGCACATAAAAGCTTGGTACCCAATCGCATTCTACTAAATTAAACAAATGAACTGTGTAATAAAAACAAAACAAATGAAAATAAACATTTATTAAGTATACTATACTTTTCCTTTTTTCACAGCAACATTTCTCAACCACAAATTCAATTAATATTCAGCTATATTAGATTGTTTAATAAATACGCAAGTTCATAAGTTATTTCCGATTTAAAGTTTAATTACTGGGATTTGTTTTTTTGTGTCTAGCACCTATAAATAACATTTACAAAGTACGAAAGCTTTGTAGACGTAAAAGGGTTAAGAAAAACTGCTGTACAGACAAAATTTTGGTCAATTAAACCTTTAGAAACATTAAATTCAATAAATATATAACATTTTGTAAAAAATACAATATGCACAAGGTAATAAAATATTCGTTCAATAATATGTACTAATATGAAACTAGCAGAACCATCCATGAATGATTAAATCACGATTCAGTGCACAATATAGAGCAAAAAAATTACTTCCAAGAATTGCAACCGAAGCTTTGTTAACAAATAATAGTTAAAAAATAAATTTTGCAATTTTTACATGCCGATAAAAATTATACGTCACAAATTAAAATTAAGCAGGCAGAGGCTATCGTATTAATTAAAGTCGTGTTGCAGGTACGTCATTCAAATAATCACCGCCTGGCAAAAATAAGTACATCAATAATTTAAACTACCTTAAAAAAAGTTCGATCTCATGCTGCGCTGTTATAAAATAAAAACACGTGACAAACACAATCGAAAAATAAAATGAAGTAAAATTAATCTATACTAAAAAATGTACGCAATGTACTGTCATGCAATGATAAAACATTAGTAAAATATAATTTATAAATGAACGTTTCGTTCAATCGTATTTTTCCGCTATAAAATAATTGTTTTGATTCATTCCAAGCTCTGAAAAGTACCTGAGATAAACTTATTACAAAAAAAATTGTATCCAATTATTGCAATGTCATTTATATACAAATATTTTAGTGTCGAATTTGGTTCTTGGATACGGAACCAAATTTTTTGAAGCCATTTCCAGCTCCGTAAAATATTAAACCGGGTTAATTTTGAGACCTATACATACCTCTTTTTGAAAATATTAGTGCATTTTTATCAATCGGTTTAAGGGTCTGCCGTTCTAATAACTATCAACAATCCCAAAAATTTTCCTATAATGAAACACATGTGGTATGTACAAGCTGTGCCTCACGATTTATCACCTCAACGTAACCCGTTCTCGTACAACTACATACACCTTTTGTAATCCTTAGCACATGCCCCATTTCGAACGAGACATGTACCGTCTTCTTAACACTATGTGGGAGTGTCTGTGAGGTCGTCCTTCAGCCATTGTGGTATATTTCTCATCCCTATCCGTTTTAGGAGCTTCACGAGGGCCGTGTTATGACTTAAATAATATCGTTGAAGGAATTTTAAGGACCGCTCTTCCATTGGGGGGTAATGGCGTCCCTTGCTACGACCCAAACACTTTGTGTGATCACCGTTAATCACCTGACAATAAAATCCTTTTTTGGGGTCATATCTGAAACACGCAGGGTGGATAAAAATCTTGATTTAAAAAAAAAAATCAAAAAAATCGATTTATTTGATTTAAATCAAATGTACCATATAATCGAATTTTGTGACATATTCACATGCTATTTCTGTTTTGTGCTAATATATTTAATAACCAATATATTTAATTCAGTGGTGAATTTTTGTCAAAATGAAAAATTAAATATAATGATAAAAAAATTTGAAAAAATCAGTGCTAAATGGTGATGTTTAATTAATTATATACAGGGTGTCATTAGTGCGGGATCGGTCGATTGTGGCTAAACGGCTTGAGATATAAAGTTGATTCAAACACCATTTTATACAGTTTTTTCTTACGAACACGATAAAAATATTTTCAAATATACAGGGTGAGTCACCTCTCTGAAACTAATAGCAACTTTATATTTCAAATACAACACCCCATTTTTTATTTAATATTTTTGACCGCCTTAATTTTAGCTTTGCATCAATATAAAATACTACAGGTTTTTAAACGGCATCAAAAAAAAATTAATTTTCAAAATTTTAAGTCTTTATTTAAAAAATTCTCAAGTTATTTTGAAGTACAGAGTTGTAATTTGGTATGGACATGCAGAAAACATTGCTCTGTTCGCTCGATATGAAAAAATTTGAATCACACATACAGGGGTAGGGGTGTTCATAAATAGGTAGGTGGCAACTTCCATGATTTTCAAAAGCTTGTAACTCGATTTTTTCAACCCTTATATTTTTTTATGTCATCGAATTCGTCTTTAAGAGAGCTTTATTTTTTGTTAAGTGTGTCCTATACCCAAAACTCATACTTTTCGAGATATTCGACATTTTTCTTCAAATCGATATTGAAGCAAATAGAGTGCCGTGGAAATCGAAAAAACTGACTGTTTACTTCGCTAACGTCAAAAACGTCATTTATTTTTTAAATGATTGCCTTTTCACATGAATATTACTTTACAAGAGCAAATTGATATGGTTTATTCACCATTTCGTGTATTTAATTACTAATAGTAATAAAATTTTGTTTTATTATAAATATTATATTGTACTCATATAATCAGTGATTTAAATTGATGATTTAAAAAAAATCACTTGATTTAAACCAATGAATTTAAAAAAAAAATCACTTGATTTAAATCAATTGATTTAAATCTGATCAACCCCGAGAGGGGCCACACAAAATTTTTTTTCGATCCATTCTGAATATCTACAGGAAAAAGTATAAAACCACTCACTTTAAATGCGACGTGTAGTTAAACAACGGCGTAATTTTCAAAAACTTCTGCATCTCGTTCATGACCTCCATCGGATCGGACTTGAGGACTTCCCCGTCGATGATGTGTAACTGCTGCGGGGGAAAGTACGACAACCACCTCTCCAAGTGCTGCGCGAATTTCCCTGGATTAAGACACCGATTCCGCAGGTCGCGCAACGGTTTGGGGGCAGTGTCGTTCGCCGTGATAATCTGATGAAAGCTGTAGTTGTTGGCGATCACGTCCCCGTGCGATTTCGTGTGCTGGTACCACGAATACGCACGCCTCGCCGGCGATATTAAGATCGTGACAAGCTTCGTGTGCGGTAGAAGCGCGTGGACTCGTCTCGGCACAAGATCGCCGTCAAAATACGTCGCGCTTTTTTCGAACAAGTACCGGTTCGTCGAGTTGGCGTCCACGGGGAAGAAGTTCATGTACCTAGAAGCACGAATCCAATTAAATTATGTAACACAACGTCAAGTTACGTGACGTTACCAGTCGAGGCCCCTGTAGTAATTGTTGGCGTTGAAGAATTGGATTTCTTCGAACGTGTCCGGACTCGGGAGGTTACTCGCTATGGCTGGGTGGATTGATAAAAACGTGTAGAGGGCTGTCGTGCCCGTTTTCTGTGGTCCTATGACTAGGAATCTTGGTAAAGAATCGCAGGACTTGTTTCTTGACCAAATTTTTTGATGACGGGGATCGTCGCAAGGATTCTGAAAATTTATTAATTTAATTAACACAATTGCATGCAATCTTTTTTTAACAAGATCGCTAAAGAGGGAATGGCGGTTGAAATGTAGATCTTTCTAAAAACGTTATATTATAGCATTATAGGTTATAACAGTTGTTGAAATAGACGTATGTTTTTAGGTGGTGCAGTAATTAACGCTTTAGACGAGTTTTGGTTTCTGTGCCACAGTTCAGTTTATCCTGAAAGACCTCAAGCACCATATCACGTTTGATTCATAAACACATATTAGTTAAATATAATATATTTAAAACATATTTGTAGGGTAATAAAACTTAAATTTGAATTTTTTTAAGTGTCACTTATTTGTGACGCTGGTCTATAACATATCCACGTATCAAGTAACTGTTTTTCGGTAAGGACCTTATTAGTGCTACTCATTTTAGGGTAAATATAATGAAAATAATTTATTTACGTTAAAAAGTCTTGTAAATATAAAATTAACTTATCAGCTTGTACAGCTTCTTCTTACCAAAACAACTATAAAAAATTGAACTCTAAATAGATACATACCAGCATTGATATAATGAAGTTATTCACATAAGCTCATATCTAGTGCTCACATTGTTAGACAATGCGTTACTAATATGTGCCACACATTCATATAGACCACCCTACACACAACTTCAAAAATATAGCCTAACGTATCGTAAATTGCAGTTGAATTAGGAAATATCCCTGCCACGAATTTGTGTCAGACGTCTCTCACAGAAAACGTCCCGTCACACATATGTGACGCTTAGTAGTGAAAGTGTTAAAAATGTTTATATTACTTACCCCCCAAACGGGATCCGCTTCTTCAGGGAAATATTTAAAATAAGTTTCGGCCAGTTGAAGCGGAGGGGCGCTCTTCAATCTAATATTGGTCCAGCACTGCAGGAATTTTATAACAGATTCGAATGTGTACAAAGCTAAACGATCGTTTCCGTAATTCGACATATGGGTCATGAAAATGTTGATCTGAAATGGAAACATTTTTAGTGCAACTTTAGTGATATTGGGACACCTTTAATAAGGTAGATGTAGCTGTTTGTAATACTAACCGGATTGTTGACTATAGTTTGAAATAATTCACCCCCACGAATGGATTCGTCTAGTTTATCTCTACCCCCCGGATATCGTTCTATGAACATGGTGTGAGTGAATAAACCACACGTTTGCCTTGGTAAGACCATGATATTTCTATGTATGAAGCCTCTACGCAGCCTAAAACAATTATAAAATTAAAAAACAGTATAAAATCTGTTCATAACAAATCAGAATTAAAATTAAATGATGTTGTATAACTTACCTGGCTGGTCTTAAATGAGGATATTCTTCAGTCGATGTTACCCTTATGTTCCACACTTTCTTCCACGCCGTGTATAGAAGATCATGAACAGGATATACACCAGAATGATGTGGTGACACGGAATAACCGGAATCGACGGGAATGCCTGGAAAAATAATTACATAACACACGGAAAATTTCTTGCAAATGGTAAATTACCTTTTTCTTTAGCGAAATTTTTATTTAAAGTCATGTCTTCTGCCAGAAGAGTCAAATTATCGTACAAGTGCGGCTGCTGATGGTTCCACATGTGCGTGAACCACATGAACTTGTCGATGTTCTTCAATATCAAATCATCACCCTTGTCTTCTTCTCTATTGCCATGATGGAAGTACTTTCCGGAAAACCCCAGGTTGAACTTGAACCCGGCAACCATAGCCTGAATTTTTTTCTGCGCTTCCAGCATTGCTCGGACGTCGTCGGGTTTCAGTCGTGTTCCAATTTCACCCACGAAGATATCATCTATATCGACCAGGAATAAACGATCCAGTGAAAGACTCAGTTGTCCGTGGCTTAAGTAGCTCAGAGAGTCGAGGAATAAAAGCCGATGGAGCCAGAATTTTAAGCCGGATCCGAATATGACCCTCTGGATGTTGTCGTATAAGCCGTGGTCTTGTACTATGGTGGGTAATGGGGTTTTTACTGAACCTGCAAAAGAAAGCAAAAATGAAGTACGGTTCAATAACAGTCTTAGAGCACCTGCAGCTGTTAAGGGAAAATTATATTCAAAATAATTAATAATCAAAGTTTGGTAATTAAAAAATGAGCTCAAATTTTACCTGCAGTATGCTGATAGCCATCATCACGATGTGCCCATTCCAACGACTCGTACGTGCTGTGATTTGCTTGAAAAATAGTCCAATCTTCGCCCGGTAATGTGCCCCAAGCAGTTTCTCCAGGTCGGGTAAGTCTCAAAATTTGGGAGGCTGCATTTAACGCTGCATCCTAAACAACACAAAAACACAAATTTGTTATACAAAACCTTTATTCCAAAAGCCATTTACAAATTTAATATTTTACTTTCTCGAAGCAACATTAAAAAATGGACCGATTGTACTATGAGCTGATTAAAATTTTGTAAGTATCGGTAATGAACTCCAAAAAATTAAAAAACTTTAAAAATGACAACAGCGTTATTTAGCTAAACACAAAATTGAAAAAATTTGTAAACTACACATTTCAAAGTATAATTGTCTGCAAATACAGAACAAAAATTAATTTTTATTCTAAAAATTCACTGCAGGCACAGTACAAATTAAAATTGCAAAATTCAAACTGCAAACAGACTCCGAATACGAATTTTTGTCCTGGTAATAATGCAACAGATTTATGCAAAAAAAAGATAGTACATACCCTAAGCTTCAAATTGGTGTGTATAAAAAGAGGAAATCCTTTCAACTGGGCCCCTACCAAAGTCTCTTCACTGGGATTGATAAACCCGATCATTCCCACCATATACTCCCTACAATATTTATCTAACAGTTCCCTATTCCAGTTATCCATTTGTAAATATCTACTAAAATTTTCAAACACAATAACACCGTATCGACCCTTGTCTAGATTCGTCAGCACCGGCAAACTTTTACCGGAAACTTCAACTTTATATCTGCATAAAACAGCAAAATTAGTTTAACATTTAGTCGGTAACGTAAAGGCCGCACTTACTTAATTCTCGTGTAAACTAGAAGTTCCGCAATTTCTTTACCTAATTTCGAATACATAGTCTCTACGAATACGAGCACCTTGGGATCACTTCGAAGCCTAGCTTCCGATTTGTGATCATGATTTTGAGGAAGTCGGGGGCCATTTAAGACGCTACATCGAATGTTGGGCTCTGGTCTTGTATTTCGATGCATTAAACTGAAAATGACATCAATAATACAGTCGTACAGTAAAGCCCCATTTTATTTGTTTAATGATCAAAATAAAGTTGCATTCTCACAGAAAACAACTTAACATTTAAAATAGCATAATAATGCACATTTACAATTGTTACCTAATTTTTATTAAACACACAAACATGTTTAACATAAATAGCAACTAAAACAACCAGTTTTACAGGTAAATCGTTTTAGCATAGCAAATCTGTTTATTATTTCAAATTGATTACAATGCATTTATATTTTCTTTGCATATCGACCAGAATTTTAAATGTTAATAATTTACATGTAAAATGTTAAGTAATCTTTGTTGCTACATTTTGTACAACTTATTAGTTTATTTTAATAGTATCTCTACAAAAATAAATAATTAACAGGAAACTGCATTTTGTTATCTTTATCTAACGTGAATTCTTAGAAGTGACTAAATCTTTATGTAAATTAACAAATAGAACGAATACAAAATTGAATTTTACTCAAGGAATAAAATAAAAAAACCAGTTTAAAAGTCGTATTAAATACATAACAAATATCGTGATAAGAAAATGTTTAAGATTAAATTTAAGTTGCTTTCTGAAAAGAGACCTGCTTTATAAGAACTTTAATCATAAAAATATACCTTATGTAATGATGTTCAAGTCTTTTTGTAAAAGTAAAACCATAAAACAACATATTATAATTTGCCAAAACTTAAATTACACAAATAATCTTTTAAATTAACAAACAACATAAATATCATGTTTTGAAATTAAAAAATATTTTATAAATGAAAAAGATACAAAAAAAAGCTTGTACGAACCTCGTCAGGGGCGTGTTGAAAATATAATACGAGAGGCAAAAAATTGAGACACCACAGAAGATTATTATGAGCACAACACACTTCTTTAAGTTCCGAGATCGCAAGTTCCAGCACGGCTGTTTGATTGCACTTTGCGCCAGTTTCTTTTTACACTGCCTGGAGAAGCCTCTCCCAAAACTCTCATCATATTGTTCTTTTTGCAACAACAATGGTTGCAACGCATCACTCATTTTTAATAATAACCGTAGTCAGAATATATTATTTATCACTACTCATTTAATATTGACTTTGGTTTATATTTATTATTTTAAACGAATGATATGGTATAAATAATGTGATGATGATTTTAAAAAGATAATATCTATAAATAGTAACAGCGTTATTAAAAGGTACTTAGTTATTATTATTTAAATTGTATACATACACTTTTAAAATAATTATATCGAAGGTAATACAAAAATAAAAAATTGCAACTGATATCTATTTTAAAATATGGCACGAAAGCTTTTAAACGAATATTGCGGAATGTGTTGTTTAAATTTAATAACTTTTTTTAAAACACTAGTTTAGCAACGTCTTAATAATTATTATCTTGCTGTGCAGCTAATAGTTCTCCATTTATTATGTTTTCTTTCAAATTTAAGCGACACTGATACGTTTGCCATTTTTTGAAGGTGTTGTATGAATAATTTCATCTTGAATACGATTAATTGTGAGGCCGCATGACACATACATCACAAAACGTTTTATTATCTTCAAGAACTTTTTTAAATAATTTAATGCTGTGACCTGTAACAAATATTAGATCATTCAAACTGGACTTCGTAAACGTTACTAAATTTGTTACGAGCATCAATCAAATTTTTAACATGTAAAGGTTAAAGTGTGTGATATGCATGATAAGCGAGTCGACCATTCAATAAAATAAATCACTATCAAATCAAAACGTGCAATGCAGATTAATTATGATAAATAAGGATGTGCATGTTAAAGGATGTTAAATTTAAAATAATTGAAATAGCTAGAACACAAAACTAAAGTCAGTTTGCAAGTAATAAAACTGTTAACAATTACCTTGTTCTATTTAAACGTAACATTTAATTAAAGATTTATACTTAAGGTATAAAATTCTTTGCAATATTCTAAACGTCACACACAATAATAACTGAAGTTTGTGGTATGTACAAACGCAGTGCTGCTAAGTCAATTGCATACCAACATAAAATAAACTAAATACTAATCGTTTCACCGACTGTCAACACGACGCCTAGAAGACACTGGAACTATTAAGGGTGTCGACTGGAACTATTGGGGGTGTATATTACAACTACCCGCGTAGTTCCAATGTGTATTTCCTACCCGCCAGGAACGTGGTAAGGAATATTTCAAGGGTTTTGTCTGTACCTCGGTATATTTGACAGTTTGTCAAGGACTTGGAAGCGACGATGAAAATGCCTACATATAAAAAAATAAACAATTTTTGTTAAAGCACCGAGTAAAAACTTGTAAAAACAAACTTTTAAAATGTATTGTTCCAAATTAAGCTGAGTTGTGGCTTTAGAAATTTAAAATAAAACGGTGTAATCTGTAATATAAATAGGAAATGCCTAAATATAATAAATAAGACATAATATTTGTCAAGGCACTGTATTACACCTTTAAAAATTAAATTTTATACTGTACTTAGTCTGATTGTGTTTCGGTTGCAGAGAAAACTAATTTAACGCTTTAAAAAAATATTTAATCGTTTGTTACGTAAAGTACACTAATACTTTATATATCATGCAAACAATTAAAGCATTAGCTGGTTTCGGTTTACTGTTTTTTAAGTCTTTTCAAAATAATTGTAGTACTGATGATACAGTAAGAAATACTTATGTTATATTAAAAAAATAATTTGGAAGTATAACAGTTTTTTTTCGAATTATGCTAAAAATAACAAATGTATAAACAATTACATATTTAATACGTTGCATATTTCTAGTACATATGATACTGCATTATAAAAATCTAAAAACTTTAATGTAAATTGAGTTTAAAGAAAAAATTAACTTGATTATTTAACTTTTACTATTTCTTCAATTTTACCTACAAAATAGTTTCGCAGCTACGCAGTGCTTCTTTAGTAAAAAGACGTTTTTACTCCATCGAAAAAGCAGCGCAAAGAACTGGTTAACACTTGAAATTGAAGAAAAGCAGAAAAATAAGTCGAGTAAACATGGGTGAACTATTTAATTGATACATTTTAAATAAAAATATACACTAACTTATAGGAGTAACTTATAAGGAAAATTTCAACTCAAAAAACATCTAGGCTTAACAAGAAATCAACAGCTGAAGACACAAGAAACTTGAAATGAGTCTTGATATTCTTCAAGAAGAAATTGTTTTTGTAAATAAATCAAGTTAATTTTAATGTGGATTTACCATTTAAGATGAATGAACTTCAATTAAACATACACAGTTAAAAACAACGCGAATTACAGAAATCTATTCCAAAGGCAAAAATTGGTGTATTAACTGAAGGAATACAATAATTTATAATTTTACAGTTGATTTTCGTTGTAAAAAGTATCAGCACTCGTAAAAAATACTTATTATTTAAGATATTTAATTATCATTTAATGTACCTACTTAATGATTTGTTGGTGTCACAAAAAATTGTATACACCTTAAACAGTTTCAGATTTGGTTGATTAAGTACGTTTAAATAAAGTTTCCAACTGTTAAATGAAGAATGAAGAGTGACTAGCAGCGAGTGCTTCAGCGCACGTGTCTTCTAGAGAAAATAAAGTTATAGTTCACTCTAGGACAAGCAAATAAAATATGAAACTTACCTATGCAACTCTTATCTCGTATTTCATATTAAAATTCGGTTTTCACTCAAAATTAATGATGCATACACTTAACTCGTAGCACTGCGGTTAAAATACATACAAAGAAAGTCTAACTTAATGTAAAGACTTGTCTTTTATAACACTTTATACGTCTGTCGTCTGCATTCTTCGGTTGCGTGCAATTCTTTTAACATTAAACAACACTGGGTTATATCGAAATGTGTCTAGCTGGCCATATATTTCATAATCAAATTAGAACAAAGAAATGCTCTGTTTAATAACTATAGTATAATCGATTGTTTCCGGATGGTTAAATTACATAATTTTATTATACTATATAAATCAATTTTTAATGCAATTGCTTTTAGTCTGTTTACGAATTGACACTGCACAAGTACGAAAATGAGAATAATTTTTATTTTAGTAAGTGTTTTAATTAAATAATTATTTATGAAATTAAGTTTATGTTGAGTTAATGCACTGAAGATGAGACAAGTGCAGTTTTAATACTGATAAGATTGTGAGTAGCAAGCCATCACGAATAGTCTTGTTTGTTTTACAAGTGTTGTGTATGCGTTTTAATTGTAAACCTGAAACGTTATAAAAAGGTACTGTTACTAAGATAAAAAAATCTTTTTAAATGCAGACCCGTGCATGGTTAAGTACACGAGAAGATGATCATGGAATGTTTGAGCTTACTATTGTGTGTTTTAAAAATTCTTAACATTGCGTAGCACATTATTTGGTTTTTCTGTGCACTTATTTGATGTTATACATTTAATGTTACTGATACACCGGTACAATCAATCTGATTAGGCACTGCAAACTTCTCAAAATACAGTAACAAAAATATTTTCGAGTTTGATATAAAATAGACCGAGTTGTTTGTAAAAATGCAACAGTTGGATTTTTTTAAATGACTGTAAAATATATATTCAAGTAAATTTTATTTTATTTGCTGAACTTTTTGAGACTACAAAAAAATAAAAATGATAAAGACTGCAAAAATGCATCGTTAGCATTTTAAAAAACATTCTTAGATTTAAAACGATCAAGTTTTTTTCAAATGTTTGTGAAGTGCGTATAAAATACCAGTCTTTGCAACATATAGTTGCAGATTTACCAAGTATAACAAGATATGATCAAGTATTTTGGTTATGTGGATAGCAAGAGGCAAAACATTATTTTTAAGGCCTCAAAGGATTATATGATCAAGTTAATATTTGATAAATGTTTCAATAATTGTTTTAGTGATTTGTTATTAATATAAATAAATACATATTAAAAGCTTGAATTATTTAAGTAATTTATTAATGTAACGTAAGTAAGTTTAATTAAGAATCACTCAAGCTTTTTAAATGAAGGATCTTGTGAAAATGTTAGACCATACTCTGGCCTCTTCATCAGCAGTTTTTAAGCTACTGATGGGGAGTTAAAAATCAATTTATCATTTGAACAAGAGATTTTTTATAAGAAGATCCACTATTTTTAATTAGGCTTCTTTACAAATGCACTTTAAAGTTAAAAAACGAATTTTTAAATAAATAAATTAGAAAGAGACATTAGTGTAAAAATTTGTAAAGATATTCCTTAAAAACATATTCTACTAGCAAATAAAATAAGTAATTTTTGAAAAGAAACAGGAATTTTAATGATTATAAACTCTCCAAAATGAAATAAAAGGCAAAAAATCATATTGTATATTTTAAATGCAAAACAGTAATTGCCCAAAATGGCTTCTTTTGCACAGTATAGATAAAAAAACCAATTTTTATTAAACTAAACTTTTTAGATAAATCCGTTTATGTTTTGAGCAGGGCTCGAAACAAAGAAAATTTGGTTAACGGTTAACCGAAATCAAGAACTTTATTTTTATAACGGTATTTGTCTCGGTTTTCCGTAAAAAACCGATTTAACTTTCAAATCGGTTTTAACCCGGTTTTGACAATATGTAGGTTAAGAATGCAAAGTATGAAAAGATATTATCTATTTATAATTTTACAATATAAAGGGTCACACAAAAAACGCCGCAAGCTGTAACTCCGTTGTTTGTGGTCCGATTTTGATGAACAAAAAAGTAAATGAAATGGCTCTTCAAATACTATAAAATGAATTGGATTTAATTTTTTTTCAAGTTCAACTTAAATGTGGAACGATAGTTTTCAAATGGCACCATCTATTTTTTTTAAACTAATTCTGATAGACATTTTTTTTCTAAATTCAATGATGTAATAATAAGTCGATTTTAGTGCAAAACTAATAAGAAATAAAAAATAAAAGTTTAACAGAAATAAGTTAGGTTTCACAAAATTTTCAAGCGTGCCGTGGAAAACAAAAAAAATCTTAATCAACAAATGTCATTTAAATGTCAGTGTGGTATTAATTACATCATTGAATTTAGAAAAAAATGTCTATCAGAATTAGTTTAAAAAAATTGATGGTGCCATTTGAAAAAAAAATTGACTGTCGTTTGACATTTAAGTTGAACTTGAAAAAAAGTGAAATCCAATTCAGTATATAGTATTTAAGGAGCCATTTCATTTACTTTTTTGTTCATCAAAATCGGACCACAAACAACAGAGTTACAGCTAGCGGCGTTTTTTGTGTGACACCCTGTATGTATGATACAATCAAGTGTTCAGTTATTACTTCTGGTAAACTAATCGCATTTAATACAGTTTCTCTATTTTTTTAAATTAATTTTTATTAAGAAAAGTTGTTAAAACACCGGTATTTCATTATATTGGTTAAAGGTTACCGTTTTTTGCTATTAAAAATGACGGTTTCGGTTAAAAATCACTTCTACGTACAAAAATAACGGTTAACCGGTATTTTACAGGGTTTTAAAAAACCGGTTCTTGCTCTGGTTTGGAGTAAAGTTTAATGATTTGAAGTTTTAAAAAATATACTTTTAATCGACTAATTTTAAAGAAGTTTTAGTCTATTCATCCCCACATATTCTAGAAATTAGTTTTTAATCAATAACAGTTTTGAAAATTGGTTAAACCTAGGCACTGTTGGTTATTGGGAGAGTCAAATATATCATAAGAAAGCTGTACAAAGCTGCAACAATCAAATACTATCCCAATTTTACGAAGGTCCTGCTAGGCTTAAATATCCTTGCATGGTTTTAATTTTATAATTATAATAAAATGAATTTATTTTAATTGAAAAAAGGTTAGTCTGTAAAATCTAAATAAAGCGTAGACATTTTTAAAAACCTATGAACAATATGCCAAAAGTTATTAAATTATATCAACAACGAATTACACAAAATGGGTGCTTAACACCTGGACTCTAAGCAAAGATTTTTGTATATTTTCCATAAAATATTGTTGAGTGTCGTTAAATTTTTAATCGTTTAATATAACTAGGTTATTTTTGTAATGGAAATAATTTCGGGAAGTCAAAAGTTTTTCTCTGTGCATGGGTGAGTAAGGGTCTTTTGAGGATGAGGCCCTAAATTATAGCTTTGATGAACATGATAAGTAGCATTGGTGCACGAAGTAATGATAAACATAATAAAAAAAGAAAAATATGTGACTGAATGAACGAGGTTTAGGAAAAACACAAGAATAATGTAGGAAAATGATAGAGGTGTAAGCAGAAATACTTATTGCATAATTATGTGAAAATAGATTACTGAATATTTAAAAATAAGTTTCAATTGGTTCTGCAATGATATTTGTTAATTATAACATTGTTTGATTATTTTTGTCATACGAGTTTTTTGACTGTACTAAAAGTAATAATAGTTTGGGGAATGTTTGAATTACCTTAGCTAAAAAATTACTTATCTCAACTAATTTAACAAGAATCGCGTCTGAAGAAAATCTTTAACAGTTACGAGAATCTCATCTCTTCGCCAATAAATTATTTTATAAATAATCTTGTTTCTGAGCAACAAATAAGCATAATTATCTAATGACGAAGGATAAGAGTGTCGAACTGGTACATAAATTCTTTAAAATGTTTTTTTTTTTTACAAATAAGACGAGTGATTTTGAATTAAACTTGTTTATAATTATAATGGTTTGTAAAAGTTGGGTTAATTTAAGTTATTCATGTTGCTGAGTGTTTTAATTAAAAAATCACTCCTAGTATTTTTTGTGTTTTCCTGATTCGTCAATAAAAAAAATTGTTCAGCGCAAAACTGTGAAACTTTTTAGGAATTGAAAAAGTTGAAAAACACAATGAATAAGATGAGCGATTTGTTGATTAAACAAACAGCTTAAAATATTTATTTAACGATCAATATAGAAATTGAAAACTAACTTTTAAAGTATTTCAAAATATTGTGCATTTCAGTTTTGTTTTTTAGACGGGTTAAAAATTCCGCGGTATGCAACTTAATTGAAAAATATATTTGTAATTCTAAAAACTAATTTCTGTAATCAACGTTGCATAAAATTTTGCATTATAAAATAAATTATAAATCAGCGGGTAATTTTACGTAATTTTTTTATTGTGAGGGAGTTTATGTAAATATTTGCAACGTCAACAAACAATTTAATGGCGAATTACGATAAATTTACATAACTTATCATTAATTTAGCATTTTTAGACATATCTACAAAATGCTAAAGAAACATTATCATTTTCTTTGTAGTAAGGATAATCGATTAAGGAAATAATATATTTGTAAAAGTGTATCAGACAAAAGACTTGAAAATTAACAAAACTAATTTTCTAAAATGAAGAGACAAACCACAACAAATTAGTGTTAACCTATTTGCAAAACGTTTTAATGCTGTAATGCTTACTTAACCATTAAATTTGCTAACAATTGCGGTTGGTATTTAATTTGTTGAATGCAGACTGACAATAATTTGGTTTCTACTCAATTTAGCTTTCGGTATTCGATTTGACTTGTTTATATAATGTTAAAAGCATTTAAAAATCCTAATGCGCTTCTACTAAACATGCAGTTATTGTTACTTACATTGAATTGTGCAGTTTTTATAATGATATAAAGTAATAATACCGAAAAAATGATACGAAACTTTAATTGTTTAATAAAGCTTATAACTAAATCTAGTTAGCAAAGCAAAAACTGATATCTGAACCTAACTATGAAAATATTTTCTTTGTAGTTCAATGTTTAGCAAAAAAAGTGATCTAAACATTTATTTTAAAGATAAATGACTGAATTATACAAGTGATGCATTTTAAATGTAAATAAACAAAAGTCTAAACAAAGGGCAATTATTTTATACTTAAAAGAATCACGTCTTAAAGAGAATATACCAGTTTTTAAACTTTTATATCTCTGTCAGTTTTTTTAGGTAAACATTTTTTAAAAGATGTTTATTAATTGTTTATGTTTAGCTGTTCAACATATGCCATTTTTTGACGATGGCCCAAGATGGAAGTTATTCATATTACAAATTTAGTGGTCCAGTTAGTGGAGAAATACAACAGGTCTTCGTTCCTGGTCGAAACCCAAAGCATCAACAAGTAGATTATGTAGTAAGTACATTTTGTTATACTATTTATTGATACAGCTTTGATGCATACAGTGTGTTTTATTTAAACCACTTAAGGAATTTGGAGTTAGGAAATTGATAAAGAGTTATAAAGTGGTTAGTATACAGTGTGACCCATTTTAAAGCGGATCACTCCTATAAAAAGTTTATTTATGGTCTGATTTTAATAAACTTTGTTTTCAAACGATAAAGCATCAAAAACTGTACTTTGGCACCCTATTTTAAAATTCAGTTTACACTCACAAATGCTACTATGATGTTTTTCAATGTCAAAATTGG
This sequence comes from Elmis aenea, assembly GCA_947652605.1. NCBI lineage: Eukaryota > Metazoa > Arthropoda > Insecta > Coleoptera > Elmidae > Elmis > Elmis aenea. Next base: position 19,678,858 of record OX393580.1, on the reverse strand, counting down.
TTTAGCGATTTTTTAATCTATAATCTGACTACAGCACTGGATTCGGGATGCCCTTAAATGGGTTTGTACTAAATTTCATGAAAAAGTATTTATTATTAAGAGATTAATTATTAATTCAATATTTGTGATTAAATTGGCAACGCAGTGTTCTATGCTATGTACAAATTAAAAGTTGGAGTTGGCATAAAAAAATTGACGTAAGATCTCTTAAATAAGCAACAATTAATTCGTATCAGTATTAAAATCGCAACTTTGATTGAATTTTCGGTGGGCGAACCACTAAATTTACAAGACAAATAATAAATATTTTTTTATGAAATTTGGTACAAACTCATTTAAGGGCATCATGAATCCAGTGGTGTAGTTAGATTATAGATTAAAAATCGCTAAACAAATTTTGCCAATTTTGACATAGAAAAAAAATCATAGTAGGCTTTGTGAGTGTAAATTGAATTTTCAAATAGGGTGCCAAAGTACAGTTTTTGATGCTTTATCGTTTAAAAAAAAGTTGGTCTATAAATAAACTTTTTATAGGGGCGATCCGCTTTAAAATGGCTCACACTGTAGAATAAAATGTTTACCATCAGAAGAAGAGCCCTAGATACTTCAATATTTGCACTAAAGAGTGATCAAATCCTAATTTTACAATCGGGTCTCCATATTTGCGGGATATTTATTCGCGGTTTTGTGTTTTTATGGTGGCCAACAAAAGTCTAAAGGGTCTAGAAAGTAATGACTTTTTAGAATAATTTGAAGAAGGGCCTCATGTTCAGTATCAATGAACTACCGAACGATACATAAAAAACAAGCCTCGCGAATACGAAGACCTGAGTGTACTACAATTTTTGTTATACTCGAAAGACATTTTAATAATTTTTAGCTCTTTTTCTAGGCTAAGCCAGACTACTCATACTCCTACGGTATCCAAGATCCGCACACAGGGAACGCTCAAAGTCGCCACGAGTCAAGAAACGGAGACACAGTCCACGGCGAATATAGCGTTTTACAAGAAGATGGCATAATTCGTATTGTTCGTTACACAGCAGATCCGATTTACGGTTTTCAAGCCACGGTAGAATACGCACATCCAAACGCCGTGAGCGCTCCAGGCTCGGATCATCAACACAATGAACCAAATACGTAGATTTAAGTGCTAATTTTATATTTATTTAGGTTTTTAGGATCGTTATAGATATCGTTTTGAAAGATGTGATAAAAAAGCTTAATAAATTTTCGATAAATTTAAGATAGTTTATTATATTAAATCAATTAAATTTGGATTGTGGCAGCCAATCATAAGATCAAGTAGCGTTCAATTCCAGTTTAGAATCGTGTTAAACAGTTCTTGATAACCCATGTTTCGTTTCACTTGGCGATAATATCTTTATGCCGTATAAACAGAACCTGAAGATGCTTTTGTAAAAGGATTTAATACATTACTTATCTACAACACTTCAAAGCCATAGAAAGCTCTTGATGGACCTCTCCTTTTACAAACACATCTTCATGTTATAATTATCGAATTGAACCGTGATGATATCTTTGTAAAACGAGACAAAACTGATAACGCAATAAAAAATGTTTTCAAAAGCTTTATATCAACCCATGTTTGGTCTACTTTTCCGGAGACATCTTCATGGTATAATTATTGAACAGTAGGTACTCTGAAGATATCTTTGTGATGGGGGACGAAAGATGAGTTATCTAGAATCTTGCAATGCGTAGAGAAACCTTTTCGTGGGTTTCTTTACCACCTAAAATTCTTTCCTTTCACCAAGACATCTTAAGGGTGCAGTACCTTAAAGATATCTTCGTAAAAAATCAAAGCGTGTATTGTCTACAAAGCGGTTTCTACACGGAAGCCAACAATCTACAGAAGTCTATGATACACCTTAATTGAAAGATTATTTTTTTAAATTAAAAAGCAATAAAAAAATTGTTAATCCAGAGATTTGCATATGGCTCAATTCAATTAACACCAGATATTTTGTTCAAATCAAGATAAATATATTTAATTATAGACAGCCGAATTCATAAATAGTCTGGATATTTACTATTACATCTGCTGGAGATAAAAAATGTAGAATTTCGTTAATTATATAAGAATTCTTATCGAATTAATTGAGAACACCATACGTTTAACATAACCTTCCGGTTGCTTTCAAAAAACGAAGAAAGTTTGTGTTCAGAAAAATGTTAAAGAACATATGTTCTAGTTCTGGGTAATATGTCTATTGATGAAGAAATGATACACTAAAAATGTATTTTAAATTTTTTTTTTGCCCAAATCAACTTGCTTTAAAAGAAACATTGTTTTATTTTAGCAAATATTCAAGTGTTCAATAAAATACATTACAATATATGTAAAGAAGAAGAATGTTTATGCATTTATTTGTTGATTTCCTTTCAGACGAATTTAAATCATTTTTTTAAAGTAATTTTAAAGACTTTGTGATAAGTGGGTTGTTTGCATAAATAATTACATTTTGTAACTCATGAATCAATAACTACAAAGGAGTGTGCTAAAATTGGTACTCTGAAACATACCTGAATTATTTACTAGAAAATTAGAACAACAATCACCATAACGAAGATCAGCTAATACTGCTCAAATTATGCTACACATAACATGATTATAAATGTTGTGCGTAAAACAATTATAGCTTCAGCATAGTATTTTGTTATTTCTTCAATATTTGGTGGAGTTTAAGCAGAAACAGGTTCATACATTTGGTGCAAATAGGTAGTTTTTAATCGTGTAGTACAGTGGTTATTAACTTTTTAGTAGTCGCGGCCCCCTCAGTATCCTAAAATATTTTCGGGGCCCCCTAATTTGTAGTAACAAACATATTACGATTTATTTAAGAAGATATCTCTCCGATGGTTCGAGTAAAATAAGGAGCAAAAAATATTGTAAAAAGTAAAAACGTTTTATAATTTTTTTCCGCCTCTCTTAAAATCTTTCACGCCCCCTCGGTTAAGAATCGCTGGTGTAGTACATGTCTTGTTGCATAGTTTTAAATTGCCTTTGAAAAAAAAAGATTCAGAACATATATTCATATTGCTTCGAAATACTTTTTAACCGAAGATACAATCGTTATTTTACAACCTTTTCATTGTTCTCCGTCATTATTTTACAAGAATTTGCACGAAATATTGTATTTAATACAACGACTGCAAGATATTTACATTAGTTTTTGTTTTATAGTGGAGTGCTGTTAATTTTACTAATTATAACTGTGTTACAATTATCTAATCTCGACACTTAAATACGTAATTCATTTAATGCAGTTCTGTAATATAACGAGATACTAAACTACTTATTATGATTAGGAAGTTGATATGAATCTACAGACATCTAAGTCAAAAATTGTAGCCATAAGGACTTTCTAACATGTGCATGTTTCATGTTCTGCATTTATTGCGCCTCTACAAGGAAATCAAATAAATGCAACGATGTCTGTGCTCTGGTTTTATTTTTTATGCATTTTCAAAGTTTTTTTGTTTGTTTACTTTCACTTTTTGTTGGGCTGCTTGATAAGCGCAGTATTAGACGCTAATCATACATGTGGGTATAGATGAAACACAAATGGAAAAAGCATCTACCAGGGGCTTGCCGTGCCGGGGGTGCAAGGGGTGCTTTGCACCCGGGCGCGGTCAATCAGAGGGTTCATGCAACGAGATAAAATTGTGCCTTTATATGTTTTCGTGCAAAAGAGAAAGGAGGTCGAAGGAATGCATCAGGGTTTTCCTTAAAAATAATTTGCTTCAATACGATACGAGCTGAACAAAAGGAATAGCACTTGCGCTCAGGGTGACTAGGTGAATTGTTGCTTGAAACGCCAAAAAAGCTCGCTAAAGTAGCCAAAATCGCCAACAGAGGATGCCGATGTAGTCAAAATCGCCAACTCACTTTCTTTATCTAGTTGAAATATGTGATAAAGGGTTAAAAAAATAATTACAGACCAAAAACATAAACATAATTCACATAAATTCAACAAAATCAGAATTACAGGTAAACATAACATACAGTGCTGCACAAAAGTATGGAAACATATATTATTGAAGATATTACAATAAAATTTCTCTCTATCGAATGTTGCCGATTGTACATTTTTTATCCGTGACATTAATAATATGGATTTAGGGCGCTAGAAATGAGTTCGCACCCCGGCGATTAATAACAACGGCGCGCCAGTGGTAGCTACAAATATCTAAGGGTTAAATTATATTACAATTAATATACTGACAGAGAAATAACCGAAATAATAGATTAGTAGCAGACATTTTATGAAATCAATAATGTTTGAAAAACGGAAATACCAGAAGGAAAAAGAGTTGAGATTTTCATATGGTGTTAAACCTGCAATTATGAGCTTGAAAAAGCTGCTATGAGCAGACAGATTGAGTCGAATGGTATATAACCATTGGTAAAATACAGGAAGAAATGGAGAGAAAATTTACACGAGTCTTAAGAAAAATCTAACGCCCAACAGTAGTGGGGCGAAAGGGTAAAAAGCGGAAGAAGTGATACAGCATTTGAACTAATTAAATACTGCAAAGTGGGGTAAAGTTGGCCATAGAGGTGATACTGACCAAGAGATTGAAACTTGTTTCGAAGTAACATAATCATTTTTACGATTATTGTTCATTATTTTTATGTCCTCTGTTGTTGACATATCTTTTATTTGATAATTTGTGCAATAAAATTGTCTCTCCTTTTATACTTAAGGAACCCATTCTATGGAAAATCAACCATCAGAACATATTTTGTTTGGTATGAGATGACTTGCAATATTGATAAATTCGAATGCTTTAATAGGGATAAAAACCAAGATATAACAATAAAAAAATATTACTTTTACACCGTTGTGTGGAAGTTTTGTATGTTTTAAGTCCAAAATCGGCCAACTTCACTCTAATTGACGGCACGAATGTTTGTTCACTATTTAACAAAATAATACTGCAATAAATATATCGTTATATTTGCAAACATATTTGTTTAATTACTCACTTGCAGTGTACCAACTCGTATGTTTCCAATTCGCCCCCAAACATTAATTGTGGAGCAAATTTAACAATCTGTGACACAAATCTTTTAATATCCAAGTACACTTTCACAGACACTAACTGTTATGCAGGTACTAAGAATGTATAGTCTAAGTCTAGCTAGATTTATTTAGAATTAATATATAAAAAAAAACTTGATCGACTTATAAATAGCCTTAATGACGCAAATTAAATATATTATTAAACGAAGTGTAATTTTATGTTAATTTAATAGTATTGAGCTGTGCAATTGATGCAATGCTTTACAAACAATTTTTTTCCGGTAAATATTAATATCGTAGATTAATTAGCATTTACATAAACACATTAGTTCTAGTTAAATAAGCCGTGTTAATCTGTAAGCATTCATGTTAATGTCCACCGTTGTAATGACCAAAAATGGCAGTAGACATGTTTCATAACGATTAATAAATAATATACAGTGGGTGGCTTGTAATAAGACCTGATTTCCTGATTATGACAGGAACACATTTTATTAGGAATATTATGGCAGCAAAAAGTTATTTGGATTTGCATATACAGGGTGGTCCACTTTTTAGTAGCAGGACTTTAACAGTCGATAGAAAAACTTATTTTAAAGCGAATATTCCATATCAACATGGGTCCAGAAACGCTTCATTTTAAAGATACAGGCAGGGTGTTGAAATTTTCGAAAAAATAACGATAATGTTTTACCGTTTCTCAACCAGTAGATATATTTAAACCAAATTTGGTATACAGCACCACCTTACAGGTTACCACAATAGGTGAAAATTTCAAGTCCCACAAGCAACCAGTGGCGGAGTTGTGGGAGTCCAGTTTCAATAAATTTTATAAAAAACTAGTACGGACGTGTTTAAAATCAAACTTATTTTTGGGTAGAACATTTTATTCTAAACAAAAAGTGTCTCTTGAGTTTTCTTCGTATCTGCCACCGTTTGGCGCGGAATTTGATTTATTTTATTATTTTTGCGAAAAATTTGCTCCTAAGTTCGATCTAAAAATATCGCGAAAAGCAGAAAATTGCAACTTGCAGAGTAAATGCTCATTAATCGTTACTTTAGCGGAAGTTCTTCCCCCATTATTAGTATGTTCTGTTATTAAAAACTGCAAAAATCGGTAATTACTTCTTTATTACGAATATTAGCTATATTTTTAGATCGAACTTGGGAGCAAATTTTTCGCGAAAATGGTAAAATAAATCAAATTTCGCGCCACCAAACGGTGGCAGATACCAAGAAAAGTCAAGATACACTTTTTGTTTAAAATAAAATTCTCTATCCAAAAACCAGTTCGAATTTGATTTTGACAGGGCCGTACTAGTTTTTTATAAAATTTATTGAAACTGAACCCTCACAACTCCGCCACTGGTTGCTTGTGGGACTTGAAATTTTCACCGATTGTGGTAACCTGTAAGGTGGTGCTGTATACCAAATTTTGTTTAAATATATCTACTGGTTGGGAAACGGTTAAAAATTATCGATATTTTATCGAAAATTTCAACCTGTATCTTTTAAATTAAGCGTTTTTGGACCCATGTTGATATGGAATATTCGCTTTCAAATAAGTTTTTCTATCGACTGTTGAAGTCCTGCTACTAAAAAGGAGACTGTATATGCGATTGAAAAAATAAGTTTTAGAAAAATTGAGTTTTGATTACAGCGTGAAGACTTAAACAAAGATGAACAGTTGTTTTTATAATACTTTGTTAAAATCTTGTAGCTCTCTAAATATCTGGTAAAAAAGACCAATGTGGTATCTTCAAAAATATTGAAGCTACAGGGCTGGGGTTTTAAACTTGATATGTTTATATTTAAAATGCAACATTCATATAACTCTAAAAGTTGTTTAAATTTGCTTAAGCACAACCGAATACTTCTATTTAAAACGCCATTTATAATACAGTCTTAAAATTGTTGCCTTGCTCTGTTGACAATGCACCAACTACATTATTAACAGGTCAAGTTCACTTACAATAATAATTGCTCTAAATTAATCAGCTCTATAGTGCATTCTAATAACAGTATTAGCGCCACTGTAAGTTTATTTTACTTCATATGCTTTCTCCTTTAGTTACCTCAGAAGGTGCCCACATAAACGTTCACTCATTAAATCTACTGTCATCTGGTCTTCGTGGCTGAAGAAAGACAAAGGCCATTATAGAGGTTTCCGTCTTTCACCTTCTGTATCACATATCAAACACATACTGAAGTAAACACAAATTAAAAATTAAAAAAGAGAAGCATTTTCGAATCTATCCAGCAAGTAATTCATAAGTAAGGGTACTTCACAACAAAGAATTACATCACAGTCTGTTCCACTTATTTGCTCTAATCTTAAAATTATGATGAGTTTAAAAGCTTTTAAATGAAAGGAGAAGTCCTTTATAAGCTGCAATTTAGTCGGGCAAATTTTTACTGTGAAATCTAGGTCTTTCTTTTGACGAAAATGTGCTAGAATTTCTTTAAAATGCACTCAGAAATAACTGGCGCATTTTATGTAATATATGCTCAAAAAAATCATTAGCACACCGGATATAACTTAAAAACTTTCGGTTTTACATCAAACAGGATTAACTATTAAATATTTAATTAATTCAAACGTTTTTTCGGTGGTTATGTGTTCCTCCGTTTATGCAGAAAGTAGAGCAACATACTGTTGAAACATTTGGATTTTATTAAGTAAATATTAATAAGTTTTATTAAAAAATACCCATCTTCTTTGTAGAGAATTTCTTGTAGCTTTTTTGCTCATTATTCGTAAATAAACAACCTGGTAAAGATGAGAAGAGAGTCTCATAACTGGCCTTGCTGCAAGAAATTGTTTGCAAAGAGATGGTTTTTAATAAACTTATTTTTGTAAAAAAAAAAAGAATCACTCAAAGAAATCAAGCATTAATAAGATGTAGTCAATTAATTGTTTGGGGTATTTATAGCAGTATTTCAACTTGGAAGGTGCCTTATTTTAAGTACTACAAAAATTCATTAGGTACACACACAAAATGTCACTAAAATTACATGAAAGTGCCTAAATACTGATGACATATATTTGCAATATAAAAGTTTTTGCCAGTGCCAGATAAAATTCATTAAAACCCCATAATAAAAGTCAAAAATAATTATATTAAAAGATACTAAAGAACAGGCAAGCGTCTTAAATTGGTACAGATTTAATCAGAATCTATTAAATAAGATTAGAGATTTTTAACTCGATATATTAATATATGCGTTTAAAAATGATTACATTTTGTTTACATGTGATGTAAATAAGTGCTGTATTATTATTTTATTAATTTCAAAGGTGTTTTATAACTGATTTAAACTGATTGCTTCGAATGCAGTAAAAAACATTTATCTACTAATCTATAGCCCCATCATAATTATTCTATCTACACGTAGAGAAGAATATATCTGCAATTTTTTAAAGTGCATTAATCAGAAACTTTTTAATTTTAAACATTCTCTTGTTGCAAATATTTAGCGTCTTGTTGTCACTTAAGCCCTTCAAGACATACAATAAGTATCTTGAATGATAGTGAATACTGGGGGTAGATGATAGTGGTGGGATCCCACCCAATAAATATAAATACCACTCAACGTTTTAAGAAATCAGTAGATGTACAAAATTTAGTTGGACAGCAATAAAATGAAGGTATAAAAAATTTCTCTTAAAACGAACGCGGTGCGACATTAAATTTAATGATATGCGACATGTGTGCATTGTGAGAATAGCTTGGAGATGTTTTTTTAAGTGAATGTATGATGGTTAATGAGTAAGTTCTTTCAGGGTTATATTCTGTTGAGTTTGGTCGCAGCGGGCTACGCTATTTCCGTTGGAGATTATAGCCAAGAAGGATATGGTGGACTTGAAGGTGGTGGAGGATATGGCGGAGGTGCTGAAGGAGGAGAGGGTGGCGGAGGATATGGTGGAGAGGGTGGCGGAGGATATGGTGGAGAGGGTGGCGGAGAGGGTGGCGGAGGATATGGTGGAGAGGGTGGCAATGAAGGAGGACACGGGGGTAGTTCTGGAGCATACAGTTATGCTGTTGGAGGACTTCAGGGTGGGGCCGGAGGTTATGGAGGAGGTGCAGGTGGATATGGGGGAGAATCTGGAGGCTATGGGGGAAGTTCAGGGGGTTATGGTGGAGATGGTGGAGCTGGTGGTGATTATGGTGGCTATGGAGGTCATAAAGTCGAACCAGTGGTGAGTTTTTCGATATTCGTAATTTATTTTTGAAAATAACATTACGTACATATTTTGGGTTAAAATGGGGAGAATCTTGGAAAACCAACGTACTTCTTAAAAAAAAATTGAATGTTGTTACGAACAAAAAACGATTTATAGCTAATTTCAAAAACGTTAATTTTCTCGTTGAAATATAACAAGTGTTTTGGGTGGAGTATGAGAAGATAAATAAGAAAAGGTTAAATTTTCTATTATGTTCTACCAAGACAGTACAATAAATAATTTCTTGAAATAAATAATAATGTAATTTCACTCTATTACGTATAGAAAAATATTTTTTACATGGACTTAATCGTAATTCTAACAACAACATTATATTTTTTGATTATGGCATGTTGTGTCACTAGGATCTCGTAAGTGTAGGCTCTAATTAAAGCAAAGCCAAAATTATAAGAGATGAATAAAGCAAAAGGTAAACCAGGAACTGTAAATGTTATAGACTGTGTAACAGTTAAGTCCTAATGGCTTCTACAAAGCTTTTCAGGACAAAGTAAATATGTTTTGTGTTTAAACTTTGAAAATATTAAAAGAAAACTGTAACAAGCAGTAATTTTTAAGGGCTAAAAACATTCGAATTGTACCAAGTCGAATATTACAATCTTTTAAAGTAACAATGTAAGATGAAACCAGTAATAATTCAACTAAAAATTAAAAAATTAAAAAATGAAAATTTGAAGAACTCGTTTTTGGCCATATTTCCAAAACTATGCATAATAGCAATTTAATTTTTACCACAAAACGTTGTAAATTTGTTATTCGTTAAAACGCAAATCTTTACAATAATTAATTTAAGCAGATTCTAAAAATAAACATCTGATAAGACCATATATTATAGTTTTCTGTTTTTTGTTTTAAATAATTAGTCTCAAAGATTTATCTCCAAAAATACATAAAAATTTCACCTGTGGGCGCCAAGTTCTTTCACCGATAAATTACTTAACTTAATTATTTTAAATCCAACATTAATTACTTCATCTGGTTTAGCGAGAAAACGAAAGTGGTCCTAATAAACGCTTTAAAAAACCAGTTGCAAATACATCTAGAATTTATTGTAACCAAATTTCATTTACGGACAGCTTTCACGCATTTCTCTGTTCTATATGACATAGCGATCATCTTGAAATGGTAAAGTACCAGATAATTAAAACTTTTATGGTGTTTAAGAAAGTTCTTTACAAAGTTATCGATACTTTTAAACAAAAAATGGCGATTTAGATGCATATAAAAAATGTTTCCACATATTTGTTGTCATTGAAGATCGTATAAGATGTTAATAAGCAACGTTAAAGTGCAGTATAATAAAAAAGCTTAATGATACAATGTAAATGATCTTTTAAGGCAATTTAAATAGCAGAGTAGAATGTAATTAACGATAATTAGATAATTCATTTTATATTTACGTACAGAAACAATACCGGGTGTAAAGGAAGTGTGGTACACACCCTTTTTTACTTTAGTTTTGATTTTAGATAAATGAAATCATAGACATATATGATATGTGCAAAAAACCGGGCTTATTGAGCACATGCACACATTTGTTTCACTTCCGGTTTCGCCGGAATGACCTCAACTTTGTTATTTTAAACGGAACATCCTGTATATTTTTACATTTTTGGAAAGAGGAAGCGATTTTGGATACAACTGCACTATTTTGGTTAATTTTTATAACCTAAAAAATAAATAAGAATGCCACTGATGAAGAGTCGTGAGTCTTGAATTTTTTAAAACGATTGGTTAGAAAAAGTTAGCATTGTTTAAGTTTATTTATAGTAACGAATGTCACTTGAATAATTCAACAATTTATCGAATTGCCATTTTATTGAAATAGCCAAAGAAGATTTATTTTGATTAGGATGAATCACTTACAAACGTTATTAATTTTATTTTTATGACATCTTTACATAAAAGGCACGATATTTTTGTTCATTTTTACTTTAAAAACATATGCATCAAAATTTAAAACACACTTGTGACGATTGAATCCGATGACAATGAGATTGTTCAAGTAGGTTTGACCTACTATTATAATTAACCTGTAACAAAGTCACCCGATTGTGTAAATAGGATTATCGTTTCCATAACAACGTTAATTACAGTTTTGCAACAATACCACACCTCATCTATGCTAACGATTTCATTGTTTTGTTATAATAACTTATATCAACGTTTAAAAAATATTTAGACGCGCAACTTTTACTTTTTAAGTAATTAGGAACGTACAGCAACAAAAACAACTCAATTGAAGTGTTTTACAACGTACCTATTTGAATATACAGGGATGCGCAAAAGTATGGAAACATACAAATATCTAGAATACTGTTGCAGATATAACAATGAAATTTTGTATCTGACCATTATGGTATTTTTCGGAGTCGATGAAAATATTAAGGTTGAAATACGATTTCCGGTTCAACCGGAAACGGACTTAAACTTTGAAATTTTAAATAGAACACCCTGTATATTTTTAAATGTTGCGATTTCTCTTAAAATTTACTTTAAAAAATGTATGAGGTTATACGGGTCTAAAGTCAACCGTTTTCGTAAAATTTACATTTTTATGAAAATTTTGAGCGATACAGAACTTTCAATTTTTTTTAACATTTAAGTTATTGAATAAGGCAGTAGAATTTCGTTTGAAAATTAGATTAACAATTGATTAATTAACAGTTTGCGCTAGCTACATTTTAAAAATATTATACAGGGTGTTTTTTACGCTTGGTCAAACTTGTGAAACTTTATAAATATCGATAACTCATTTTTCTTAAAGACAACTCCTTATTTGTTTTTACGTATCTTGTAGAAAATTAGATTGTCTTTCAAAAACCTGATTACGCTAGTTTTATACCTAAAACTTATATTTTACGAGATATCGCGATTTTATTGTAAATTATTAGGGCAACGTAATATGTTCGTGTAGGCTATGAAGGTAGACAGTGGTAATTTTGAAAATTGAAAGAAAAAAAGAAGAAAGTTATAATATTTTCACTTGCTTATAAATTTTAGAAATTTGTTATAATGTTTTACCAATCTTATATTTATATCGAGGTTTTTTTTTATCAGGGCCACACTATTTTTCATATACATAATTGATTTTGATTGTTTGCAAAGTCTTCAAAACCGATTGATAATGTATTGGGTACGCGAAAAGAACGCTGATTAAACAAAAGTCACTGGCCAGTCTTATCTTTACATATCAAAAAAACGGTTAGGGTTGAAACTGTTTCCGGTTCAACCGAAGATCATTCTGTAGAAACACAAAAAAATAGTTTATAGGATTTAGTGATTGCCCCATCACACTGGTCCAATGAATAAATGCATAATTTTTAGAAACCTTGATTTAAACGTAAAAACGGTAAAATTACATCCACATTATAATAATGTCTAAATTAAGCGAGGAAAAGATAAGATTGTTTCAAAATTACCGCTGTCTACCTTCATAGCCTACTCAAAAATATTACGTTGCCCTAGCAATTTAAAATAAAATCGCGATATCTCGTAAAATATCAGTTTTAGGTATAAAACATTGTTAATGTTTTTGAAAGACAATCAAATTTTCTACAAGACTGTGTAAAAATATACAGGGTGTTGTATTTAAGAAAATCGAGTTATCGATGTTTAAAGTTTCACAAGTTTGACCTAGTGTAAAAAACACCCTGTATAATATTTTGAAAATGTAGCTAGCGCAAAGTCTTAAATAATCAATTGTTAATCTAATTCTCAAACGAAATTCTACTGCGTTATTAAATAACTTAAATGTTAGAAAAAATAGAAAGTGCTGTATCGCTCAAAATTTTTATAAGAATGTAAATTTTACGAAAACGGTTGACTTTAGACCTGTATAACTTTATACATTTTTTAAAGTAAATTTTAAGAGGAATCCAAAAATGTGAAAATATACAGCGTGTTCTGTTTGAGTCCGTTTCCGGTTGAACAGGAAGTCGTATTGCAACCTTAATATCTTCATCGAATCCGAAAAATACCATAATGCTCATTGTCAGATACAAAATTTTATTGTTATATCTGCAACAGTATTCTAGATATTTGTCTGTTTCCATATTTTTCTCAACCTTGTACCTACTTGTAAATAGTTGCAAACAAGTTATTTTACTATTTACAAACTTAATTTTAATAGAAATTGCAACAGTTTTGGTAATTGTTTTACAAACATTATCAGTTCTAGTGGGCATTAAAAAGCTTTGATATATTTAAGTTGTTAGGGAGTACTTTTTGTTTTATTTCTTATACTACATATGTAGGTAAGGTATTCATTTGCTTTAATTTCTCTGTGTTTTGAGCTTAAATTTTAAGCCCTATTATTCTCGCAGGCATACCCCAAGTACCAATTTAGTTATGGCGTAAAAGATGAGCACACCGGAGACTACAAGGAGCAAAAAGAAGAACGCGATGGCGACCACGTTAAAGGATATTATTCCCTAGTCGAACCTGATGGCACAGTCCGCAAAGTGGAATATCAAGATGATGGCCACAGCGGTTTTAATGCCGTTGTACACAAAACTGGACATGCCTCACACCCACAGACAGGTGGTCATGGAGGATACGGTGGTTACCAGTAAAAAAAAACGTGGGATTTTATTTCACCAGAAACGTTGATAGTCATTTAATGTATTAATTTGCATCGGCCTAATCAACTATTAGATCGCGTTTTAGTTTAACATAAAAAGTCCTAAATCAAATAATGTACCTACATAGTTTACCTGCTAAAACGTTATATAATAGTTGAGAAGCTTTACGGTGATTTTTTTATTAAGTTGAGAAAGTTTTTTTTTGTTGTTGTTGAAAGGTTTTTTGTCCTGCCGTTTTATAGCGCAGAGAATTTATTACCAGACCTAAATGGTGCTACATATTTTATATTTTTTTAATAAAAACAAAGACAAATAAAGAAATGTGCCTATTATTTATGAAACAGTAGATGGTAGTTGCTAGGGATTGCATTAATTTTTAACGTTGCTTGGACGTGGATTAAATTTAGCAGCCAAGTCAAAATTCTTTGCAGTATTTACTTTTTTAGACAGATGCAAGTATAATGTTTAAACTGCGATTAAAAATACCACAAAAGATTTGAATAAAGAAAATGCCACACTTTGAAATTAATTTGCGTTTGAGTAATATTCTACAAACAATGGTCATCAGAGTTTGAAAATATAAGTAAAGGCAATTGGAAGCTGCTTAAACAGTTATTAATAAGGGTTTGATAAGTTTCTATGCTTTTTATTGCTTGCAATAATTTTCACACTAAAATTGACGTATAAGAACCAAAAAGTAGGTGGCTTTATCTTAAACTGGGCAATAAAAACCATGAAAATTTGCTTATCGCCAAGGTTAATAAATGAAATTATTACTTTTTGAGTTTTATTGCAGTTTGATGCTTATTTTGCGCTCATGTTATGGTTTATAGTCCTACATGTCGTTTATAAAACGTGGTAAATAAGAACATTTGGTTGTACTTTCGCGTTTTTTTCCAAAAATAACCTGGAGATTAGCTATAAATTTCAATTTATCTCCGTATAAAATTTATTATTACCCAATAATGAGCTTAACAAATAAAGCAAAACAGCAAAATAAAATTGAGCTATAGACTACTTTAGCAAAGTGCTAAAAATTAGCGGTCGCTATTCTGAATTGATCTTACCAATTAATTGATAAAATTCTAGCTTGAACCCCACTGTACATTTGTGAAGGTGTAAAATTTTAATTTTTGTGTTATAATGGCACATATAAATCATATAAGCAATTGCATATTGCAAATATAATTACCTACATTTCATCCAATTCGTAGTAAACCATAACTCGTTTAATTAATTATTTAAAGGTTTTCTTTACTATAAAAGTAAAGATTTTAGTTTAGTTTTTCTTCAACATTAAAATGCCAACTGTGTGAATGTTTAAAATAAGTGTACCTAAAACAATATTTTTAATAGGAAGGTTTCTGTTCTAACTTATTATTGAAGTCACTGGCCTATTATAGCTATGTATTTATTTTTAAGCAACTCATTTTAAAAACCTTTTCCTTTTAAAATATTTGTTTATAGATATTTTGCATAAGAAAAATGCACATATTGTTTCAGAGCCTTTTCAAGATTTAAAAGAAATGTTTGTATACAGGACGATATACAGGGTGTTTCTTGTACCTATTGCGAAAAAAATTCGGGAGGTGATTCCTTATCAAAAATTTCTTTTATATAAAATTTTTTCCTTAGACGTCTCCTTGCGGAGTTAAACCCCCCTAAAGGGGAGCGGTAAAAATAGGTTTTTATTTTATTTCTCAAATTTGGAAAAAGTAGGAGAATGATACTCTATTTGGTAGGTGTTTTATACTTATTAAAAGGTTTCGCATAGTAATATTTTAATGATCTCTCACTTCCACGGGGGCTGAAAAGTGCGACCCCTGTTGGTTTTATCATGAGAACTTTTTGTTGGGTTGAAATTATGCAATTAAAAAACTTCTTTTAAAGCTTGATTTATTAAGCAACTTTTTTTATTCTTTAGCTTCTCTCGTAAATCGTACAGTTTTTAAGTATAAAATAAAATAAGTAAACATGGAACATCAAATATTCCAATGTAAAAGATTTATTGTGGTGGTTGCCATGGTTTGTTTATGTTCATATTGGGTAGAATTGACGGGCGTTTTAGCGTTATCGCCGTGTAAACATCAAAATGAACTACACCTGTCAATTCTACCCAATATGAACATAAACAAACCACGGCAACCACCAAAATGAATCGTTTTATATTGGAATATTTGATGGTTCATGTTTACTTAATTTATTTTTTACTTAAGAAATGGTAGGTTTTACGACAAAAACTAAGGAATTAAAAAAGTTTCTAAATAAATCATGCCTTAAAAAATATATTTTTAATTGCAAAATTTTAACACGTTAACTGTCCAAGCATTTTTTAAAATCCGACGTCACATGCTAATGTATTCACCATACTTGAAACAACATGTTCAACTGTTTTTGGAATTACGTACATAGGACTTTCAAGAGTCATATGTGACACAAAATATTTGCTCAATAAGCTTTATATAACCCTCTATTTACGCCGTACAACCATTTGAGAACCTTTAAAAGCACGTTTATACCTTGAATAAAAAGATAAAGGAAGGAGCATTTTAGCGATCTTAAGGCGTCCAGGTTAGCCTCTCAATATGGCGGATGCATGTTTCCGCTTCTCAGTGGCGTATCTAACATTTTTAAATGTGTATTGAATAATGTAAATATTTGGTTTGTTTTGACTGGAGCCTGTTATTTACTTATTTATTTCGTGTTTTGTGGTTGAGGGAATTAAAGAAACGAAGCAATTTCTATATTTGGATTGTTTATTATGAGAGTTAAAAAATATGCTGTACAAAAATGCACGCCAATGATATGACATACCTTTTTGACAGACCACATCAAATTTTTAATACATGATTACACTACAAAATATTAATGTCTACTTACCTATGAAACGTAATCTATTAATCTTCAACATTTTTGGACCTAATAAGACGACAAAATCTGCAGCTAACTATTGTAGCACACAAAACTTTAAATTTCTTGACTGTTTGACCTGTCAAAAGCGGCCGCCATCAGAGGCCATTTATGTCGTCATTTCCGTCGCCGACAAACGTTGCAGTATAATAATAATTAAAGCTCTTTCCTTTATCTTTTTATTCAATGGTTTATACTGATATTCACGTTTACATTTGACGTTTGACATCTGTCAAATGCGTCACATGCCATAAGAATGTGCAATTTTCAGCATCGTGAGTCATATTTGACTCATCGGATAGTCAACGTGTTAACCCACCAAAAAATTCTGATGAAAAAACCAACAGGGGTCGTACTTTTCAGCCCCCCGTGAAGGTGGGAGATGATTGAAAATATTTATGGAAAACCTTTTAATAAGTATAAAACATCTACCAAATATCATTCTCCTACTTTTATCAAATTTGAGAAATAAAATAAAAACCTAATTTTACCGTTCCTCTTTATAGGGGTGTAACTCCGAAAGGAGACGTCTGACGAAAAAAATGTACCTATATGAAAGACACGCTTTAATTTTCGATAAAGAATCACCTCCCGATTTTTTTTGCAATACTTAAGAAACACCCTGTATAATAAAAGAGTCCACGCTATGTGTATTACCAGCTAAAACCGGTGTTTCTCCAAGCATTTATCCATCATTATCCTATTTAATGCTAATAGCTTTTGTTTATTTCTTAATATAATAGCTGCAGATTATTGCAGAGTCTATCTACAAGTATCTACTAAAGATACCGTTGCATACAAAGCCCAATATAATGCTCACGTTCGAGATTTTTATGCACAGGTAATTGTTGGACATTACACTGTTTAGGTGGAGGCGAATATTAATTTATTTACGTCGATCGGTATCGGATTACCAGCAGTGGATACATGGGAATCCTCTGACCACTTCCATAAAAGCATTTTAATTAATGGAATGGACTAAAAATACGAAAACGCAGCATGCTAACCTGAAAATGGTGTGGATATTTTATGCAAAATTAATGGTCGAAGCAGTCTGGGAATCTTTGGAAGATCTTTGCTGGGTTGATGTACGCAGTTAACAAATATTTGAATTAAATAAAGCGCACACATAACTTAAATGTGGAACTTATTTAATTGCAAAGTGAAAATCTATTGTAGCAATTGCTCTGTTTAAAAAGATAGAATCAAAGTGTATGTAGTTTTATTAATTTGAGGTCCTAAATGCTGTTGTTGATTTAAAGATTTAAACGATCGAACAATCGAAATTTACTGTAAATAAATGAAGGAGAAAATAATTTATTGACGAAGATATGAGAGTTTCGAAACTAGTACCTACAGGTACAGACGCTGTACTTCTCATAAATAAAGTACGTGGTTTTTGAATTAATCTATTACCTATATTTATTTTAATAATCATGTTTTTGAGTACGTAATTTGAACTTTTCTAGTTGCCAAAATATATGTGAACATCCCTTGAACGCTGTAAATAATTGCTCTTTCAGTATACTGTGTTTCGTGGCTGAGATCAATATTTAAAAACAACGGTACATGCAATAGCGCTATTCTTACAAATTAATATTCCGTACTTATTCGAACAAGTGTGCGTATATAACCCACGATTTATACAAGTATGGAAGTTCACAAATATTTGTCTATTGGAAAATGTTTAATTTATTGCTGAGAGTTGAATTCAGAGCACACTAATTTGGTTTAGAGCCCTCCTACGCGACAAAGAGGAGGCCGCTAAAAGAACCGAACGATTGTGCATGTTCGTCGTATACAAATAAAAGCAGATATTTAAAGATATAAGCGGTAATTTTATGTTATTTTGGTAGTAAAGATGTTAAATGGGCTATTTGTTCTATAAATATGGGTTTTTATGGAGAAATCGAAATCAATAAAAGCGATTTTGAATGAAAATTTTAGTATTGGTGCCACTTATTGTGCTATTATGCTGGATTTTATTGCAATAATCCTGTTAAAAATTGGCAAACAGTTAAATAATTCACAAGGTTGTTCCTTAACAATTTGAATAATAAAATTTAAACAAAAATTAGATTCAATCCAAGATTTTTTACGAGGCGTTTAAACTTTTTGCCAGTTTAACCAAATCTTTATTTCCCATATTAAACGAGATCGCTTAGTGGCCCGAATTGTGTGGTACAACCTGTACAATATTTGAAAACTGCTCTTGTTATTTACCCTGCACAAATTTAGCTGAATACACTTAATTCTACTGGAACGTGTTTGAACTCTCCATGACAATGCTTGTATATGTCGTTCAACATTATCTAAAGATGTCGAAGCTGACGTGATATTATTAATGGGTTTGTAATTTTAATCGTGATAGCAAAACAAGCCAGCTACAGTAACGTACGAGGATAAAGAAATGAACATAATAGACTTTATATGTAACGATATTGACAGGACTGGTTCTTGTGGTAAAAATCGTAGATTAATGGTATCAGAAACTCATCAGATGCAGATGTGGTCCTAGGGCACTTCCACCTCTACCATCTCTGCAAGTAGGTGTACTTCGAATATATAATAAAGATGGGCAACTACTGACCTCTCCCGTTAATTTTAAGTGAAGTTTACTTGTGATAATTCTGTTGTTTTTTCATACTCAGACTACTTTGGTGCTAAAATGATTGGTGTTTTGTTGAAGTGTTTTGTAAGTGGAAATTTATAGTTTTAAGAGAACATTAAAAATACTTTGGCTATTTAAAAATTAGACAGCTGAAAATTGATCCAAAATATTAACCATTTTTTGTATTAGCTTGAAAAAATCCTACTTTTGTGGCGCTTCGTTTAATTTTTTAGTAGTTAAGTGTTATCTTGTCTTTAAAATACTTTAAATTAGTTAGTATGTTTGAAAATTTTACAGGTTTTGGCTCTGTTTAAGATCGAAAGTTTTGCTTCGTTACAATAGGCAAAGTAATTTATTTTGATAATAAATTATTCATATAAATATGATTTAAAAGTGGGAAGATTTTAACTGTTTTATTATAAACAAATTAGGGAAAAGTTTAATGCAAGAAACGTGCTATGAATTTTATTAGTTTTAATGGTAATTTTAATTTATTCCTTATTATATTTTATAAAACATCACCATGTAAAAGTTTTGAGGAGTATGGACTGGTCTCAACTTTTCCCAAAAAAAAATCATTTAAACTATTATAGAAAGTTTGTGCATCTAAGCAACGACATTAAAAATTCAGAAAATTTTGCAATATATTCGTACATACGTAAGCTATAAAAATATTATTATTCAATGAATCTTTTTTGAACAAAAATTTAAATACAAAACAGTAACTTCATTTAAATTATTACACCGAATAAATCTATTATGAATCATCTCTAACGGATTTAAGTATCGGGCGTAGGATATGATGTATTAATTTATCATAATAAGGTGTGAAATAATTGCCTTATCAGTAAGATAATCTTCAAAAGATTTTCTAGATGAGCTTAATATTTAAATTAAAACTTGCTCAAAGAGGTTCATGTGGGTAGGCACATAAAAAATGTTAAAGTATGCTGTTAAGTTTCACAAGAAAGTTTATGTTTGGATTAACATTTTTTAAATATTATAAATTGACGTTAGATCGTTGTTTAATTGTAATTAATTTGTTACTCAAGTGGATTAGTATTAATTAAATGTTTGGAACTTAAACATTTAGCAACTGCCCTGAGTTAAGAACGTATTAAGTTATAATCCTTCTTAGGTAATTTTGTACAGCAAGTAAAAGTTTGTGCGAACTGTAACTGAATAAATAACTAAATAAGATTGCTATTGACAAAAAACCTAAAATCAGTTCTAGCATGTGTACACGAGATTTTTCATAGAAGATTAGCACCGTTATTTAATAAAAATTATTTATCTTATTTTTGGATCACTTACATATTACAAGTAAGGTTTAAAACTTTGTTTTATAAGGATTGTTTAAAATATATATTAATGCTTATTTATGAAGTCTTAAACACTGCTAATGCGGTCAAAATTTCTGTGAAGGGTTAGCAGTAATAATTACTATTACAACTTAAATTAGAAGTCATAATTATTACCATTCTACCATATTTTGTATTAATTTTTCTTCGTTAAGAATTTTTATTTTCCTGTAAAAATTTACCTATGATAGGTACTTATTAATTTAAAATAATGTCATTTACCAATATTAAAATATCTGGTTTGGTGTGACATGAAAAAGGGATATGTAAAAGACAGTTCTGTTGGGCTTGGAAATAGTTTACGCTTTAAAAAATACTTAAATTATACAAGCGATTTATTGATTAATATAAATAAATTAAAAATCACTCATATTTTTAACAAAGGATATCTTGCACCAGTTTAAAGACTCTCTCCTCCTGAGCAGCAATCTTATTTAGCAAATAGGATAGTTATTGCTGAAGAGCCTTGGAAATGATGAAGCATTTTGTAAAAGATCCTTTAAAAGTAAGATGTTCGATTTGTAATCAAACTTATTAATATTGTCTAATTTTTTTTTGCAGCTAACATACTGTGTTATGCCCAAAAAAAAAAACGGTAGCAGAAACTACTAATAATAAAATATATACAGCGTCATTCAAAAAGTCTGCAACAAATGGAAGAGTTTTTTTATTATTGATTTCTCAGAAAATTTTAATTTTGGTTAAAGTTGGTGCATTCTTTAAAACTAATTTTAAGATTAAAAAAAGTTCAATAAAAAGTCATGACACTAAGATTTTAACGATTTTTGAAATATTTGCAAGAGTAAAGTGCCCAATTTTAATAGATACAAAAAATTTAATAGAAACAAGTTATTTAGAATCCATAAATAAGTCTAAATTTTGACGGTCAAATTCCAACTTTTATTTTTTAAGAAATTTTAAGATTCAACAAGTCTGCAACAAAAGGAAAAGTTTTTTATTATCGATTTCTCAGAAAATTTATTCTGGATAAAGTTGGTGCATGGTTAAAACTATTTTTAAGATGAAAAAAAAAATTAATAAAAAGTTATGGGACACTAGATTTAAACGACTATTGAAATATTCCCAATAGTAGTAACCTTTTTTTAAGAGATACACAAAATTTTAATTGGATAACATTATTTATAATCTAAAAATAGTGCTAGATTTTAATTTTGACGGTGAAATTCCGATTTTTATTTTTTAAGAAATTTTAACGTTCAAGAAATCAACAACCCATTAAAATCGAGGGTCATATGACTTTTAACAAAACTTTTTTATTTTAAAATTCGTTTTAAACAATTCACCAACTTTTATCAAGAATAAAATTTTCTGAGGAATCGATAATAAAAAACTTTTCCATTTGTTGCAGAGTTTGTGAATGTTAAAATTTCTTAAAAAATAAAAGTTGGAATTTGACCGTCAATATTTAAATCTAGTCTTATTTTTGGATTATACATAACTTTTCCCTATAATTTTTTTTTGTATCTCTTAAAATAGGGCACTTTACTCTTGCGAATATTTTAAAAATCGCTAAAATCTAGTGTCCTATGACATTTATTGACTTTTTTGGTATTATAATTAGTTTTAGAACATGCACCAACTTTTATCAAGAATAACATTTTCTGAGAAATCGATAACAATTTTTTTTTCCATTTGTTACAGACTTTTTGAATGACGCTGTATAATTCCGAAGTTATTAACAAAAATTTGTGGGGACTGTATTATTGTTTTTTTCCGGAGTTAAATACTTAAAAAAAAGTTTTTGCCATGTCTTTTTGCAAATAGGGCCATGACAAAAAGTTTCTATTTTTTTATTTTTATAAACGTCTTAAGACACTACTTGTGTAGCTATGATTTAACTTAGAATGTTGGAGGACTTTGGTAGGATTTTTTTTTTCAGGCTTTCGTAATACTACCAGAACTAAACTCGTCCTTTGGAGCAATAATTCCTGTTCAAAATTCCAACAGAAACGGCCGACTGAGTCTCGTAGACTGGGCAGAATATAACTTAAGGGAACATGAAGGTTCTGGTTCATACGCTTTTGGCTACGATATTGAAGATGTTGCAACAAACAACGTCCAATTCCGTAGTGAAGAGAGACACGCCAATGGAACGGTTACTGGAAGCTACGGATACTTGGAACCAGACGGGAACATACATTTGGTACACTATGTCGCAGACCACGGTGGATTTAGGTACAATATGAATAGATCACGTCATTAATTGTTTTATAATCTCGCCGTCTTTGGCGGATTACAGCCTCGTAAATTGTGATTTCGTTTACAACGTTGTTACCACCAAATTTGGATTAAATGTAAATTTAGGATTAGTCAGTTAAATTTTATATACAAAAAAAAACTAGACGTTGTAAAAGACAAATAAGGAACTTTGGAAAATTCCTTGTAAAAAAGTGAACGTGCAAACTTGTGTTGGTTCATAATTAGACTTAAAAAAAAGGATCTCACAATATCTAATTTTTCGCTCAGACTCATTTTTGTTTTTAGGGCAAGGATTGAAAACAGTTTTCGTGGAGGGATGTTAAAGCCTATACCCATTATAAATGATGGAGATATCTATGGCATTTCTCCGGAAATGGCATCAGCTTTGAGGGCTAGACAATATTACCAAAAACAAACAGTCCATGAGCAGCACACGAGACCTATTGATCGAGTGACCGAGCAACGGTACTTTATCACTCCACAATTTAGGGGTGATAGGAATAGATTATAAGTGAATTTGCCATAGTTACAGAGGTTTTACAAAACTCATTGTCAGTTAAAAGTTATCGGAGTTTGCGAGCGTTTTTATCATAGTAACAACCTAACAACTATGATATGGATATACAAGGTGTTTCTTAAGTATTGAAAAAAAAATAAAATCGGGAGTTGATTTCTTATCGAAAATTAAGGGGGGTCTTTCATATAAATTGTTTTCCTTAGACGTCTCCTTTCGGAATTAAACCCCCCTAAAGGGGAGCGGTAAAATTAGGTTTTTATTTTATTTCTTAAATTTGCATAAATGTAGGAGAGTAATATCTGGTGGACGTTTTATACTTATTAAAAGGTTTCCAATAGTAATATTTTTAATCATCTCCCACCTTTATAGGGGGCTGAAAAGTGCGACCCCTGTTGTTTTTTTTTATCAGAACTGTTTGGTGGGTTGAAATTTTGCAATTAAAAATATTTTTTTTGTAAGCTTGGTTTATTTAAAACTTTTTTTATTCCATAGTTTTTTTCGTAAAACCTACCGTTTTTGAGTAAAAAATAAAATAAGTAAACATGAACCATCAAATAGTCCAATATACACGATTCATTTTGGTGGTTGCCAAGTTGCCATGGTTTGTTTATGTTCATATTGGGTAGAATTTACGGGTGTAATTTATTTTGACGTTTATGCGGCGACAAGGTTAAAAACGCCCGTCAATTCCACCTAATATGAACATAAACAAACCATGGCAACCACCAAAATGAATAATAATAATAAATATATATAAAAGTCCAGCCTGACTCTGTCTATCTATCTGTAACGCATGAATATAGTAACGCAGTAAACTACTACGGGTTCATTTGACCACTGAGTTGTGTCTAATGAACCGTAAATTTTTACTCACGGGTAACATAACAGTGTCTAACTTGCAGCTCACGGTATTATAAAAAGCAATAGTTTAAATTTAAGATATACAATATTCCCGTCCTAGGACGGGCTAACTGCTAGTCGTTTTATATTGGAATATTATTTGATGGTTTATGTTTACTTATATTATTTTTTACTCAAAAACTGTAGGTTTTGCAGACAAAGTTGAAGAATAAAAAAGTTTCAAAATAAATCAAACTTTCAAATAAAAGTTTTTAAATTGCAAAATTTTAACCCACCAAAAAGTTCTGATAAATAACCAACAGGGGTCGCACTTTTCAGTCCCCTGTGAAGGTGGGAGACAATTGAAAATATTACTATAGGAAACCTTTTAATAAGTATAAAACATCCACCAAATATCATTCTCCTACATTTATCCTAATTTGAGAAATAAAATAAAAACCTAATTTTACCGCTCCCCTTTAGGGGGATTTATCTCCGAAAGGAAAAGTCTAAGAAAAAAAAATATATGAAAGACGCCCTTACTTTTTGATAAGGAATCGCCTCCTGATTTTTTTGCAATACTTAAGAAACACCCTGTATATGGATATATCTATGCCTTGATTCATTTCAGTGATTCACTTAGTAATAAAAATAAGTTAAATCCCTTCTATTTTTTCAAGAAGAATCTCTCTCGGAAATGCTGGACCAAGGCTCGTTTTCTTGCCCGTAGTAATCTTCTTCAAATAAATAAGATTGCTATTGAAGAAAAGATAAGAGTTTTAAAACTGGTCTAGTATTTCGACGAGATATACTTTATTAAAAAAAAAATAAAGTGGCTTTCGAAAAAAATTATTTATATTAACAATGCCGTTGTAACAAATAAGAAATAAGAGATACGTTGAACTTTCACGGAGCTTTGTAAAACTGTGCATACATTTTTCAGTATATTTTTGTATAGATTTTTCGATAATTAGTTTTGAAATATTTATTAATTTATTTTTATTTATTGTCATTAGCGCGTGTCTAAGAAATTTGTGTCATCAGCTGTTTTTACACCCGAAAAATAAAGATTTTAAAAGACTGGCATTTTTCAATGAATTCTTAACATGGAAGTGCTTTGTAATGTAAATATTTTTTTGTAAGAAATTTGTAAGGAATTTGCTTTCTCGATGATAATTTCAAAGCTCGTCAAGTGAAACAAAATATTTGTCATACAGGGTGGGGCACGGGAACCAAGTGTTTTTTGATTGATTAGGGAAGGGAACGTCGTGTGACAGGTGTCAGTTCCTTGGCTCAAAGCATTTTATTATCAGTTGCTAATATGGAGCAGTGGACGCTACAGCACCGCATGTTCTCATATGATTCGTTTGTTAGAAGTGGTGAGTCTGTGACCGCGGTTCAATATTCATAGAAATGACTCTGTTCCCGCGCATGACACAATTTTACGTTGTGTAAACAATCTTCGAACAAGAGGCTCCATAATGAAAAACCGTCCAGACCCCAACGTACTGTGTGTACTCCAGAGAACATTAAAAGAGTGAGACAAGCGGTACTGCGAAGCCCAGGCCGCTCTGTTCGAAGACATTCAGCTGCGCTTCACATCAGAGGGATTGATCGACAACTATTGTGGTTTCAGCAAGATGGAGGCACGGCACACACTACCAGAGCTTCAATGAGTTTTTCCTAACCGTCTCATTTCAAGATTTTTCGACGTTCTATGGCCCCTTCGGTTCCCTGACATATCCACATGCGAATTTTTTCTATGGGGGTTCCTCAAGTCACGTGTCTACGAGGTCAAACCCCGTACATTAGATGAATTAGAGGAAGCGATACGTTAACAAATCAACGGAGACCCGCTGAAAAAAGTGAACGCCTTCAACAAAACGTCAATGAAAACCGACATCACATGCCAGATGTAATTTTCCGTTCATGATTATGAAATGCTATGTTCTCACAAACGTTATTCTGCCAATAATTTTTTTTTTAAAGCAAAAAATAATGATTTTAAGCTTACTTTAAAAATACTTGGTTCCCGCTTCCCACCCTTCATATAATGGCACAGATCAAACAGACAAACTTAGTAGATAAACATATCTGCTTCAAACATAAATCATCGCAGAATTCAAAAAGAAATCCCTATGATTTTTTAAAATTTGTACTTATTACCATTTCCTTTAGTATTTCCCGCGTTTAAGAAAGAGTTCACAACACCCAGCTAAATATTTTTGCGAATATGCAACAGAATATACGTGATGTTCGGTAAAATAGGTACACCCCATCGCGTGCTAAATGCATTATCTGTAAAGTAAAACAGCACCAACTATAGGTTTGTTCCAACAACGATTAAAAACCGATTTGTTATGAGTTCATGAACCGGTTTATTCGTATGCGTGAACTATGTACTGATAGATGTACTGCACAAGTATTAAGCGTTGTTGGAACGCTTTTACGACTCGCCTAACTGTAAATGTCATTTGCGTCTATTGGGTTTATACAAATGTACGCATCGCTAGGGTAAACACCTTAAGAATGTAGCACTCAGTGGGGTTGGGAAGCGATGCATAGCTACGTGAGCTCACGTTAGTTATGAACAGCGCAAGCGTCTAAAAATCCTGGGAACAATTCATCTTTCAGTTCATGTACTGCTCTGATCGTCCGCAAACCCGTTCATGAATTATTTTTAGAGTTGTTGGAACGGATTACTGACCGTCCGGTGAACTATCAGAGCCTGTGTTGGAACGCGATATTGATACTGCGCAGACTCAAATCGTTTACTGTACCGTGCAAATCGCTGTTGGAACAAACCTTATAGTGGGTAGTATAGAGATTAAGATAAACATAATAGCAACGAAAATCAAATGATCATTTGTTTGGTTTGCCGATCGTACCCGAATCTGTTATTAAAATTTTAAAATGCGGTGTGCGTTAAAATATGAACATACATCAGTTTATGAATTAATTCATGAATTAGTACATGATCGTCTACTGGAACAAACCTAATATACTTTTCTAAATAGCGGTAAACTTAGTAATTTATAATTATTATACTAAAAGCAGGGCTAGAAACCGAAAAAAATTTTGGTTAACGGTTAACCGAATTCAAGAACTTTATTTTTATAACGGTTTTTGTTGAAAAACCGGTTTTTTATGGAACAATTTTGGACAAAAAATAAAGGTTAACCGGTTTTTTAAACCGGTTTCATGCCCTGACTAAAAGTAAGATAAAATAAATCCAAAAATTAAGAAAACTTTATAATTAATACAAACCTGTAGAAAAATTGTCAGAAGCAAGCACTACACTGTCGAACAGCCTCAACTTATTAAGGATCTTCATAAAAGCGGCTTGTCATATAGGAAAATAGCCAGCATAGTTAGTTGTCCTTTAAATATTGTAAGCAATGTCTTGCACTACCAAAACAAAAAGGGAGAACTACCCCAGTAACCAGTAACTGATTGCACGATTGTATTTACTTCAAAGAAGAAGCCATTATTGTCTTCCAAGGACATTTTTGACGATCTTAATCCTAATACTTCTGCAAAAGCAGTTCCAAAAGATTCATAGAAGACAATTTGGATGGTCGAGTAGCGCGAAAGGTCTCATTTCTTGCCACTCGACATCTAGAAGCGGGCATGAAATCTGCACTAGACCATCGCGAATTGCATGGGGCTACGGTAATGAAGAAATTTCCTGTGTTCCGATGAAAAAAAAAAATTACACGGATATGATCCCAAACTATTTGTTAAAAGACTTGCCAACTAAGGATATCTCCAAAAATTTACAAAGAAAACCGTTAAACATGAAGGTAGTGACGTAATGTGGGGGAATGTTTTTCAAGGGATGGTGTTGGGCCTATACACTGGATTAAAGATTATCTCATGACCTATACTGATATTCTTGAACACATTATGTATGTATGTATCCCTTTCCTGAAGAAAAATTGCACTTGTTTGGACTTATCAACAGGATAATGATTCTAAGTTTCTAAGCATACGTCTAAGAGGGTAAAACATAGTTTGGAGGCAAAAAAATCAGTGTGATGGCACTGCCTGCCCAGCCACCTGACTTAAATCCAATAGAACATCTCTCGAAAGCGCTAAAAATTACTGTTAATCGCAAGATCCCAAGAAAAGAGGAGGAGTTAGGGTATGAAATTCGTACAGCTTGGAAGGCTATATCTGAAGAGGAATTTCGACGCTTGATCGAATAATGCCCAAATGATGCGAAGCAGTGTTATTAAAAATAAGGGCCATAGCACAAAATATTAAAAATAATAAAGAAACTCTTTATTCTTAAAGTTCTTATAAAGATATTTTGTTTATTTTATTAATAATTTTTGTTGTTTATGTGATTGGTACCTATTTTACCGAACAGGGTAACTTTAAAACAATTGTTATAAATTGAAAATTGTAGGACAAATTTTTGTTAATTTTATTAAATTATAATTTGTTTTGTATATATTTACCTAAAAAACAGTTATTAATAAAACAGTCTATGGTTAGTTTCTATTACACAAACATTTGAATGAATGTGACACTGTACCTATTTTACCGAACATCACTATATTTGGTTGAGAATTTACGTTTCCCCTTTTCAAACTTTAATTAAAAAGCGTTAAATATTTTTCCTGCAATGTTAATTATTGCAAAAAAGTTAATAGTACTGTTTTCCGAAAATAACTTGCAAGCTCGAACATACGAGTTTAACAATGTTTTAAACGTATACAGGTTGTTTCCGGTTTGGAACCGCGTCGAAGGTTTCTTCATGAAGAAACCTTCGACGCGGTTCCAAACCGGAAACAACCTGTATACATTGGACATCGGCTGCGGAAGCCTACAACATAGATTAATGTTTTAAACGTTTTCGTGGATTCCTGCTCGCCCATTTAACTTACAGAAAAGGTAATGGTACCAAAAGAAAGATATAATTATTGCGCATCTAATAGTGCTAATGTTAAGACTAAAGGTGCGATTATTAGTTTAAAAGATTAATCTTAAATTTCATGATTTTTTAAAATCTGAAAGGACGTGATTTTCATTAATCGTCAATTATTTTGACTGTATTTGTCTGTCAATTTAATTAATTATTTACGTCACATCAAGCAAATATTCTTTTTAAATACATCAACATGAATAATTACTTCAATGGAGAAAGAATTTACATGGTAAAAACCCTCCTTAGCGGGCACAGCCTGCGAAGTGACAGATTTGTTTGCTGTTCAACCCAATAATATGTAAAAAATGGTTTAATAAACCGTTTATTTAAAACATTTTAAACATAACTCAATAATAAAGAAAGTTTTAATAGTAAATACTTTTTACAGTGGCTATAGTTTGCGAGGAGAGAGATATTTGTTTACTGTTCAATATAATAACAAACCTGTACTTTCTGCAAGTACAAATCAAAAATATTTCTAGAAATTTCTAATATTTTAAAGATAATAGTAGAAAATTATAATAAATATTCAAATAACCCCCCATTTTGTATTGAAAAATACATCAATCTACTATAAAAAGAATTTTTAACATTGGCTAACTGTCTTGCATTAATTAATTTGAATTCTGCTTTCATTAAAGAATTAATATTTGGGTGACCCCATAGAAAAAGTTATAAAGTGCTAAGCCCGGAAATCTGTTCAACCACCTCTACCAATCCAACGATTTAGAAAGAATTTTTTTTTTTTAAATAATAATTAATTAAACTGACAGACAAATACTGTAAAAATGAACGATTAATGAAAATCACGGCCTTTCAGATTTAAAAAATCATAAAATTTTATATTAATATCTTAAAGTAAACATCATATCTTCAGTATTAACACCAGTACTATTACATGCGCAATACTTTTATCTTTCTCTTGATACAATTACCTTTCGCCAGTGCCGTTTCTGAGCACTTGGCCGCCCGCGTGCTAACGTACGTTTCGCCGCCCCGGTAAACAAAAAAAGTTGAAATAAAAAAATAAATAATTGTCGTTGCAAGTATTATATTTAACAACATGTATACAGCGTCATTCAAAAAGTCTGCAACAAATGGGAAACATTTTTATTATTGATTTCTCAAAAATTTTTATTTGTGATAAAAGTTGGTGCATGGTCTAAAACTAATTTTATGATAAAAAAAGTTTAATAAAAAGTCATAAGACACTCGATTTTAAGGATTTTTGAAATATTTGCAAGAGCAAAGTGCCCTTATTTTATGAGATACAAAAACAGTTTATAGGAAAAAGTTATTAAGAATCTCAAAATAAGGCTAGATTTAAATTTTGAAGATCAAATTCAAAATTTTATTTTTTAAGAAATTTTAACATTCAAAAAGTCTGCAACAAATGGAAAAGTTTTTATTATTGATTTCTCTGAAAATTTTATTCCACATTAAAGTTGGTGCATAGTCTAAAACTAATTTTAAGATAAAAACAAGTTTGATAAAAATTCATAGGACACTAGATTTTAACGATTTTTGAAATATTTACAAGAGTAAAGTGCCTTTATTTTGAGATACAAAGAAAAAGTAGAATAAAGTTATTTAGAATCTCAAAATAAGGCTAGATGTAAATTTTGACGGTCAAATTCCAAAATTACAATTATTACAAAATTTTAAGCACTTTACTTTTGCGAATATTTCAAAAATCGCTAAAATCTAGTGTACTATGACTTTATTAAACTTTTTTTCATTTAAAATTAGTTTTGGACAATGCGCTACCGTTTATCAAGAATATAATTTTTTGAGAAATCGATAATAAAAAACTTTTCCATTTGTTACAGACTTTTTGAATGTTAAAATTTCTTAAAAAATAAAAATTAGAATTTGACCTTCAAAATTTAAATCTAGCCTTATTTTGAGATTCTAAATAACTTTTTCCTATAATTTTTTTTTATATCTCCTAAAATAGGGGCACTTTACTCCTGCGAATATTTCAGTGTTCCATGACTTTTTATTGAAATTTTTTTCATCTTAAATATTAGTTTTAGACCATGCACCAACTTTTCTTAAGAATAATATTTTCTGAGAAATCAATAATAAAAATTTTTCTCATTAGTTGCAAACTGTTTGAATGACTGTAAATTTGTCATTATGTGTAAAAGGGATTTTCAGCGCCATCTCTTGCGCCCTTGGCACTAACTTGTCCCATTGCCAATTATTGCATTGCTATCCACATTGCTACGGTACGGTATACAACCTCCGATTGAGTACATAAATTTAATCGCAATCTTCACTCTCAAGTCGAAATTACCGAATAAGCAAACTGGAGAGTGATTTACGCGTTTTTACAATTTTTTTGAATAGTATGGAATTGAAATCTTTAATCCTTGATCATTTTTACATACTATTTTTCAAACTAATATTTTATTTTCAATTCTTGTGAAACATTAAAAAACGCAAGGGCGGCATTTGGCCGCCCTCTAAATCGGCCGCCAACGTGCGGGGCACGCTTTCGCCCCCCGCCAGAAACGGCCCTGCCTTTCGCATAGGTTGAATTGGCGAGCAGGAATTTAAGAAAATGTTCAAAACAATGTTAAACTCCTATGTTCGAACTTTGCAAGTGGACACTTGGTATAACAACACAAAGAAGATACTGTCCTTTCGATAATATCCCAACTCTAACTACAAAAGCTGAAAACTACAAAAAATTGAAGCATCTATTTCTTGTTTAAAAAAAAGTTAAATCAGTTACAAGTGGGAATTCTTAATTTGTGATGTGACGAAAATTATTTCTGAAACGATTTTCGATAAAATTGCGACAAGTGGTTTTGCACCGAGCTATTCATCGTGAATCAAAACGTCTAAATTCAAAGCCCTGGTGCCATGACAACTCATCCCTTGTATGTGGTTATGACTAAGTATTAAACCTCTTCCTTCTTCGCAGAGTTTTGTGTGATCTTCACTGATTGTGCGCATGGGCCCAAAATACTTTAACCTTATACCATTGTCCAACGTGGACACAGCTAGGGTGTAGCTGTAGTCGACCGGGAAATTCGATGCAATCCAAAAAAATATGTGGTCGACTGGGGTGCAGGCGAAACTGTCGTATGAAGCTGGGTCATCCTCATCGTCTTCTGGGATATAACCATTGATGGGTTGAAAATATGCCATCCTGGTTGCCATTACGATTAGCACGGGTTTCTTGACGTTAAGTTTTGTAGGGCTGTCTCGGCGATCTGGTAGGAGAATTAAGGAATTTTTGTTTCTGAAAATATAAAACACTTCAAGTTATTCAGTGGCAGATTATTTTTGTAAGACTAGCAAACATTTTAAATGTTCGTAATACCGTGTAAGGGACAAACAATTTTAAGTCCCAAATTTGTACATGGTGTGTACAAACTGGTATTAAAAATCGACGTAGCGTTGTTCCTGGTTCCTGGAATAATTCTTGGTTCAAAATTATTACAAAAATGTTGGTCGAAGTTATTTAGTCATAAATAAGTGTATAAACTTGTTTTTTATGTCTGGCTATAGATTATTTTTGCATATCTTTTAGAAGAGGGAATTTCTATTTCTATTCTGAAACTTTGAATAAAGGTCCAATTTTAGATTTGGAAAGTTTTTTTCTGTTAAATTTTGTCGCATTATTGTTTGGGCAACGAAACTTAACCAATCATTTTTGATTGCATACCAAGCTTTTTGCACTTATGAAAGTCTTAAATGTGTTGGAAATGAGTTATAAGTACGGTGACAATATTTTCTTAGAAAAATAAAGGACAAATAGAGCCACCGAACAAAAACCTATACCAACCTCGTCGGATACCTCCGTTAAAAAAAAGACCTAATCCACCTGCTTAAGTTTTAAGGACATACAAATTCAAATCAAAGTCTATTTTCACGCCAGTAACAAAAATAAAATGTTTTTCTTTTTGTACACAACACTAATAATTTTTAATAATTAACCATCAATTACATTTCTATTTTAACTTCAATGATATATTTGTTAGGAATATATTTTTTTATATCATTTTTATATTTTACACAATGAAATACTTTTACACAGTTCATATAATAATTATATTTGATATAAATGCAAGCTTCTAGTGTTTCGAATTTCATTTGTCATATTTTCTTCATTGGTCCAAAATATTAATGATAGCTAAAAAAAACTCTTAGTAGAAGCTTTTGAAAACTTTTTAAAAAGTACTAAATTTTAAATATAGAAACCCATTTTTGTTCAACAGTTATTAAACTTTGCTGCCATTGGTCTAATTTTTCTTTAGTTAAAAAATGTATGATAAAACAAATTTTACCCAATTATCACCTCCTTTTATTTTTTTAAAATAGGAAACGAAAGTTACAATTTTGTTTACTTTGGACAAAACGGTATTTCATATAAAAGAATTACTTACGACAATTTCAGTCATTTCTTGAAAAGTCTTATCCCACTGATTAAAATAAATTGTAATCAGTACAAGTTTGATAAAATGATTGCACAAATTCTTTAAATGATTTTGTGTTATGATAGTGATAGATACTTTTCCAATTGTGAAATAATTTTTGTACATTTTTGAGTACAACCTTTTGTTTTTTACTTTCAGATAGTTTAAGTATAAACATCTCTTAAAGTCACGAAAGTTTCGCACATTGAAATGTTATGAGATACAGTTTTCAGAACGTGTTTATAAAAGGTTAAAGGGAAGAAATCATGCTTCAGCGAAGGAATAATTAACAAAAAGTTTTGAGAGTTGTAGGACATTTTTCCTGTTCTGAAAAGTATATTTTAAAAGCAGTTACAAAATCATTTCCAAAGCAGGTAATAGTCAACCACCTAGCTTCACTGTACCCTAGTAGTTTTTGTTGCTGAACATCTTAGTCATTACAAATTTCTTTAAAAGTTTTAATTTGTTTCGAACAGATATAAAAGGATATTTTTTTTACTTTTAAAACTTCGATATCAATTGGACTGGAAGGAATTTTACAACATAACTAAAACAATTGTTTCATGTGGCCGGCACAATAAACACCAATGAATTTATTGTCCAAATATTTTTAAAATAAAGAACCAAATTAAGTTTTCAAAAAACAAATAAATTTAAAGGACATCGCTTTCAAATAAGGGACTGTCCTTTATAATAAAGGACAAATGGTTACCGTAGTTATAAGCAGGGCTCGAAACCGAAAAAAATTTTGGTTAACGGTTAACCGAAATCGAGAACTTTATTTTTATAACGGTTTTTGTTGAAAACCCGGTTTTATTCGTAAAGAAACCGGTTTAGTGTAAACCGGTTTTAAAAATTATTTAGATCAGGAATGCAAAGTATGAAAAGATATTATCTATTTATAATTTTATAATATATGTACAATCATGCGTTCACTAATGACTTATGGTAAACTAATCACATTTAATACAGATTTTGTATTTTTCATCGTAATTTTTATTTAGAAAAGATGTTAAAAAAACAGGTTTTTTATTATTTTGGTTAAAGGTCACCGTTTTTTTTTGCCTTTAAAAATAACGGTTTCGGTTTCGGTTAAAAATCACTTTTTCTGACAAAAAATAACGGTTAACCGGTTTCATGCCCTGGTTATAAGTCGACCCAAAACGAATATTCAAGTAAGTCATTGAAACTTAAAATTTTTTGTCCATCACACTCTTCCTGAACAAGTCCTGGAACATATTGTGCGTAAAATATGTGGTGTGTCTTAAGTATCGGTTTTTGCATTTTTCAGGTAGATTAAGAACTAAATTGGCTTAATTTAATGTTTTCTGGGACTGTGAATATATTCAGTAAAATGGAGACGTTTTATTTAAAATTTAAACAAATATCTAATACGTATGTTCTGTTTCCTTAAAATAATTTTAATTTTAAATAATTATGATTTACCTGGGCAGTAAAACCTCTTGTTTGTTCTTATCAAGCAAATGGAAGAGCACAAAACATCGTTTCGCGTTATATTTTATTTTTTCCAAATCTATAACCATACCATTTCTTGAATCGAACTGAGTGTTAAGTATTGCAACTTTTTCATGTTCATAAGCAAAATGATCATCTATACCTGTTACAGCAACCGTCTTTTTGCAATCTTTATAAGGGCAATGGACAGGTCTGAAAATTTAGCAATTTATTTTCGCATGAATGTGTATAGAAACTGCCAGAACAAATTAATAACGGCCCTAAATTTCATATTTCCTTATGCAATGTATGGTGGAAAATGACATTATTTAATCGACGTAAAAATGTTTGAAGTTGTTTGGATTCTATTTAGTCCTTAACCCATTAACGCCCAGCGTCCTCTTTTGAGGACAAGCGTATATTTGCTCCAAAACTGTTTTGTTTCTTCGTAATATCTATTACTTTTCATTTTATTTGTTAAATGGAGTACCAACGATGACAGGTAATCATATTAGATACATTTAGTTTGAATACTTGTTGAGCAGCACTGGTTCGAATCAGACCGATTTTAAGTAGTCAGATACCGTTCGTTACGTTTTTCTTTTTCGAGTCTCAAAACTTCAAGTAAGTGATTATTTTTGTTATAGTTATAATCAAAAACGATACTAAATTATATTAAGACACATTTTGCATAGTCTGTTCATATTGCTTTTAAATTATAGGTACACCCTCTAATCTCCCTGTCCTCAAATGAGGACGCTGAGCGTTTGTGACATCTTTTTAAATTAGAGCTTTATCTTTTGAGGACACTTTTATTGCAGTGTACATGTTTATGCTAAAATATATGAATAGTGATTCCAGGTATATTTTGATCTTGCATCGTACTTTTCAACCCATAGAAAATATGGATAAAAATATATTCAAAACTGTCGAAGAAGCATTTGAATATCTTATCTCTGAAGAAATAGAATGTGACATTGTTGAAGGTATAGAATTATAGATGATAACCACTCTATCTAAATATATCTAGGGAAGAAAAAAAGTTGCGCTAGCGGAACAATAAGGGATAATAGGTTTGCAAAATGTACTCTTATAACACCTAAAGAAATGCAAAAACAAGCTAGATGATTCATGGCCTATCGATTCGTTAAAAAAAATGAAATTCTAATAATAAGATGGAATGATAACAACTCAGTAACACTAGCAACCAATTTTGATAAAGTAAAGCCAACGATGAAAGTCCAGCGTTGGAGTCGCGAACAAAAAACAACTACAAACGTTCAGCAGCCTGCAGCCATTCAAGCTCACAACAAATTCATGGGAGGGGTGGATCACCATGACTGGCTTAGAAAAACGTACCATTGCTATCAGAGGTAAAAAATGGTATTGACCTTTGTTCACCCGTTTGATAGGCATGGCTGTTGTGAATGGTTTTGTGTTGTACAAACTAGTGCACGGCAGTAACTCACTATCCATCAAAGATTTTCGAAGACAAATAGCTGTGACATATTTGAAAAAAGGACATGGAGCACGGTTGGCACGTGGTCGACCTATGTGCTTACCAGTTACTTCTGCAGCTAAGGTTCCAAAAGATGTAAGATATGATTCTATGAATCATATTATAGAAAAAAGGAGCAATCAAAGACTTTGCCAAATGAAAAACTGCAAAGGAAAGCCAAGTACCTTTTGTGGAAAATGCAATGTATCTTTGTGCATTACATGTTTTCCGAAATATCATTTAAAAAATAGTTAAAATATTTCATTCATAAGTAAATTATTATTTCAGTTTTAGTTTCGTTTGTAATAATATTTCATCTTTATTTGTATTGAAAGCCAATAAATTGAGTTAGGTTTCATTAAATATTTTATTTACTATTGTTTATTTCATC
This sequence comes from Elmis aenea, assembly GCA_947652605.1. Lineage (NCBI taxonomy): Eukaryota > Metazoa > Arthropoda > Insecta > Coleoptera > Elmidae > Elmis > Elmis aenea. The sequence goes on along the minus strand of OX393580.1, from coordinate 19,641,815 downwards.
ATTGTCAGTAGATATAAACACTTACTGGAACAGCGAACTCTCGAAAGCTCAATGTTGTTATATTTGTTATACATCGTTATCTGCTATCGCAAGTACTCTCAAACGCCCAGCGTCCTCATATGAGGACGGTCTATATCTCCGCAACTATAAGGTAGGTTACTAAAATATCTTAAAAAAAAAACAAAAAAAATAATTTGGGCCTTAATGGGTTAAGGGGAGATTTTTGTGAACCACCTAATCAAACTTACTTCCTTGAAAGAGACAATATACTTTGGGTGTTTCCACATTTTGAATCACCGATAAGCAGGGCTAGCTCTGATTCAGTTGGATACAGATCCGCAGCTCTGACAGATGGTAAACTTTTCCTTTCCATAAGTTTTTTAGTTAGATATATTTCCTTGGGTTCTGGAATCAATTTTCTCGATTTTACATTATCACTTATTATTTCCGCTATTCTGTTCTGAGGCCTTGTAGTTTGTGCACGAGGATGGCACTTTTTATCTGCAACAAAACAAAACTTAACATCAGTAAATTAACTTTAATTGTAAAACTGAGAGGCATTTTTATGGTACACACAATAAGCAAGCCTGAAATATCTGAGTCATGTGTTTATTTAATACATATAAATAAATAACTTCAAATAAAAATCACATATTTTCTTACGAACAATTTCTTGTAGAAATGCTAGTCCAGTTTTGCGACTCTCATCTTTTCGCCACTGGCAACATCATCTGATACTTTTTAACGTATTTGACATAAGATTGAGGCCAGAGTCTCAAAACTGGTCCTACTCTTCTACAATTTTCCTAATTAAACAACCTAAGTGATTTATTATTAAACTTATTTATAATGTATTAAGCTGTTCATAACTTCACCGAAAGTTATAAGATTTTTTGAGTGTTACTTAAAAATTTTAAGAAAACGTTCCGATACCTCTGCTATGTTGAAATTCCCAACATCTCTTACAAATAAAATTACCATTTTGACAACCGTTCATTAGAGAAAGTTGCATAGTTTCATTGCATATTCCACAAGGGTACTTAGTTGCAGACTTGTTTTCGTCAGATTGGTTCATGATGAGATTGATATTGTTTATTCACTTTGTTTTAATAACACTAAAAATTTTTCTATATTGCTTTTTTTTTCATGTCAGAACTGTCAAGTTTAATAGCACTTCAAGTAATATATTCGTTCTTTCATGGGTTACTACAAATAATTTTGATTGAGTGATTTTTGCTTATCAATAAACTACTGCATTTCTACACATAAGCTAGATAAAAAAATTAACATTTCTGTATCATCATGTTATGTAAGTGTAAAAGACGATTTATTAGATAAAAAGTTTTCAATAAAACCCTAAATGGATAAAAACTGCGTTTTAAACTTTTTTGACCGTTTTTAAACATATAAAACAAATCTTATTATTGTAACAGTTATATGTATATAACAGAATAATCTACATGCAAGATTCTTAATACTTTAACTATTATATTATAAAACAATATATTTTGCTGTAAATTGTGTATTGTGTGTAGGAAGTTTAATAAAAATGTTCTGTTCGCATGGTAAACTTGTTTAAATAAGTGTTTTATTTGCAATATATAAACATTATTATAGCTAAGAACCGAAAAATATGAACCTTAAGGCAGTGGTTTTCATTTTAGTATAGGAGAATACTCTTCCGTGACTAGATAATTCAAAATATTTATGATTGGCAACCTTGAAGCTACGAACATATTCATTTTTTAAGAAAATATTTAATATTTAGAAGTTGTTTAGTAAGGATTTTTTGAATATTTTTTACAAAGCGTAGAATGTGGGTACCATTGAAATACTTGCGTTGGAAAGTTTCAAGTTTAGTCACTATGAATTATTTTAATTATGCTTAACTTACGAAATTATTGTAATTTTTAGAGGTTAATGGTGTCGAAACGATGCATTATTGTTTATTTCGAACTTTTACAGTTTATTTTTGTTATGAATTGTTATAAATCAGGCAATTAAAACGAATTCCTCCAATTACTAAAACTGTTCCAAAACGGATAAGGGAAATTCGGCTTGAAAACAAGAAATAAAAATAAGTACATCTGTGTTAAAAGAAGACCTTAGACTTAAAGTTTTAAGACAGCATCTGAGAAAATATAAATAAAGTTTTCTTAAAAGGCAGAATACCTGACACATCTTGGGACACCGAAAAATTTGCATTAATCCGTAGCTAAACATAAAGTTATATAAAATAATAACAATAATTTGTAAATTTTTAATGTTAATTAAGTATAATTTCGCCAACATTTTTCATGGTAACTTTGAAAGTTTGAAAGTTTATCGCAAGGCAATTTATTTCTCATTTTAAGTCCGCGTTCACAATGAACGTAGTAGATAGTAGATAGTACATAGTGGTTAGTGCGTAATACGTAACAAGTTCGTAACGAAATGTTTACTTGGATACGGGTAACAACCGACTTGTTTGTAGCATAGCACATACTCAATTTAAACGCGGAAGGTTGTTTATCAAATTGACACTTCTTGTATTCTACGTATTAATTTTTACATTTGTGGAGGGTTATAACGGTAATAAGTAGTATTAAACATCGTTCAACATTGTAATTTTAATTAATTTGAAACATTGAAAACATAGATACTTCACTTTGTTTTTGTTTTTCGATAAATCAGACCTCCATAGTTACTACGTAAATCTTACGTTCATTGTTAACACTTGCATTTGATTCTATACATTTCAACAGTGTTGCCACCTTTTGAAAATTGCTGATCCGGACATTTGTGCATAACGCGGGTCGTGTGGAAGTGAGGAGCTTTTTTTTTTTAGCTTATAGCCTCTCTTTTTTAGTGCGACGCGGCCGTTGCGACGGAATGTACCGCCAATTTGCTACCCCTGGTATACATATGATACATTATTTCTTTATTAAGTAATACGAAAATCACATCTCGCAATTTCTACGAAAACCGGACAAATTAATAATTAATCCGGACCGTGAATCTAAAAACCGGATTGTCCGGGTGAAAACCAGCCTGGTGGCAACACTGCATTTCAACTTTAGCTACTAACCACTATCTACTATGTTCATTGTGAACGCGGACTATCACATTATAATAATAGTAAGGTCTCGTCTGTCGTACGTATGCATCCCCCTACTCATTATCTCCTAAAACCTTGATCACAACAAACCAGTAATAGTTAGTCGAGGCCAGCAAACAGGCAAGGCCGAAAAAGTACGTTTTGGCCGAGGTGCATCTTACATTTTTTGTGCGATAGAATTAAAAACAATTTAAATTTTTAGTATTTTTTAAAACAGCTGTTTCTAGTACGATCGCACAAAAAATAAATTTCAATAGATGTCGTACAGGACATGAATTTTCATGGCCAACTTCATTCATAATTCGCTCAGCTACTTACTTCGCTACCTATATGGCCGTCCCAATGTGGATCCAATTGACCATAAACGTCGTTCCCAAGTAAAAGTCAAAAAGTACATCAACTGGCGCTCCGCGCTCCCTATGAAGTTTATCAATTACACAATAACTATATTTTTTAAATTGATAGTCACATAATTCTTCTAGTATTTCCATAAAACTTTGGACTTCAATAATAATTATCTACCTGTAAAAATAACCAACAGCAATCAACTTGGCTTATGGGAAATTTCCTGCGGTAAATAAATGTGCTTTACCAATCTCACAACTTTTTAACGGGTGTTTTGCTTTGCTAAAAAATATTTATACATATCCCAAACTCAGTGACAGTCGAGAATTAAATCATGAAGAATAATTATTGTTGCAACTATTCATGAAAATATTTGTTGAATGTTTCTTAATTTGAACATTTAACGGCCATTTTTAGTAACAAAATGACATTTTTGAACATAAATACAATTTAAGGTACATCACTGAGGGCGCCACCTGACGTGCTATTTGACAGGTGATTCTGACTGCTTACAACAATGAAAAATTTGGAATTGGGACGGCCATATAAGTAGCGGAGTAGATTATGAATGAAGTTGGCCATAGAATTTTGGAAATTAATAAACTAAACCATTTAACGATTTCCTTGCATAGGAGGCAATATTATTTTAAATTAAATTAATGTAAAATAACTAGAATTATTCGGCCAAAATTATGAATGACTTTTTCATCTGGGCTTATGTGTATGTTTTATGGCTTATGCAGTGGCGTAGCGATGGGGGCAAGGGGGGTATCGATGCCCTGGGCGCCAGTCTTGGAGGGGCGCTGCGTACAAGATATTTTTGCGTTTATTTCACTTATTTAAAGCTAAAAAATAAAACACCAATATAATTTTAAAAATTTGTTCTCATTTTCATTACAGTGTACATTGAATAAATAATAAGTACAGCATTATTTTACTTGAAACTCACAAACTACAATAAAAATACGGAAGAGAGGGGCGCCATTTACCCTCGCTACGCCACTGGGCTTATGTAAGCGATTGATTTTGTTACAAAGTGTACGTATGTGCGTTCTGGGGTCTAAAAATTGTTTTGTAGAAAAAACCACGTTTAGGCGTGTGACTGTTATTCCAACGTTAAAAGGAAATTCAACATCGCATTAATATTTATAAATTCCTGGCAGAAAGCGCGCAAGCGGATGCATAATCAGTCATGGTTTTAAACAGGGTTCTACTTACTTAACTACCGATAAATCATTAATACTTGCGTGAAAAAAATAATAATTCGACAATTATTACTGGCTTATGCCCGGCCTCAGTTTGTTCATACAGCGAATGATCAGAGAAATTTGTAGTTTATACGTAATTAGTGGTTAATAAAATTATCACCGTACACTAAATTGTCCTTTAATTACGTGAAAAAATTTAATTTCTAGCAAATTGTGTTTTGCAAAAAATCAAAGTACGTTTGTTTTTATAGGATTTATAATGTTTATTATGGTTTCAAACTTGTTTTATTAAGAAGGATAATGCAATAAGAAGGATATATTTTTTTGCATTTCAATTAGACGCGTCACTTATGGCGTCATACAAATGTCATTTATAAAATGACAGATGTGTCATATGTCACACGTGTATAAAACATTGAATAAAAAGATAAAGCAAGGAGTATTTTAGTGATCCTATGGCGTCTAAAAAGGCTTCTCAATATGGCGGATGCATGTTTCCGCTTCTCAGTGGCGTATCTAACATTTTTTAATATGTATTGAATAACGTAAATACTTGAGCCTGTTATTAACTTATTTATTGCTTGCTTTGTGGTTGAGGAAATTAAAAAAACAACGGCATGTTTCAATATTTGGATTGTTTATTATGAGAGTTAAGAAATATGCTGTACAAAAATGCACGTCACTGATATGACATACCTTTTTGACAAACCACATAAAATTTTTAATACATGTATTAACTATAATATGAACTACCACCAATAGACGGCCATATTGGATGAAACATTAGACAACAAACTTCAAAGGACCGAGCTCGGTGGCTGGTTGGTATGCAAACTAGCGAGTAAAATCGGGAGGCGTGGGTTCGAATCCCGCGGCCGTCTGTCATCGTAGGGGTTTCAGGTGGTTTCCCCTACCTACTATAGGCAAATGCTGTCAGTACTTCCACCTACCCTTACCTTACCCACCCTTTCCGTGTTCCCCGCCCCCTCCTCCCGGACGCTAGTGACCTCAGTTGTCGAAGCGTCCCTAAACTCACAATTAAAAAAAAACAAAAAAAAAAAAATTCAAAGGTGCCGACAGAAGCTGCCCCTACTGTATGATCCCTATACTGTGATTACACTACAAAATATTAATGTCTATACTTACCTGTGAAACGTATTTTTTTTTATCTTTAATATTTTTTGACTTAGTAAGTTCAGGATTTGCAGCTAACCATTGTAGGACATAAAATTCTAAATTTCTTGACTTTTTGACTTGTCAAAACTGGCCGCCATGAGAAGCCTTTTATGTCGTCATTTCTGTCGCAGACAAACGCTGCTGTATAATATTAAAAGGTCCTTCCTTTATCTTTTTATTCAATGGTATAAAACGTTCATGTGTATGTAAATCAATCCACTTGGTTAACAAGAAATCTTATGTTATTTGGCAAAGGAATTAACAAGAACATATTTAGCAAAAAAAAATATTTTTTAGTAAACTATTCAATTAATGTCATACTAAATATACACAGGTGGAAATTTTCCGTTCATCAGTTTTTTTTTTGCTTAACTCTCTCTTAAAAGTAGTCAAATTATAAAAAATGATGACTGAAATTTAGTTCCATTTTTCAGTAACATAGTTTTGCTAAACAATTTTTTAATTTAACGTTTTAATAATTTTAAATAGTCAAAAAAATCAATTTGTTGCATTAATTATATTGTATAAATATATTACAGCTATAGATAGACGAGAACTTTAAGTTTAAGAATAATTTGTGTCTTAAGGCCAATTCTCACTTGGCAGTGCAGCGGCAGTGCAGCGCTCGGGCAGCGCAGCGCTGCAACGGCACAAAAATTTGTAACGATTCTCACATAGCAGCGCAGCGGCAGCAAAGTGACGGCAGCAAATAGAATTTCGGATTTTTCGGATCATTAGTAGGAGTTAAGAGCGTAAAGAACGAACGTGTTTTGTAAAATGAGTTCTTTATCTAGTGATGATGATGTGTTTGCTATTGCTCCACCAAAAAGTGGATCGTTATTTTTTAACTATAAAAAGTCGTTTTTAATTGTTTTGTTGGTTTTGGTGGAACCGAATTACAAGTTTATTGGCGTTGACGTGGGGAGGTATGGGAAAAATTCTGATGGGGGCATTTTTTTAAATTCGATTATAGGAAAAGCTCTGGAGAGCAATACCTTCAACATGCCAGCTGATCGGCCATTAGTTAAAGGAGCTGAGCCTATGCCCTATGTTATAGTAGGAGATGAAGCGTTCTCTGCCAAAAAATATTTGTTAAGGCCTTTTCCGGGAAAAAATTTAGTAGGATATAAAAGAATATTTAATTATAGACTCTCTAGAGCTCGAAGAGTCGTTGAAAATTCGTTTGGAATTTTGTGTCCGAAATTTAGACTTTTTAAATAAAATGCAGGTTCACCCTGATAAGGCGGATAAAATAGTTTTAGCTAGTTTATGTTTGCACAATTTTCTCAGAGAAGACAACAATTTTATAGCTTCTTTAAAGGATGAGAGAGCTGAGCACGAAACACCATTTTTTGAAAATTTGCCACGTGTTGGCGGTAAATACTCTGTTGATGCTTTATTAATTCGGTATAAATTTAAAAAGAATATTTTTGTTCTGAGGGGCAAGTTCCATGGCAATGTGCTAAAGTTCATGAGGGTGTTTAACTATTTATTTTGTACTGTATTTATTATTATACTTATATGTTATTTATTTGTGAAACAATACCTATCAGCAGTAAATATTTTCTTTTCTTAATAAATTACTATAAATTTCATTGCTGATATCATATAATTCGGGTTTTTCTTTTATTAATAAAATTAATTCTTCAATTTTACCCTCCATAATGAAAACACAACCAGTACTTGTATTCAATATGCAGTAATATTTGCTAATTAGGTGCCTCCAACCGATAAATGGCGAGATTTTAATTTGGCCGAATAAGCACTGTAGCAGTATTTGCCGCTTTTCAATTCTCACATGGCAGCGCAGCGACGTCGCGGCAGCATCCAACGCTCTCGACAGCATTGGATTTTGCCGCGCTGCGCTGCTGCCGCGCTGCGCTGCCTATGTGAGAATTGCTCCATTTAAAAACAAGGATATTATTAGAAGCAGTACTGCAGTGCAGCGCTGCGCTGTCGCTGCGCCGCCGCTGCACTGCCAAGTGGGAATTGGCCTTTAAAGTTAAGATTATTACAAAGATATTATACATAATATATACATAGACTTCATCAGGGAATTGTTACTAATACTTTTTAATAGAATATCTTACTTAAAAACCTACTACATGATAATGGTAACACAAGTTTTTAAAACTGCTGTTGCATCAAAAATACGTCATGTTTTTAAGGCAGTTGCAGTTACGGGTTACGCGGCCAATGAATAAAGACATTATACAAAAGATCTACGAAGCAATAACATATTACAAGAATTTTTTTTGCATCCTTATGGGTATAAAAATAATATCTTTACATCCGTGCAGCAATAACGCTAAATATAAATTTTGTAGCTTTTTATGCAAGCATATTAAATTAGAACAGAAGTGTGCAGTATATAAGCAAACAAGTGATGTTTTTTAACATTAAGAATCATTACCATATTACCAACGATCAAATCGTGTAAGCTTATAAATACGCACCTTTTAAATAATGTTTTTGACTTATGTCAACATTTAAATGTCATTCAATATAAAATCTAAGGCATCGGTTTAAATATTTTTGCGTTATTAATAGGGCCTTTCGTTTTACACAGCAAGTGATTCTATCACTTCAGAAAACGTCATAAAACGGTCACGTGACTAAATGAAATTATTGAAGTAAAACGAACGCTTGTAACCGGTGTCTCTGACAATTTACTATCTGTCAAAGTTTTTAGGTTATTTCATAGTTTATAAAATCAGAGGTAGAATGCAGTATTACTAATAATTAATTTTAGTTTTGATATTACCACTATTATACACTCAAAAGTATTCATTTTTGCATTAATTGTCCGTAGATTAAACTAAATAACAATAGTACGACCATGTAATTTTGAGGTTATGTGATGACGTCACAACTGAAATGAATGATTCAGTTAAAGTGATTTAGGTCGAGAGCTACATCAGTTCAACTGATATGTTTCACTTTAATATCAGTTCAACAGTAAATCGAACGCGTCAAATCAAAGTGATGTGATAGAATCACTTCAGTTAGTTGTTAAAACGAAAGGGCCTAATGACATCACTTTCAGAAAGCTCAGTAATACAATTAGTCTTATGGGAATGGGCCATCCTATTAGTTTAGTATCCTTGAACCTATGTCTTAGATTTCATGTTACATGACAAGTTCCAAATTATAGCTTGACGACATCAATAGAATAGCTCACCAATAATTTATTTTTTTTGTTAAATATGTTCTTGTTAATATCATTGCAAATAAGATAAGGTTTCTCATAAACGAAATAAGTCGATTTACATAAACCTGAACTTATACATGTGTGACATATTACATATCTGTCACTTTATAAATAACATTTGTAGGGCGTCATATGTGACGCCATAGGTAACGTGACCATTTATTTTTTCCTCAAAACGGGACATCTAGTGATTTTTAGATAATAGTAGGTATATGTATTCAAAAAAAAACGCATATTTCTTCATAGTTTTTATTTATTAATGAAAAGAACGAATGTACTCGTAAAAATAAAGAATTTATACCGGGTGTAAATGAAGTGTGGTACACCCCTTTTTTTTTCTTTAGTTTTGATTTTAAATAAATGAAATTTTAGACATATGATATGTGCAAAAAACCGGGCTTTTTGAGCACATGCACACATTTGTTTCACTTCCGGTTTCGCCGGAAATGACCCCAACTTTGTTATTTTTAATGGAACACCCTGTATATTTTTATATTTTTGGAAAGAGGAAGTGATTTTGGATACAAATGCACTATTTTGGTTAATTTTTATAACCTCAAAAATATTTTTAAACAAAATTTAGTTATTTGTTAAGGATGCCGTGACCTGCACAAATTGATTTTTATTATGTCAACAATTGTCCAAAAAACGTTTTTGTAAATTTTAAACGATATTTAGGTTACTTTAATTGACTTTGAAGGTTGTGGAATCGGTTTTTTGACAAAAAGTCAATTTTTTTAGATGAAACCATGCTGGTACTAGCGGTTATTTAAATCAAGCATCTTCTAACGAATCTATCGGTACCAATAACTTGTATTTTTATTAAATATGTACTTCAAAAATTTCAAATTATTGTGAAAATTTATTAAGAGATCCTTTTAATGGAGTATTTCTTTGCTTAACAAACGGGTACTTAGTTTGTAAGTTCATTAAAAGTGCACTTGCGTTTAGGCATTGTTAAAATGAAGTGTGAATACAGTAACACACTGCGATAAAAAAAAAACAATAATCAATCTTCAAGAAAGATGCACGTACTTAGGTACTTGTAACAATTTAAGTTCGCAAATGAGCAAGTGCAGGAGTGCAGGTCCTAGTCATTCTAGTTTACTACGCATTCAGGTTTTTCGTGTACCGTTAAGCCGGGTACAGATTTGCGAGCAAAAGTGCGAATCGAACCTAGCGCAATCCATCATTTTAGCGAGCCTGCTAAATACCAACACTTGGCTGACTGCGGTTTTGTTTTTTGTTGCACTCGCGAACCTGTGGTCGTATTAAACTATTAAGAGGCAGGCTCGCTGAAATGGTGGACTGCGCTATATTCGGTTCCCACTTTTGCTCGCAAATCTGGACCCGGCTTATTATTAGGACCTCAGCCGCAGAGCTATATTTGACAAGCTGTATGTTTGATTGAGACGTATTGCGCAAGCCGTCATCGCCTCGCTACCGCCGATGACTGAATTTTAACCCTTTTTTTTAAATTGTTATCGTAGATGGCTGTCTTTCTGAAAACGGGACATTTCAGCGTCCCGAAGCTGTGCTTCGGGACAACGGGATAGGCTACCTGAAAACGGGACGGTCCCGTTCAAAACGGGACGTATGGTCACATTAGCTGTAGGTGACGCATTAATATCACTCTTTAGTCGTCGACATGTTTACGAATTTTGTCGGATGAGACGTCCTATTAGTTTAGTATCCTTACAGCACAGGTAAATAACAATCTTTACGTCGACGTTACCTTTTTTTAAAAACTGAAATTGATAAGTTCAGTAATTGAATTACGTTCTCAGGTCATAATATATGCAAAGAGTGCCGATTAAACCTAACGAAATGTCCCACGTGTAAAGGGGGCTACACACCTTCCGTTTATCTGTGCAGTTTATCACGTGTGACGTCATGTCTGAGCGATAAACTGTATGAACTGCGCAGTTTAGACCGGTTTTCACGCAGATAAAAAGTCTGTGCATTCGGACCCTCTTTTGCAACGATAACCTGCACAGTTTATGCAGTTTATCGTACAGTTTGTTCAGTTGTTTTTGATTATGTGCCTACACGATGACTACGGTCTCAAAAAAAGATTCGTTAATAGCATTTATCTACGACTGCTATGATAAGTTGATAAGAAGCTATTATGACATTCATTTGCGTTAGATAATGAAGCTTCTTACCGCACTGAGTGGGATAAGAAATCATTATACAACTCATTTTGATAGGACAATTTTTGACAAAAACTTTACAATTGTTACAATTATTTATACGCTCGTAATTATATATACATGTTTTATCCCAAAATTTTCATCACGAAAAGAGAAATTACAAAAACTGTAATATTTTTGACAGACAAATTGCCTGGTTGCTATGCTGTCAAATGCCAAACTGCCTGGTTGCTATGCGATTGAATACCAAACTATTCGATTGTAAATTAAAAAATTATAACGTTTAACAGAAAATAGATACTTCATCTTACAAAATAATATATATTTTTTCAATTTTGGGCAGTCGTAGATAAAAAGTTGTATTTAATACGTGTGATAAAGGCTTTAAACATACTCGTGCTTTTACCCGACTTGGGCTAACGCCCTCGTCGGGCAAACCACGCACTCGTATGTTTAATGATGCCTTTATCCCACTGATTAAATAAATAACTATTATCGACGGCTACTGGTCCTTTCCCTAACTTTGGGATATCGAATGCGTATCTTATTCCAACCGTGTTAAAAAAGCGGCAGCCTACGATGTTTTAATTAAAAAACTTCTTCTTCTAGCAACACAGCTGCAATTATGCAACAAACTGCGGTTCTTCTTTTTCTGTCAACCATTGAACTTTATTTATTTAAGAATACAGTTAGAACCAAACCTGTCGAAGGTAAAGAGAGAACTAAGTAAAAATCGGACGGAACTGAGCCAAAAACTGTAGGTATCCTACACACCTTCAGTTCAGATAATTGTACAGATTTTCACACAGTTATTTACAACAGATAACTGCGCAGATAAACGGAAGGTGTGTAGCCCCCTTTACGGAAGTTTTAAGGATACTAGGGCCTATTTACTGGAGGATATAACCGCGTTGTTGAAGTTTCCTTATCGTTATGAAGCGGTTGAAGCTGACGGATTTCGGGCCAAGATTAAAAGAGGATTAATAGATCATCGAATAACATGCAGGTAGGCAAGAGGCAACTGATCGTTTTAAGCCTCATTTATTCTGCGCAAGCCACAATCGCACTTCTATTTGGTATGAGCTCTTTAGTTACCAAGTGGTGTATGTCGAAATTTGGCGATTTAGGACCAGGAATATATTTAAGGAGATGTGCTTTGTAAGTAGAAACAAGGTGGTAAATTTCCTCCTAACTGAGAGCAAACTAAGTGTGAATCACGTAATTTTGATTAGTAGACGAACGTAAAGCCTTGATTCTCTTAAAAAAAATTTAAAAAACAATTACACCAGTTGGAAACCTGAACTATCAAAGGTTTCGTTTAATCATTGTGAAAACTAAGAAACTATTGACAATTTTTAAAATCATGAACACTGTTACTACAAATCTAACAATTTATCTTAAAAAACAGCCCCTGGCACAAAGATTTTTGCCAACGGTTATTGTTACTGGGATATCTCATTGAATTTTTACCACCTGGTGTTTAGATCAAAATTACGGCAAAAATTGCAAAAATCAATAAGTAATTAAAAACGTCAATTGGAATTTCATTATAAATTTTGTTCAACTGATACTGAAATAAACGCTCAAACAAAGCAGTCCTATGAAATGGTGGAAATATTAACCTTTTATACCTAAGATTTAGAGTATGAACAAACGTCTGTGCAAAATTTAATTTTATTGTATAAGTAAGCCGGTTGTTTTTGAGAAATCACTCTGTGACAAAGAACAACAAGTTGTAGCTTGTTTCTGTTCGCTATGTTTAGCCATTTAAGATCAACTAGTTTATGAGTTATGAGAGATATGATCGTATTTCCTGATTCCAAATATCAAACGCAAGCAAAAATGTTGAACTCTCTGAATTCGATTAGATTGATCTAGTGTTACAGAGCAGGGGTTTGGAGCGGAGCGCGGAGCTGGAGCGCGGAGCAGTGGAGCAATGGGTTTTTGCCCGGAGCGGGAGCGGAGCGCGGAGCAAATAATTTTGATTGCTCCACTGCTCCACTTTACTATTATAAACAATTTTTTTTTTTTTAATGAATCATTCTCATGGGTGTAGTATTTAATAAAATTAAAAATAAACTCAATTTGATTTTTTTGAAGTAAAATTATTATAATGTAACTTCTGAATATTAATTTTCATTATTTTGTATTTGAATTTTGAAAAATTTTAAAGAACTTTTTTTTCTTTTTAAGATCAATAATTTGTTCATTTATTTAACTTCACTTGTTTCTTAGGGTCAAATATTGTAATTTTTGGTCCATTTCCACATATCTCATAAAATTTTAGCTTTGTTTTAAAAAACAAATTTTTAAATAAAAAAACTTATTTTATTAATATTTGGAGCGCGGAGCGGAGCGGGAGCGGAAATTGGACTGCTCCAAACCCCTGGCTTATAGTTATAGATGGACCATAAATTTCACTGCAGTAATTGAAATGAGACAACACGAGAGAGTTATCTAGCATCGTTTTAATTTTAGAAGTTAAGTATTGTCTGTGACGAAAAATTAATTTGTGGTTTAACAAACTTTTCTTAATATAATTATTTCCTTGTGTTTGATATCTGAATGTATTCCTCACAACTAAACCTAAATTTCGAGCTTTCTGTTTAATTGGAACAGAAGCTTCATCAATACGAACATCAATATGATCCTTCAAATAATTGATTTTATTAACCCTACCGAATAGAACAACGACAGACTTATTAGGATTAATTATAAGATTGTGTTTTCTTGAAATTGCATTTATAGAATCGATCTATATTGATATTAGATATTGCATTATGATAATCCTTTAATGAAGAAGAATGCAATAGCTGGCAATCATCAGCAAACATTTTCATTTTATTTGTAAAAAGTAGAAGTGTATATTATGAACAGCAGTGGTCCTAGGATAGAGCCCTGTGGACCACCTTTGTTTACAGCTTCAAACTGAGAGCACCTGCAAAACTTTCACGTTTCGAAATCTGTTGGATTAATAGCTATGAAATAATTTTAGACCCGATGATGACAATCGGATACTTTCAAGAATCGCTAATAATACAGGGTGATTAATGGTATCAAAGGATTTGCTGTAGTCAAGTAATGTAAGTGCTGTTATATTGTTTGAGTCAGTAGCTGATATTATTTCGTCGGTGACATAAAGTAATGTCGTTGTGCAACTTCGATTAGGTCTAAATCCAGATTGAATGTTAGGTAATATGCGATTGTCATTTAGATATTTTCTTAATTGAATATTCATTACTTTTTCTAAAATTTTTGATAAAACTGGCAAAATGCTGAAATTTTTAAACTCGCTTGGATTTGATACTTTTGGAACTGGTATAATTATTGATTTTTTCCAACTTTCAGGGAACATGTTAGTAGCCAAGAAAGAATTACTGATATGAGTAATATAGGGAATCAACAGTGGACAGCATAATCTTAAAATATCTATGTTTGTTTTAAGTTATCGTGTCCAGTTGCTTCACTTTTCAGCTCACCTATTATTTTAAGAATATCAGCGGCATCAACCGGGGAAAATTTGAACAATTGTTGACTATCACGGATTTTATTGCTTTTATAAAATTCAATGTTGGAATTGCAGTGGCGCGCCGTTGGTATTAACCCCTTAACGTACGCGCTCGTGACGTCTACGAGCGCGCCGTACTGGCAATTTTACACGCTCTCGTATACGTCCCGACTCCCGAGCGTCCGTTGCGTGTAATGAAACATCTTTATTTGCTCATTCTGTGGCTCATTTCATGGAAAACTTCTTTATAATAGTTTACTATTGCATTGTAGATGTCGCAGTATCGAACTATTAAAATAATTTAGACTTATTTTGAATTATTATGGTTACTGGTCTTTTTTAAATTGTTGTCCGTGTTACGCAGGTGGACTAAATTCGAATGTTTTACGGGATATCTCGGTTACCGTAATAGTTAGCAAAAATTTGATATCGGTCTCTAGGGTTATTTTTTTGAGATGAACACGCCCGTGTTATCAGATTTTTCGTATCACTTTCCATTTAGGCACTACAGACGAAAAATGAAATTTCAACGTTTTTGAAAATTGACCATAATTTCATTATTTATAAAAATAGAACTAAATGTTATAGAGGTTTTTTGTAAACGTTTTTATGCTTAATTTTAATTTTTTTCTTTATTTTTCTCCATTTTTAATGATGTTAATTGTTTAGATTTCCGTTTTTAGGAGTTTTTGACAAAACATTAATTTTTAAAACTTGTGCCCCCCAAGTTAAAATATACTTGCTGCGCCACTGAAAATTGTTTTTTTTATATTAATTATGTCCTAGCAATACATTTCTTCAATAAAAAAAAGTGATACGTTTTTGACCGACTTGTCGAAATGTAAGTGTACGTTAAGGGGTTAATCGCCGGGGTGCGAACTTATTTCTGGCGCCTTAAACCCATATTTTTAATGTTGCGGATAAAATATGTACAACTGGAAAAATTCTATAGAGAGCAGAGAAAAGTTGGTGTTATTCGCTTCGCAAGCGCAAGCGTATTATAAATGAAAGTTAACATTGTCATTTTACTTTTACGTAATAGTAAACGTAAGTTCGGAGTTCAGAAGCCTATTGAAATATCGGGAACTTTTCGACATAAATTACCTCTAGATGGCGATAAGTCTACGAATGAAATTGACAATAAATTAATTAACGTTTTTCTACATTTTTAAAACATCATACAGAGCCCTTTTTACGCTTGGTCAAAATAGTGAAACTTTAAACATATAAAAACTCATTTTTCTTTAAATACTACACCTTATATTTTCTTAGTTTTATAGAAAATTTAATTGTCCTTCAAAAACAATAAGCCTATTTTATAAGTAAAATTGATGTTTTCCGTTATATCGCGATTTTTCATCAACTCTGGAACATACGATAACGGTCAGATACCAAATTTTATTGTAATATCTTCAATAATATCGGTCTGTTTCCATACTTTTGCGCAGCACTGTATGTTATGTTTACATGTAATTCTGATTTTGTTGAATTTATGTGAATTATGTTTGAGTTTTTGGTCTTTAATATTTTTTTAAACCCTTGATCACATATTTTTCCTGTTCCAATTTCAACTAAATAAAGAAAGTGAGTTGGCGATTTTGGCTAACATCAGCGTCCTCTGTTGGCGATTTTGGCTACTTCAGCGCGCTCTTTTGGCGATTCAAGCAACAATTTACCTGGTCACCCTAAAGCCTAGTTTACATTAGTAGAGTTAGTAGTAGAGTATACTAGCTTACTATTTCTCCAAATCACTATACTCTACTAATTTTGGTAAAGTAACCGTCTACACACAGCTAGTAGTTTGGTAGAGGAAAGTTTAGTTTAAAGTTTGTTACCATGAGCATCGCACGGCGTCGTCATAGTATTATTGAAAAAAAGTGCTTAAAAATATTTGCAAATCTCTTGGTGAATGAAGCTTTAGAACTATTAAGGGTAGTTCCACACGGTGACATTTGATGTCGCGACTTAGTGTTGTTAGGTTAATAAATATAAATATTTTTATAAAGGTCTGCATCTGTCAAATATTTCAAAAAAACGTTAATAACTCAAAAACGGTTCATTTTGGACATAAACAACCTATAATATTTTTTAAAGAGAATTTAATTTTACATCCAAAAATTACAAAATACACAGGGTGTTCTTTATAAAAAAAAACAATGTTTAGTATCAGAGCGCAAAATAAAACTCTGTGTATAGTTGAAAATAGTTTTAGGTTATGTAGGTAATGATTACAAACAACTTTTATGTTTAACTTTTTTAAATATTATTACTAATAACAGAGCTATCGAATAATTTGTCTTGGCTGGGACACCCTGTATAACGCAATTAAATGTAGAAATATTTTTCATGTAACAATAGGCAAACCCGCGGAATATTTTAAAGTCAAGTTTTTGTTTTTTGATAAGCAAGGTCCATATGGTTCGCAAACTCGTTTGCCGTACAATCATTTCTGTCCACGTTTGTCGGTGAAGAGTTATAGATGTGCTCACGATTAATTCACCATGGCAAGTTTAAATTCGAGTATCTTACAACTAATTGAGTGTCCAGTTTGTTTAAATTATCTTCAACCACCGATTTATACGTGCAATACAGGTAAATAACAATCATTACGTCGAGGTTACCTTTATTTTTTTACCGAAATTGATAAGTCAGTAATTGAATTACGTCCTCAGGTCATAATATATGCAAATTGTGCCGATTAAAACTAATGAAATGTCCCACGTGTAACGCAAATATTAAGGATACTAGGGCCTATTTACTGGAGGGTATAACAGCGTTGTTAAAGTTTCCTTGTCGTTATGAAGCCGACGGGTGTTTGGCCAAGATTAAAATGGAGGATTTAATAGACCATCAAACAACATGCAGGTAGGCAATCGTTTTAAGCCTTATTTATTCTGCGCAAGCCGCAATCGCACTTCTATTTGGTATGAGCTCCGTAGTTACAAAGTGGTGTAAGTCGAAATTTGGCGATTTAGGACTAGCACCAGGAATACATTTAAGCAGGTGCTTTCTAAGTATTGACAAGGTGGTAAATTCCCTCCTAACAGGAGTGCGTTCAGGAATTCGAAACTGGTGTTGGTGCGCGCCTTGTAGTGTATCAACCGGTGCGCACACCCGCACACCAGTCCCAGGTGGGGTGTAAAATGTGCATATTGTGTGCACACCAAACGAATTTTGAACGCAATGCATTCGAGGTTTTTGATACACAGCACACCAGTTTCGAATTCCTGAACGCACTCCTGAGAGCAACGTTAGTGTGAATAACGTAATTTTGATTACTAGCCGAACGTAAGGCTTTCATTTTCTTAAAATTCTCTAAAAACAATTACACCAGTTGGGAACTTGGACTTTTAAAGGTCTTTATAAAAAACTTTCGTTTAATCGTGAAAATTAAGAAATTATGGACAATTTTTAAAATCATTAAAACTTCTAACAATTTATCTTAAAAAACAGCCTCAGGCACAAAAAATGTTGCCAACTGTTGTTGTTACTGGAACATCCCACAGCACTCATTGAATTTTTACCACCTGGTATTAAATGCTGGTGTTTGGATTAAAATTATACTAAAAATTGCAAAAATTAATAAGTGATTAAAAACGTGTCCAACAATATACAGTGTGTCCAAAAGGTATGGAATATGCTATACAGGGTGTCCCAAATTCGAGTAAATGCATGGGGATCTCGCTTATCTTAAGAGCTACGAGGTCGGTTAAATTAGGGCAAAGTTGCGAAATTAGATGCTCATCAAATATCTGCAAAGAGAGTTTTCATAGCTGTCTTAGTTCAAAAGTTATTCAAGAAAAACTGGAAAAATTGATTTTGGTTTTTTTGTCCTATTTCCTACATTTTTTAAGATATCGACAATCTGGAAGCACTTCTCCATGGCAACTTCTTACCCTTTATATTTTGAGATAACAACGTTTCGTCTCTTCAGAACCATCATCAATTCATTTTTTTAAATACGGCGAAAAAAATTTAATCTCATAGTCGGATAGTATTTTGTCTTCTGATTACAATGATATATGACACTTTATATCTTAAATGATATTTTACCACAAAAATTTGAGAAAAACTCATTTGTCCAATTTTTGAATCAAATAATCTTGTTCAAAAAAGAAGAAAATAAAAAACAAAACAATTTTTTTGTTTTGTTGTTGTGCTGGTAAAACTGTCACTTTGACATTAATATGATCGTGATTAATTGTATAATTTGCTACCAGCTAAAAATTCTTTGAATTTGTGCTTTTTTATTGAATATGACTTTTAAAGGAATTCGAGAAATGTCATAATAAACACAAAATTTTGTTTTCTCATGGCATGCTTTTTAATTTTCAACAGTTTATTCAATACTTCATTAAAATCAATTACAATATCATATTTGTAACACCTTTTATTTTCCATAATTGATGAAAATTACTTTAACAATACTTCGCAGTACACGAAAGGATGGCGAATAAATAAATAAATTAAAAATGTACTACCAGAACATAGTGAAAATAAAAATTGAGAACAAAAGCACAAATATCAAAGAATTTCTAGCTGGTTGCAAATTATACAATTAATCACGATCATATTATTGTCAAAGTGACAGTTTGAACAAAACAACAACAAAAGAATTGTTTTGTTTGTATAAGATTTTTTGATTCAAAAATTTGACAAAATGAGTTTTTCTCAAACTTTTGTGGTAAAAGATCATTTTAGATATAAAGTGTCATATATCATTGTAATCAGAAGACAAAATGCTATCCGACTATAAGATTAAAATTTTTTCGCCGTATTTAAAAAAATGAAGTTGATGATGGTTCTGAAGAGACGAAACGTTGTTGGAAATTCTGTGTTATCTCAAAATATAAAGGGCAAGAAGTTGCCATGGAGAAGTGCTTCCAGATTGTCGATATCTAAAAAATTTAGGAAATAGGACAAAAAAAACGAAAATCAATTTTTCCAGTTTTTCTTGAATAACTTTTGAACTAAGACAGCTATGAAAACTCTCTTTGCAGATATTTGTTGAGCATCTAATTTCGCAACTTTGCCCTAATTTAACCGACCTCGTAGCTCTTAAGATAAGCGAGATCCCCATGCATTTACTCGAATTTGGGACACCCTGTATAGCTCAGTAAATATCCACTTTAGGGAAAAATGTTTTCAATAAAAGTAGTTTGGTACTTAGTTTTCCACCATAAGAAAAAATTTAAATTATTTTTTCGAATAACAAAAGCGCAATGAAAAACAATTGAATTTTTTTAAATGAAAGATTTATTATACCCATTTGATAGAGATTTTTTTCTCTTCTCAATGATCACCTTAAAAATAAATTCATGCTAAGAGGCCGGAGAATTATCGAAAATTTAAAAGATCGTATTAGAGAAGAGATAAGGTCTATTCTATTACATCTGAAATGGTTAGGAATGTTATTAAAGGGTTTAAAAACCGAGTTTATCATTGCCAAGCTGTAAATGGTTCACAGTTTGAACACGTATTGTAGATTTCGCCAAAAAATTTTAGTTCTTATGATGTTTTTGTTAGAAATAAATACTAAACAATTAAAGAGTATTTTTTGCGTTTTTCTCAAAAAGTTTGTTAAGTAAGGGTACTAAAGTTTTGCATCATTGAAAAGAGAAAAAAATTCTCTATTAAATGAATCTAATATAGGGGTATCTTGTCATTTAAAAAAATTCAATTGTTTTTCATTTCGCTTTTGTTATTCGAAAAATAAATAATTTAAATTTTGTCTTATGGTGGAACACTAAGTACCAAACAATTTTTATTCAAAACATTTTTCCCTAAAGTGGATATTTATTGAGATATATAGCATATTCCATACCTTTTGGACACACTGTATGTACTAAATTCCGTTTATTTTGGATTACACTGCAAATATATATTACCCAAAAAGGTAAACTTACACATTTAACGACAAGGAAACGTTTTTTTCAATCAAAATCTAGGTTGTTACATGAGCATACAATTTCATCATAAAACATTCTTTTAGTTATCGAGATTATTCTTGTAAACTGGGTGGTGGCCAATGTTTATGGCAAGGAAAATCGACAGAACTGTGGGAACATGCTAAAAAACATCACGCAGACGACACCTGGATGAGGCACGACAGCATTGACTGTTGGACCAACACAGACTTAGAATACGACATCCAGGTATGCTTTTTGTCTATGTAAAGAACGACTTAACAGTGTTTCAAAATTTCAGCTCATATCTGCTCACGAAGAAATTTTCTATTTTCAAAGAAAATTAATTATTTATCCTAACAACTTAATCATGCACTGGACTGTCCAGTACGTTGGAAAATCCGACGACTGCAACCAGTTTAGTTACCAGGTTATATTAACACTTAAAAGCATTTTTCCAATACTTTCCACTTGTTTTTAGATCCACGTTGGCGGCGAAGAATTCAAACACCGCTTTATACAATTTTCAGAAAATTGTCAAGACGATTTGAAAGAAATGGATGAAATCATCGACTCGGGGTTCAGCGTGGCTATCCCTTTACCAATATTGGAGACGTACAAAAACGAAAATATTGTCTGGTTTAGAGTAAAAATAATTAAAGTTTAAGTTTCTTACGCGTACTGTATTATATATTTTATTATGTTAGCTTTACAGCAGGTTGTACTGCACAATTTTTGTAATTTTAATATGTTTATGTGACGAAGAGATTTATCTTTCGTATAATTGTGTAAAAATTCCTTGTAATTATTAAATAAATATTAATAAAATGCGTACTACTAATGAAATTTGTTGATTATTGTACTAAAAATACAAATGCTTCCAAATTAATTCTAGCAGATATTGCACGAATGCCCAGTATTGTTAAAGACACCATAAGGAATGCATTTTCACCTTAAGTTGGTCCAAAAACGACCCTCAACAATTTTTACATCTCTTCGAAATTTTTAAAAAAGTTTTAAGGATGGTCCAAATTCGATGGGTTTACATGGGTCTCGCGCTTAATAGTCAAGATAGAGAAACGCTTAAATTAACAAAAATATGCTGTTTTTTGGGACAAACTCAGAACAGTTGTCAAACATATTTTATCATTTTCGGTTTATCCTTTTTTTTTAATTTTCACAGCTTACTTTTTGTTTTTCGTCTGTAAATAAAACGAAAAACCTTTGAACTTGCGTTTTATCGAAAATAAATACATTAACCTTATATATTTAAAATGGAAAAAAAATAAGGAATTAAATAAGTCATCGCCAACTATAGGTTTTATTTAAAAAAAGGTAAGTTGTGTCATAACTTATAACATCAAGCGTAAATATTTTTTTTTAATACTATCAAATTCTACATAAAATAATCTTTATAAACTTTTTTATAATTTAAAAGAATAAGGGAGATATGACACATTATAAATATAACAAAAAAAATATTTTTCTTTAATAACTCAAAAATCGGAAACGGTTTTAAGTTTGTCCCAAAAAACTGCACATTTTTGGCCTATTTTAACCGTTTCTCTGTCTTGACTATTAAGCGAGATACTCATGTAATCTCATCGAATTTGGACCACCCTATACAGCCTTGCCTTTTTTAAAGCAAAAATTCGAAAAACTTGCAGTATATTCTAGAAATGGTAAAGACAACCTAAGCAATGCATTTCCACTTTCAGTTTGTTCAAAAACGGCCCACAACAATTTTTTATAGCTCTTCAATGTTTTGAAACAAGTTCCAAGTGTATAACACTGCTTTTATTCTTGGCAAAAATTTGAAAGATTTGCAATGGTCTTTATATTTTCTAGAATTGTTAAAGACACCCTAAGCAACGACACTCTTTGGTGTTTGAAACTTCTATTTCAAAATTATTTTTTTTTACACTCCTAGATGTTACCTAAAAGACATCCCCAAAATAATCTTTATGACTCCTCATTGATTTTGTCCATTTTTTAAATTTAAACTAAATCAATTGGTTTAAAAAATAAAGTTGAAATGGTTAACTTGGATGCACTTTGCAAGTTCGTGCTCAGTAGAATTAATGTGGTAGAATTATGCAATTAAATCCACGGTAGAACAGCAAATGCTGTATCATTTTCATCAATCTGTGTTCAGTAATTAAATAAAATCTTAATTATCATTTATTGTTCTTAAATGATAAGTGGCCACGATTAATTTGGAAGATTACACGTTGAAAAATGCCTAAGAAAGCGTAAATTTACAGAACAATGTGAAATAATACCTATAACTAAGTGGTTTTCTTTTTATTTATTGATATTGTAAACAATTATTTCGCCTATTTGCAGTAGTCTAGGTTAATTAGGTACTAGTTTATTTTTGTTATGAAAAAACGCAGATCTTGCTTTTGTTATTGTTTGGCGTATAATTCGCATTTTAAACGGTTAAAGAAAAATGATATAATGTTGCTTACTGGAGCGAAAAATGTAATAATTATTCAACAATAACAGTGCAAAGAAAGACTAAGGCGGAAAAATGGACATTTAACGGATAAGTAGGGTACGTCCGGGATAGGTGCCCCAACGGCGAAGATGCCCCATCAAAATAATTTCGTTATTAACGGACAGGTTGCGCTGGATTTTTAAGGGTTGGTTTGTATTGCGTATGTGATTGTGTGCAGTGCTAATTTTTTTTTAAAAAACCTTATTTGGGCAAGTTATTTGCAAAAACTCATTTTTAGAGCTTTACAAAATTTATCACTATGGTTTGCTTGTACACGCATATCATGATAAAGTACTTTTATCATTGTTTTTGCAGTGTAATACATTTAGGCATACAATAGGTTAGTGTTCGTGCCAAAGTACATATTCTGGCGTAAAATTTAAATTTGATATTTGGCTGGGGCATCTATACCGGACGATCGGGGAAGATGCCCTAAATGTGTTGGGTGTGGGGAAATGTACACAAACACAAAATGGAATGATGAGTGGGTTCAGTGCATGCATTGCAACAAATGGTCCCGTGAAGGCTGTTCTAAATATGAAAATCTTTGTAATGTGTGGAAAAATAATGACATTAAAAAAGAAATAAGTAATACTTAATTGTTAATATGTTTACTAAACATTTAGTTTCTGTTTATTAATTTGTAATTACATAATATTTTCGTAGGGGCATCTATACCTATACTAGTGGGGCATCTTTGCCCGACAGTTTGGTGAAGATGGCAAATGCTCATATTTTAAGTTTTTAATTATTCGAATCATATAAATTTTTAACAGTGTAAATTTTCAAGTTTAAATAAAATAATATACATAGAGTTATACAATCTTGGTTTCCGGGTTTGGAACCGCGTCTTCTATATTTAGAAGTAGTTGACGTTTCGACCATTGTGTCTTGGTCTTTTTCAAAACGACTAATTTGTGAGGGATGTTGCTGGGTTTATATATCCAGCTTGTGGAGGCGTGGCGTTCCGCTTGATGGATTTGTTCTGCCTCAGTGATTTTGTGATGACTGGTTTCCAGATGTTTGGGAGTTGTATGCCTGTGTCTCTGTTGTAGTTGTTTGGGTTCTTGATGATTTCATTGGAAATCATCAAGAACCCAAACAAGCGGAACGCCACGCCTCCACAAGCTGGATATATAAACCCAGCAACATCCCTCACAAATTAGTCGTTTTGAAAAAGACCAAGACACAATGGTCGAAACAACTACTTCTAAATATAGAAGACGCGGTTCCAAACCCGGAAACCAAGATTGTATTATGGATAACGGCCGCGAAAGCCTCAAGAATAAAATATACATAGAGTTGTCATACAGCGTAGTTACAACTTACAACCATAGTTTTTACTCCTTTGTCCAGAAAATATTAGCATCTAAAAAGGTGTGGCATCTATCCCGAACTTACCCTATGTAAAATTAAGTATTTAACACTCCTTAAGTACTTTCTATAATATTTCGGGAACTTCCAGGAATAATTCAGAGCCACCAGGTCAAAAAGTTAGAAATAGGGAATTAACTGTAAAATTTGTGTTAATGCAAACACAAAGAATTAACTAAAAAGTGAAATATATAAAATTATTTTTTTCTAAATCGTTATTTGTTTTGAAGTTACCGTGCTTGTATGATTTTTTCTGCAACATCTTTAACTTTTTCGTATTTTATTTTTACCAAACACACGGATATATTTTCTAAATCATTCCACTGTAGGGGTCAAATTAACATGATGAATGAGTACATATTCCCCTTTCACCGTTAATAACCAATTTCCGATGGAAACAATTTTTTAAAGCTTCTAGCCGAGGATGTAACCATTCATTATTATCTGCACTTCCTCAAATTACAACTTAATCTTAAAATCTTCATGAATTTATGACTTAAAATATCTAAAATGCAAACATTTCAAGAACACGTAAGAGTGAAAACTTTAATGCACTCATTAATTTAAAAATATAAATCAAATAATTGTATATAATTAATAAAAGGCAAAAAAATCATTGCTCTGGCTTTCACAAATTTTTAACTAGGGTAACGTGGGTAACCAAATATAATCTGGTTTTGCATACCGAGAAAGATCTTAATCCAGCTAATTTTAATAGTGCTTATCATTTGCATAAATATTTGCGTTTCAGCAAATTAACGCTAAATTAATACAAGCTTTAATAAACAATACATGGTTGGATTATTCAGGACATGAAGTTAATAGGAAACCAATAACACCAACAGGTATTTACATGCATACTCAAATCATGCACCATCGCAAAGATAAATAGGTAAACTAACACACTTATTGTTAAAGCCATTAGAATACAAATTACAAGATACTATAAAAAAAAACATCTAACAGACCTTGATAAAGTAAAAATATAAAGAATAAACCAAAACTTAAAAAAAAAAATTATTAAAGATCCAACAAAAATTTCCAAACACAAAAATTCTTCTTTTAATAAAGGGGCTTTAGGATCTCGTATTTTAATATAAACTCAAATACATGAAATGTATCTGATTACTTTAAAAGAAAGTGCCAAAGATTTTTTTTCTCTCCAAAACAGAAAAACCAATCTATAGTTATCGACATTCAAAATCTCAAAGCGCCTTTTGGGAAACATTTTATTTAAGACGTTGTTTAAACAAATAACACTCATTCAACTAATTTAATGTAGTTTTAGATTAACGTCGTTACCACAGCTGTATCTATGTCTGTAAATATGTAGATAAAGGTAAGTTGCAACTGATAAAGCGACGAGAGTCTTGCAAATGGTCTAGCCTTTGACAAGAGTTTCTTTAGTACAAAGATAGTGAAATCCAATTCACTTATTTATATTTAGTAAGCAATATTTCAGTTATGCATTCCTCTCACAAGAAATAAGCCAACATGAATTTATAAAGTAGTGTTTTATTTTGTTATTTTACCACAGAATATTAATAGCGTGAAATGTAGCAAAACAATTTTTAAAATAAAAATGTATGTAATTGTTACGTTTAATATCCAGCAATTGTTGTGTAGAAACCCCACAACTCTCTATCGAGTTAAAGATCTAGTAATCCGATTGCCTCTCTCTCTAAATACTTGGTAGCTTCTTTATTCGCAAATTAAGAAAGCATATATAAAGCATCTGCAATTTCTCTTATCACATATTATTCGAAGTTTGTGGTGTGTGGTTTAGTGCATTACTGTATTATACATTTAATAAGATGGTGCCACTTAAGGTAAATAAATTGGCGTGCTATTTTTACAGTTTTTTTAGGCTCTTTTTTTATTAATTTTGTCTTTCAAAAAGCATTTTGTAACCGTTTTCGAAATCATGTTACTGACCTGCATGTAAAAGTGTGTTGCTTCTCAAGTGTCAAAATTCAGAAATTGTAAAAAAAGCTAAATTTTCTGGAAATAAGATAAATAATTTCTTCATTAAACTTATATTCCTTACATTATTTAAAATTTTTTTAAAAATGTTTGATTTAAACTTTGTTCGTCCAGGGCATTTAAACTGAATCAAAAATAGATTAAAATTGAGTCACAAATATTAGAACTGCTTGACTTATAAAAAGTCATTACTTCTGTTCACGTTTTTATTATGAACTAGCTGTTGAAACTCTTAAAGTATTAACATCTTGCAAAAGAAATTAAATACCAACCCAATAATACACAAAACGTGGTTATTGTTAATTACATTTTGCCTAGATTGTGGTACAGTGCAAAAGAGACAATTAAAATTGTGATACCTAATCAACCAACTCCCTAATCTGTTGGTCAATAATAAATTAAGTTTGCTATTAATATGTTTTACACCATCACAGATTTTTATTGGCACACGTTCTGTTGTGCGCACTCCCAATTTCGTATTTAAAAGAATGTTGTTGGAACAAAACTGTAGTAGCATTCCTGCGTTGTTTATTTATTTAAATCTAATTGTTACTGCATATTAAAAAGATGTCTTTCTTGCATCATCACTTTCTTCATTCACTTTCGTTTAAATGTAAAAACGCGTCTAGAACGTACATCAAATTACCTTTCGTTTATGTGCAAATCATACGAAGTCTATTCAATGCGTATATACCTAAATAGAAAACTTAATTCTCCGTGCAGTTAATTAAATAATCCTTGACATTGCCATAAAAATGCATCCAAGGAATTTATTTCTTGACTTTAGTTGGTGATTTTAGCATCTTTTACGCTTCCTTAAAGTGTTTTATCTTGATTGTTACATCACAGAATCTCACGATGTATCAATGGCGCATTTGCATCAAGACATTGTCATTTTGTAGTTTTTTTTTCGAGCATAAATTGCTTATGTATTCTGTTATGGTAATTTATTGCAACACGATTAATGCTGTAACGATTTAATTTGATGTATTAATATCTTAAAGGGTAAGAAATGAGATAAGTGACAGTTTCTTGGCAGGGCTATACCGCGACAAAGATTTCTTGGTATCATTTTTTCTTGACTGGAATTCTTAAACAGTTTTTGCATGGAATTAAACAATCAATAATGAGCAATAACTTTGAGCAATTAATTAATGTAAAATTTTGGTTTTAGATTGCTTGTATCTTTGTTACTTTATGTGGTTTATCCAAAAGTTATCCAATTGAATACCATCAACAAGAAGTAGGTGAATCGGAGCACTATGAAGGACAAGATATAGCCAAACCAGTTCATGAAGAAGCACAAATACATCATCCCCAAGGATATGACCATCACGTCGACTATTATGTAAGAGAGATTATTATTAAACGTTTTTTTAAATACGGCTGGTCTGCCGAATCCTATGCGCCATTTTTTCTTATCCTTCGGGTCGCTAGCAGTTAAGTTCCTTTTGTTTATTGCTATTAACATCTCATCTATCCATCTCCTCTTCAGTCTTCCCCACTTTCTTCTGCTAGATGGAATCCATGTCCATGTTTAATCTGGAATTCTATGTGCAAGCATCCTGTTTAGATCACCATACCAAATCAGCTGTTGTTCTTTGATTAGATAAGTCAGACTCTTTCCTGCGTTTAGGTACTCTTTGCCGTATGTCCTAGTTACCTACTTTATCCATTATCGTTAATTGGCGAAGTCTTACCCAAAAGTTCATTTTCGTTGCTCTTTTTCTCTGTTCTAAAAGTTTAGACATGGTCAAAGCCTCGTCTCTATATAAAGCACAGCTTTGTACAAAGGATCGAAAAATATTGGTTTTGGAGTTTAAGGAAATACTTTTGCTCCATAATATTGAGTTTGGTTGTTGAGTTATTACTCGATGTTTTCCTAGTTATTTAAATAGTCTTTGGTGGTAATTTAATCTAAAGTTAAAGTTGTTCAATGGGTTAAATGGGTTCTTGGGTACTTCTACTGACTGTGTTAAAATAATTTCTGTCTCATTTCGTCGAGTCGTTTTTGTTATTGTTAAATATTGCTCGGTAACTGAGTGGCAACTTTCGTTGGCAAGTTCAACATGTGTTCATTTGTTATTTTTATTCACGCGTTTCAATGTTTATGTATGAGATAAGCAGAACTGACAATTGTTACACGAAATCGAAATTACTCATGTTATGCAGCTGGTGTGAAATTAGAAATCATCGAGAAACGTGCACTTTATTTTCTCCTACGAATATTACTTATAGAATTTCAATTTAATAAGTGAAATTTCCAGATTTAAATTCGTGAAATAATAATTATTAGGCTGTTTCGTTGCTCGTTATAACAATTAATGTTTTATTAAACGTTAAGGCGTTGTGATTTAATGATGGAAAATGGGTTTCGTTGTTAATGTACTTAAATCAAAGTTAATTTGGCGTTACTTGTGCGGTTGTTAAGCATTTGAAAGTGAATAAAAAATAATTAGCAACGCCCACGTTAATTAAAAGCGAAACATTTGCTTTCTTGTTAGTTTTCCATGCAGATTTAAGTAATATATCCTCATACATTTTGTAATATTTGTCACTGATGATGCCGCAAAGGAACAAAACCAATGATCGCAGCAAAAGTTTTCGCGGCAAAATTTTATTAAATAATTAAATTCGAAAAAGATTTATTTGTGAAGAAAATTAAGGTTATAAAATAGGTATGCGTAGAAAATTAATTTTTATTAAATTTGGCGATTTTTTTGGCACCATTTGCAGCTATGCATTCTTCAATTCTCTTGGCAGTCATTGATGAACGACTCCAGTAAACTTGGTGATAGAAGTTTCCAAGTTTCAATGATCGAATTGGTCCACTCGAACAAATTAGTCTTTTGCAGCTTCTCCAATTCCAATGTTTGACCGGATTTAAATCCGCTGGCCAAGTTCTAAAGAGTATATTTATGGATTTACCAATTTTTTAGGCAGATTTAATGCCATCTTGATCATTATATTGGACACGAATTTGACTGTCCATTATTAAAACCGCTGCCACAGTTTAATTTTTATTTAAAAAAATAAAGTTAATTTTCTCAAATAAAACTTATTATACCCTTATTATATCCACTTGCAAGCTTGAACATAGGAGTTTAACCATGTTTTGAACGTTTCCGTAAATTCTTGCTCGCCAATTCAAGTTATACGAAAGGTAATCGTACCAATAGAAAGATAAAAGTATTGAGCATCTAATGGTAGTGTTAATACTAAAGGTACGATGTTCAGTTTAAGATATTAATCTAAAATTTGATGATTTTTTTAAATCTGAAAGGCTGTGAAATTCATCAAACGTAAATTTTGACAGTATTTGTCTGTCAATTTAATAAATTATTAACGTCACATCAAGTAAATATTCTTTTCAAATGCATCAAAATGAATAATTACACCAATGAAAAACGGGTTTTCAAGATAAAATCAGAAAATCTGGTTCAAGCAAGACGGCTGTCCCGCGCATTTCGGTTAGAAGTTATAAATTTTTTAAATGATAATTTTTATATTGTTGGATTGGTAGAGGCGGTGCCATAAATTGGCCAGCCAGGTCTCCGAACTTAACACTGTGACTTTTTCTATGGGATCACATCAAAGGAAAAATTTGCAAAAGACGCCACCCAAATATTAATTCTCTGAAGAAAGCAAATAATTGCAGAATTTGAATTAAATTATGAAAGACAGTTAGCCAATGTTAAAAATTCTTTTTGTAATAGACTAGGGTAGTGTTTATTTAAAAAAGGAGAGCTATTTGAATATTTATTATAATTTAATTTTATTATGTATAAGATATAAGCAGTTTCTTTATATTTCTATAAATATTTTAAATTATACTGGCAGAAGGTTCAGATCTGTTATTTAATTGACAGCAAACAAATCTGCCCCTCCTCGCGAACTAAGCCCGCTGTAACCATACCATGAAAACTTTTCTTATCATCAAATTATTGTTAAAAACGTTTTAAAGAAAACGATTTATTAAACTGTATTTTAAAATATTTTTTACATGTTATTAGGTTGAACAGCAAACAAATCTCTCACTCTTCGTAAGCTGCGGCCGCTGTGGAGGGTTTTACCATAAATTCTTTCTCCATAGGAGTGATTATTCATATTCTGATGCATTTAAAAAATAGTATATTTTACAACAAAAGACGAAAGTCCAGTTTTTTTCGTGAGGTGAGATTTGATCACGAGCCGCAAAGTTTGCTCTCACGAACGAAAAAAACTGATTTCATCTCGAGTCGTAAATGCTATTTTTTCTACCAAATTAAAATTATATCATAGAACGAACGTTAATGTAAACGAACCAAATGACAAGTATTATGTATAAACGTTTAATTAATTATTTCATTTCCATAGCGACACCACCACACTGACATTGACATAAATAAAATTATAACCTGCAAACGAAATATATTTAATAATAATTTTTGTACCATTCTTAGACTTTTATGGAAAATGCTACATTAAAATTAAATTATTTGATTAGAATATTAACGCAATTTGAATTAATTATGAGTTTAAGCTTAAAAACATCCTAAATTTTACAATTTGATATTGACAAAGACATTATTCTCACCACTAGAGACGAAACTAAAACTTTAATGCAGTGTAGGCAGTGAGAAAATGAGAACTTTCATATACCTACATGAGTAGCAAAATATATTTACTTATTGTGGCGTTAATAATTAATTAAATTGAAAGACAAATACTGTCAAAATTGACGTTTGATGAAAATCACGGCCTTCCAGATTTAAAAAAAAATCACCAAATTTTAAATTATTACTTTAAACTGAAAATCGTAGCTTTAGTTAACACTAGAACCATTAGATACGCAATAATTTTCTTTCTTTTCTCTTTTGGTACTATTACTTTTCCTGTAAGTTAAATTGACGAGCAGGAATCCACGGAAATGTTTAAAACAATGTTAAACTTCTAAATGTTCGTGCAAGTGGACACCCGGTTTATTAAAATGAAGCTTAATATCACCTCATTAATTAAATATTTGTACACGTTAAAACAAAACAACGCTAAGATATCTATGAGAAAAAAGTTTTGCAGTGAGCTTTAATATGATATTTTTATTTATTTGGTTAAAAAAAAACGCAATTTTGAATGTGCGAAATATTCTTAAGGACATGAATTGTATCGGAAAAATATAGTTTAAAATCCCTGATAATCAAAGCCAATAAGTTTTCATTCATTTTGAATACGCGATATTTATTTGCATCTAATTCATGAGCAACCAAATTTTATTCATGCATTTGTTTTAGGTAAAAAGTTAAACACCCTCTCACTTCCTCCTTATCTGACTTATAAATAAAATAAGCAAAAATTTGACAGGAACAGTTTTACCAGAATTGCTTTCTAGGTTCCTTTGTTAGCGGTAATTTAGCATCTAACATTTCGCGCTATTTTTTTTCTGTTAGGTACACATAAGAACAAATGGGCGGAAGTTATAATTATAATTTCATAATTCTGACATCACGTTTATTAGGTCAGACGTGCTTATAACGTATAATACCTCAAATTATTTACACTTTAGACAACTCGTTGCTAAGTTGAGCAATGTGTTTACAACAATATTATGTTAAATTCCCAAGTAACTGAGCAAAAAACAGCGCTCGGAATAATTATAGCTATAAGCGTGCAACTTTATTAGATTACACAATTTGTTTAAAGTCTTTATGAACTGATGATAAATTAAATAGTGCGGAACTAAAACCGAACAATTGTTTTTTATTCGGTTGATTTAAATTGTTAAATAACCTTGTCACTTTCTTTCGTGGCCGGCCTTGTCTTATAGTCGTAAATTCGTTGCCTAAATGCGTTAAAACGTCAGCGACCCTATGTTTAAGGATATTTGTTTGTTTACAATTTTTTTAATAGCTAAAACGTTCTTGCTTTTACATTTCTGTCTTTCCAATACAATTGCAAGCAGTACAATTAGACACATTTTTTAAACAATCAGACCATTACTCTAAACCAGCGGTTCCCGAAATGTATTAATCAAACAAATTTTGTTTCATTTAAAGTCTTATTAAAGTTGGGGGAGTCCGTGAAATACAGTTATAGTTGGGATTCTGAAATTTTAGAAAAATCGTGTAAGGGTTCTGCAACAAATAAGTTTGGGATCCGATGCTCTAAGCGTATTGTTAAATTACCGTATTAAAATAGCAATTTTTTTAGAACGTAAACAATTGTTGCTTTTCAAAAACTTTAAATTTTTTTGTCTTGCCGAATTATCATTAGTTATAACATTTAGAGACAAACTTGTCTTTATATATTCAACTGCATTGATTAATACTTATTTTCTGCTACATAACATAAGGTTCCATCAAAAGAAAGTATTATCAAGCAAGAAAAAATGTCAACTCATTAGGTTGTTACTATATTCAAGAAGCAAAACTTTAAAATAAGCATTCCATGGCATACTCAGCGTATTTTTACAATACCATTACTAGTCTGTGAAAGTAAAATACTTACACACATGTTGCATTTAACTCCAGAACAAAAGCAGCAAAAATAACAAATGCTTTGATTTGACGAAGAATAGGGATAATCATATATTCACGAAAATTGCTCAATATTTAAACAAAAATCGTGTGCCTTTAATCGGATTACTTATTGCTTAATGCATTTGTATTCGGTAGATTTATTAGTTCCCATTGGATTTTTTTTGGTGCCCAATGACATTGCATTTTGATTCGCGTCTTGTGTAACAAAGATTCTATTTTATTACCTTCTCAAGTTTTTGGATGTATTTTGGAGCTAGCTCTGAGATAGTTCTTCACTCAATTGTGGTCCTGTTTTTTAAATTAAATTTAATAAAATACGTTTATTTTGCTTATGCATCCTTTCTAACAGGTAGCTAAAGAAATAAAATGTAATTTAAGTTTACATAACAGTTACAGGAAACGTTTAAAATAGACTTTATTTTGTTTGTTTTAGTCTTTGCAAGAGGAAGTCTAATTTTTTTGTTTATGACGGAGTATTTAAATTTTTTTATAAAAAAAATTAACAATAACAAAATGTCCATAATAACTGTAAGAGAAAAAAAAAAGCCAATAGTTGTTAAACTTTTTTCAAGGAAATATCAAAAAATTGTTGAACTAAAAGAATGGACTTAAAACTTTTTGTACACGTTATTGTTGCCTAAATAATAATTATTAGACTTCAAATCATTTAAATTAAAGTAAAACAATTTTTATGATAAATAGGAAAAGTGCAAGTTTATGATCTTTGCAGTTTGTAAAAGAAAAATAGCAATGTAGTAGCTTTCCTCCCAAGACAGTTAGAATACGATTAAATGTACATGAAATCAATCCTGTTTTACTTATTGTTTACTAAGGAGCTTTTTCCATACCCACAGAAGAAAATGTTGTTGACATATTTTGTATATTTTTAGGCTTATCCCAAGTACACGTTCAAATACGGAGTCCATGATTACCACACAGGAGACGTGAAGAGCCAGCATGAGACAAGAGACGGAGATGTCGTTAAGGGATCTTACTCCGTTATGGAACCTGATGGGTCTATAAGAACTGTGGAATATACAGCTGATAAGCATAATGGATTCAACGCTGTGGTCCGCAAAACTGTTCCTGCTAAACACCACGAAGAGCAGCAGGAAGTACAGCAGGAAGTGCAGCAGGAACATGCAGAGTATTAAGTTGCCATTATTACTATTACTATTTTCCATTAAAAAACGTTGTAAAAATTTTGAATGGTTTAGTGGGTGCAGTTTTGTTGATAACATTAGAGCAAGTCTAGGATAATATTTCTAATGTTCATGGGGTTACCAAGATATCTATGCTGACCTGGAAAACATCATTCGCCTCCCAAATTAATAAAAGCAAACAGAAAACTAAGTTTGAGCACAAAATCCAGCTCTCCATGTTAAAAATAATTTAAAAACCGTGTTAAATCTCGTTAAAATTGTAACCACAAACATACATTAATCTAACTTTCCAAAACACATTTCATACAAATTAGGTATGTCACAATCTACAGCTATCGATTTTTAAACGTTTTCAAAGTAATTAACCCCAACAAAAATTGAAGTTAATCCGGAATCTGGAAAAATTACGCTAAATCCGCAGTTTTCGGGCCAACATGATATCCTTGGTTATTCTAGCTGTTTGTAGTTAAGTAAACTTTTACAGTTAACTTTGTTTGTCTAGTCCTTGTTGATATGTATTTGTATACTATTTGTTTTGCTGAAAATTGGTACTTAAACGTATGTTTTAAGCGTTGATTTGTCTGTATGTTTATCGTTTATTTATATAATAGTTTCAATATGGAACTGTTTGTTGTTTATACTATGTTTAAATAATATATTTTGTGTTGTAAATGGTGAGTTTCTTTTAATTAAGTTGGTCACCGAAAAGACCTATAGGGATGCGCAAAAGGATGGAAACAAACAAATATGTAGAACACTATTAAAAATATTCAAATGAAATTAAGTATCTGACCGTTATCGTATCATCTAGATCCGATAAAAATATTAAGATTGTAATACGACTTCCGGTTCAACCGGAAACGGACCTAAATTTTGAAATTTCAAATGGAACACCTTGTATATTTTTATATTTTTTGATTACGCTTTAAATTTACATTTGAAAATGTATAAATTTATAAGGGTCTAAAGTCAACCATTTTCGTCAAATTCACATTTTTATGCAAATTTTGAGCGATACAGGACAGGACTTCAAAAATTGTCAACATTTAAGATATTATCTGGTAATTGCCCATTTTGCTCTAGTGCGGGAATATTTTTGTTATTTAGCAATTCCAAATATCTTTCACCTGTAAGAGTGCCATAAAAAAATAACGGACCAATAACGCGATTTCTGTGAATTCCCGCCCATACATTAAGCTTCTTGCGCTTGCTGAATCCAATGGGGATTCGTTTGCGACCAGTAGCGGCAGTTATGTCGATTAACTGTTCCATTTAAACAAAAAGTCGCTTCATAAGAAAAAACCAACCACATTACCACATTGCTTATGAAGTTAGAATCACGATCACCGATGTCCATGGTAAATTCACAAAACTGTAACCTTCGGTCGAAATCGTCATCCGAAAGTATTGCAAAAGACGAATTTTATAGGGAAAGTAGATTCCTCTTTTAAAATTTTCCCACTGAGCGTCGACTAATATCATAAACGGGCGCTAGTTCCTTTGTGGATGTTAGAGTGGTATTTAAATGACATTTGTAAAGATTTTTTTGTTTTCAACGGCACGCTTGAAAATTTTGTGAAACCTAAGCTATTTTAGTTAAACTTTTATTTTTTATTTCTTATTAGTTTTGCACTAAAATTAACTTATGATTACATCATCGAATTCAGAAAACAAATGTCTACCAGATTTAGTAAAAAAAAAATAGATGGTGCCATTTGGAAAAAAAAAATTGACTATGGTTTGACATTTAAGTTCAACTTGAAAAAAATTGAAATCCAATTCAGTTTATAGTATTTGAGGAGCCATTTCATTTACTTTTTTGTTCACCAAAATCGAACCACAAACAACGGAGTTACAGCTTGCGGCGTTTTTTGTGTGACACCCTGTATGTATGTTCTAGATCAGGGGTTCCCAAAGTTTTGAACAGGCGGGACAAATTGTAAACTCCGAATATTTGGCGGGCCACAAAAAGTGTTTTTGAGATCTTGATTCGTGGAGAACCAACAAAACCTCTAAATGTCAAAACATGTTGGTATATATAATTTTTTTGTGAAAAGCAAATGGCGGATGGTCTGACATCGCGCGGGCCATATTTTTAGGGTTCGCGGGCCGCATTTGTTCCGCGGGCCGTACATTGGGAACCCCTGTTCTAGATCTAGATATTTGTTTGTTTCCATACTTTTGCGCATCCATGTATTGGGACCTGTCTATTTTTTATTGCATTTTTGGATTTAACACGTTATATTAGAGGGACTTGATAGCATTCACTATGACCTATAACTAAGTGCAGTCGTTTTTTTAGATTTTTAGACTTTTTTGAAATTTTTTTGATTTTCATCGTGATGCTTAATATTTTCTGCCGCCGCCATTTTTGAAGAGAAAACGCTTAAATTTAGACTATGCATAGAAGAAACTTTGAAGTTCATACTGAAATTTTCGCAATCGATGAATTACTTACAGGGTGTTCAAAATTAAATGTTCATTTAATACAACTTCAGACCACTAAAACTCGTTTTTTTCAAATACAATTTCATTAGTTTTATTATTTGTCACACTTTTAGGTCGAATACTAGCAGATTTTACTCTTCTAAATTGCAAAAAATTTGATTCTATTCATTGAAATTTCTGTCTGGCCATTACAGTCAAATGAGGATACCTCTCACCGAACACACGGCAAGTTCTTTCAATAATCTTGTGACATTCTCTCCATGAATGTAAAATCAGTTCAAAATATTCGTGTTTGAATACCCTTGATTTTTCGTTTTCATGGATACTTCAGACAAACGCGATAAAAGTGGTTGACGGTTATTAATGTTGGCATTTGTTCTCATTTCCAAGGCCTACTATTTAAAAATGTTGCAATTTCTCTTAACTCTTTTTAATAAATCGAAAATTATTGCAGATAGGTATAGGAAACGCTAATACAGATTGATGCAGAATTTAATTTGGCATTAGAAAATGAAAAAAAAGGGCATTGTATTTGAAAAAAACGAGTTTTGGTGGTTTGAAGATGTATTAAAAGAAAATTAAATTTTGGACACCCTGTACGTAATTCATCGATTGCAAAAATGCCAGTATGAACTTCAAGGTTTCTTCTAGCATAGTCTAAATTTAAGCGTTTTCTCTTTAAAAATGGCGGCGGTAGAAAATATTAAGCATCACGATGAAAATCAATTTTTTTTAAAAAAGTCCAAAAATCTAAAAAACGACTGCACTTAGTTATAAGTTATAGGGAATGCTATCAAAAGTTCCTCTAAAATAACGTGTTAAATCCAAAAATGCAATAAAAATAGACCATTATCATTGTCTTTGAAATAAGAAAGTAGACGTCAACTTCCGGTATTTCCGGAAGTGTCGCCATCTTGAAAATATTTTCATTAAACAGATCATATGCCATTATGGTCATAACCAAAATTTCTGATTAATATCATTTTTCATTCTTCATATACATATTTTTAATGCCCGGTCGCAATCAAGCACCCTGTATAAAACAGCATTCAAAAATTGGAAAAGGCTTTTAAAATATTAATGTTCGGTGTTATTATTTCAGAAATTGTTAAGCCATACATTTACCAGATAGCAGAAAACAAAAATTTTCAAAAATACGAAATTTTAGATAAAATTGGCGCCAAAATTTTCTCGAAGATTATTTGGGGGATATTAACAGCGGTCAAATTTTTATTGTGAGCTGTTTAAAAATAAAATAAATACTGTGATACCTTGGCAATTTAAATTTGATGTCACTGTCCCTTTCAACTTTAGTGCATACGCCTTCGGACCCACCTACGCCTACTTATACCCTAGTATGTACAACAATCAATGAGCGTGTTGTTCAATAGATAATTATTATTCCTGTTACGGCCTACGAAGGTCGTATATTAATAATATATCGTTAAAATCATTATTGTATACCTATTAAAGTTTAACAGTTTTACTGACTCTGATCCGGGTAACCAAAACACGAACTCCGCACTTTTAAA
Source organism: Elmis aenea (assembly GCA_947652605.1). Classification (NCBI taxonomy): domain Eukaryota; kingdom Metazoa; phylum Arthropoda; class Insecta; order Coleoptera; family Elmidae; genus Elmis; species Elmis aenea. The sequence goes on along the minus strand of OX393580.1, from coordinate 19,603,696 downwards.
CAAAAAAATTTCATTATGCCGTAGTTAAGTAAGTTTAGAAAGGTCTTTAACCACCAAATAAGTTCCAATTTGAGGTTTATAGTACTGTAAATGCCTTTATTAAATCCTTAAGTGATTATCTCCACTGCATTAACGGATTTAGATTTACCAACAAAGTTCAAAGCGTTATTTCCGATGTGAATGTTGGTCCTTGAAATTGAACCACAAAAACTAAACGTCCGCAAGGATCTTTTAAGCAGTTTGAGTCACGCAAAACGAATCGTTTTCTTAACGGATGCCTTACAATTAGCGATAATTTATTTGAAGCTATAAAAACAGTTATTTTTATTTGTACATAAATTATGGTATCGATATAAAATAATTATCTAAATATCAGGCGCGAAGTGCGCATATATTTTGACGTACTTTCGAATAAGTTAATAGCGGTCGTGAATATATTGTTAATCGCTGATTAATAGCCTCAAGCAGGCGATGTTTGATTTAGTTGTGGGTGTAAAAATATGCCTGCCAAAATTAGCTTCCTGTAAAGTTTATTTAATAAGGTGATACATGCAAGCTACTTAGCTAGCATTGCATTTTATATTTTATACATCCCCAAAATTCTGGCTCTAAGTCTAACAATTGTATTGTAACTGTAACAATACTATTGTAAGTTAAGTTATAACAGAGTTTAATGATATTAATATCAAACCCATTTGCTAATTGAATTAATTAATACATAAAAAGAAACATAATAGAATCCTACAGTCAAAAACTACCACAAGTTACATGACTTGCAAGAAATACGCTTCTTATAAGGAAGTCTAGAGATACTGATCAATTACGGATCAATAACTCACCAATAGTTTTAAACTCCGACTGGTTTATGTGCATTGAATTATCGGTATCGATGTTCTTAGCCAAATTATCTCTGAGTACAACCCCCCAAGTCATGTACAAAGACTAATGTTACTTAACTATAAAAGTAAAATTGCACTTCGTTTTTTATTAAATCAATTTCAGAGCTTATTATATTCCAAAAAACTTCAGGAGGTGATTCCTTATCGAAAATTAAGGGTGTCTTTCATATAACCATTTTTCCTTAGACGTCTCCTTTCGGAGTTATACCCCCTAAAGGGGAGCTGTAAAATTAGGTTTTTATTTCTCAAATTTGGATAAAGGTAGAAGAATGATATTTGGTAGATGGGTTATACTTATTGAAAGGTTTCTCACAGTAATATTTTTAATCATCTCCCACCTTCACAGGGGGCTGAAAAGTGCGATTCCTGATGGTTTTTTTATCAGAACTTTTTGAAGGCCTAAAAAGTTTAATTTAAAAAATTGTTTTTTAAAAACGTGCTTCATTTAAAAACTTTTTTTATTCTTTGGTTTTTCTCGTAAAACCTACCGTTTTTGAGTAAAAAATAATATAAGTAAACATTAACAATCAAATATTAGGAGTACAACATAAAACGATTCATTTTGGTGGTTGCCATGGTTTGTTTAAGTATGAACATAAACAAACCATGTTAACCATCAAAATGAATGAAAATTATATTGGAATATTTGATGGTTCATGTTTATTTATGTTATTTTTTAGTCAAAAACGGTAGGTTTTACGAGAAAAACTATGAAATAAAAACGGTTTCTAAATAAATTAAGCTTTCAAAACACAAGCTTTTTGTTGCAAAATTTCAACCCACCAAAAAGTTCTGATAAAAAAACCAACAGGGGTCGCACTTTTCAGCCCCCATTGAAGGTGGATGATAATTAAAAATATTACTATGGGAAAACTTTTAATAAGTATAAAACATTTACCAAATGTCATTCTCCCACACATCTCCAAATTTGAAAAATAAAATAAAAACCTAATTTTACCGCTCCTCTTTATGGGGTTGTAACACCGAAAGGAGACGTCTAATAAAAAAAATCATATAAAAGCCCCCCCTTAATTTTCGATAAGGAATTACCTCCCAAAGTTTTTCGCAATATTTAGGAAACACCTTGTTTGGTGTATTTATGTTAAAATACTTTGTGATATTATGCGGATTGGTAAAAAGATACGAGTCCTGTACATATCCTATAATTTTTTTTCTAACGAGAATAGAGCAGACAGTAAGTAAATTTAAAAAACATCCTACATAATAAACATATTCAAACTCATTTTTAATGTTTTATGATTACTCCAACGCCACAATATTTTATTGAAGCATGCAAAAGTTTTTATTATCTTTCAACGTTGTCTCAGTAGTAAAATTTATACCCAACAGTCGCTCATCTGCTTAATAGGTCGACCTTAAACTTATAGTGACAGTGAATGTGTTATTAAGTAATAGTTTGCTGAACTTCTGAGTCAGTGGTAAGTGTGTGTTTAAGATGCGACCATTCACACTTCAAAACGAAAGTGAAGTTGAATTCATTCCCAACAGAACTTCCATTATCATTATAATCATTTGTTCAGTAAGCTTGATTACATAATCTTTTTAAAGCAACAAATACTTAGCATACGAAGGAAAAATAATCTAATTCAACAACAGGCAGATAATTTGAGTACGGCACAATATATTTTTGATCAAACAGAAAAATGAAAAATCGTCAACAATTTTGGATCAAATTTAGAAAAATCATTCTATCATGAGGAAAACCAGATAGAAAAACTAGCTTTTTGTCAAGCAAAGCTCCTTTTCGTTAAAGATTGTACAGTGATAAATTCAAACAACCTTCTTGTATTTTCTATCATTTTCAAAATTCCCCAAGATCAATTACGTTACGTAAGGCACTCCATACACAAAAATATATAAATATATATTTCACGTAAAATGGAGCAGTTCGTGATATTTCACAAGGCACCGTAGGGTCCGACCTTTAGTGAACGCGGAATACCACCTTACAATTATAAAATATGGAACAATACGGCTTAACACGGTCTAATCTAATTACGCGAACCAAATAAAACGAGTTAGTAGATTATTTCATAAAATAATGTATGGTTTCAATATCTATCGTAAGTAATAATAAAGGTTGTCGGAAACCATGCATGAATAACATATTTTAGCAGGGATTTGTTACAAAACTGCTAACAATAATTAACCTACTACTAGTTGTTTACAGAAAAATGATTGTTTTACCTCAACAATGCACTTAAAACCAAAAGTAGGTTGATACAGGCGAAAAGAAATTGTTTATGTATGTTTTTTGAGATAATTTTGTTGCTACTTTTTGTCTGACACACAAACTTTGTCATGTGAAGTAGTTTAGTTTATTTACTCATATAATACAGCAAAAATATTATCTTTTGGGGTTTAATTTATTATGAAAACCCTTTCGGAAACTAAAAGAGATAAAAGGTTTGGTTAGATTTACGTGATTAGTAAAAATTTTAATTGTGCATATTGTGATAGTTCCTGATATATCCTAAAAAAATTTGATAACTAGTTAACTACGTTTTTATTAACCACAGTAAAAGGTAATGGGTAGTTGGCAGGTTGGCACAAAGGTCTTAATCTCCTGACTTGGTCAAAATTGATTTAATTTTTGAGATAAGACAGTCAATGGGCACTATATTAAATTTTGCACAATTTGTTTTGGCGAATTTTATAATAAACATGATAATTTTATTAAAATACATAAATGTCCAGAAGGTTTCCATTTAGATAGCATTTTCTGGAGATGTTTAATTATCCGCGAAATAACAAACAACTGAATAGCACATCACTGTCTCATATTTATGGGAGAAATTCAACAGTAAAAACGAAATCAAATATTAAAATTTGTTCACAAGGTATAGCCCAAAGATAAAATGCGAATATTACCAAACATGTCTTCGTACCTGTTTAATTTTTCTTCTTGATACGACAGAGCAAAGGAACACTCATATGTACTTTGCCATGTACAAATCATTGTATATTTAGAATTTCCATCATTAGTTCAGCGCCTGCAAAATAAAGAAAAAAGTAATTACAATCTTAGCCGGAAACGCAAGTCAGAAAATCATGTTCAAGTAATAAAAAATGTAAACGCACAGACCTTGTTAAAGTTTAAACATAGTGTACAGTACAAGTAAATTATTATCAATCGTAATGCAACAATTAACCTTGCTTCCAATAATTATTACAAAGAATATAATTTTCAATTTTTTTAAAAGTAATATTTTCTGAAACAATCAGTTAAATCGTGATTTTAAATGTTAATGTAAGTCCACTTTTATAAACGGCTAGTGATTGCAATTTACTTATAACATAATTTTTTAACGTATAAAGTGAAATTGAATTGCAGCATGGTACATGGTAGCGATAACAATCAATTTTTGTACAGGAAACGAAGTTAAAACATAAAAATACAGATTCAAGCAAAAGAAAGTCGACACACTTGTCTTCACATAGGTACGACATGTAGCCACTATTTTAGGCCGATTAAATTGTAACGCTGTAATGAGTTGTAAAATTTAATGTCTATAAGTACTATCTACAGATGTACCAATTATTATTTTAGAAAAAATCAGTGTTGGTTTGCTTTTTTAAAATAAATGTAATATAAATAAAAAATAGCACATAGTAGTTTAATTGATTTAGTGCTGCTAACTCGAACGAAGTAAAAGTTCAATAGACAATTAACAGGGGATATACATGCACAGGGTGGGCAAATTTCGATGTTTTAATAGGGAATATCGCTAACTATAGAGGTATCAAAAAACGGACCGCGCATCCTCGATCTCTTTTTTCGAGAAAAAGTTAATGGCAAAAATTTAAATTGGTTATCGTCTTTTGTTTTGAGAAAAAAATAAGCAATTTAAATAGGTCATAGCCAACTATCGTTCTCTTTTAAAAAAAGGTAAGTTTGTGTCATAACTTTTTTACGGCGAGCGTAGGATAATAAAATTAAGCATAAAAATATCTAAAAATGATCTTTATAAATATTTTCGATATTTACAACAATAACGGAGATATCACACATTATTAATATGACAAAAAAAACCCTTTTTATTCAATAACTCGAAAACCGGAAATGATAGAATATTTTTGAAAACGGTTCTAAGTTTGTCTCAAAAAACTGCACATTTTTGGTAATTTAACCGTTTCTCTATCTTAAATATTAACCGAGATACCCATGCAATCCCATCGAATTTGGACCACCCTGTACGTATTAGGGAGCAGATACATAGGAGTAATATTTAGTAAAAGAAATCTAGTTAGGGAAGGTTTAACGACAAAATTTTAAAAGTTCAACAATATACGCTTACTTAAGAGACATATTTCGGAAAAATATAAATTTGTGGATGGAAAACGAAGTAAGAATATACAGGGTGAGGCATCACTTATGACACCCCCACTTATTTTGTTATTGGAAAGAATTATCAAAAAAAGTTTCAAATAAAAGTTGTTTTGATACAGTATTTCCCAAAATATTATCATGTCAAATTTCGTTTTCTTTTGTTTTTTTAGGAGTTACGGCATCATATTTGTTTTTTTTTAATGGCACCATAAATATTTTTTTATACGGTTTGAAAGACATTTTGTTTCTCTTTTCAACGCACTAAAACTTTCATACCCTTACATAACAAAATTTTTAAGAAAATCGCAAAAGAATCATTTTGTTTTAAAAGCTTACAGTATTAATTATTTTACATCAGTAGGCTTTAAAAGTGATACAAAATGGTAAAAGATTTAAAAAAAAGTTAATTAGGTTACAATGGTAAACACAAAACTACTGTAATACACTTTTTACCGTTTTGTATCATTTTTAAAGCCTACTAATGTAAAATAATTAATACGGTACGCTTTTAAAACAAAATTGTTCTTTTGCGATTTTCTTAAAAATTTTGTTATGTAAGGGTATATAAGTTTTAGTGCGTTGAAAAGAGAAACAAAATGTCTTTCAAACCGTATAAAAAAATATGTATGGTGCCATTTAAAAAAAAAAACAAATATGGTGCCGTAACTCTTAAAAAAAAAAAGAAAACGAAATTTGACATGACAATATTTTGGGAAATACTGTATCAAACAACTTTTATTTGAATATTTTTTTGATAATTCTTTCCAATAACAAAATAAGTGGGGGTGTCATAAGTGATGCCTCACCCTGTATAAGAGTGTAGTACGGCCAATCATAACATGGGCACCAACTGAAACTACACATCGCCGATAAAACAGAAATGTCCTCTCTAAAGGTGGGTACAGACAGGCAACAAAACATCGCACCGCAACACCTTCGCGCATAGAATGTTAATATTAACATTCTATGCGCGAAGATGTTGCGGTGCGATGTTTTGTTGCCTGTCTGTACCCATCTTAAGGTTGATCACTGGTCATACAAGAGGTAGAGTATCCTGCCAAGAAAGAAGAAGACAATGTGAAATACAAGACATCAACCAGTTTCTTAAAGATAGAAGGAAGCAATGAATGCAGTGTGTGGAGCGAATGCCGGGTAATAGACTAGCAAGAGATAAAAAGAAGGAAATAGGAAGATTGCCAAAAATATTGGTCCAGAGCTGGCAGCCTACGTCAGGAGAAATACCCCGTAAAGGACAAAGTAAAATAGGTTGTGGTTGTACTAAAGAAAATAGCGTAATACGAAGAAGAAGATATACTTCTAGTTGTTTTTTTTTTTGATAATCTATGACGTATTAAAATTAATTGAGATGAGTTGTTAGGTATCGTTCGTTTTGTTTCATTTTTAAATTTTGCTTTTTGTCGCGCCTTTTTGGTTGGTTTCATCGCCGTCGCGCATGCCCGCCAGAAAGGCCTCTCTTCGGGCAAAAAGAACGAGTCGAAAAAATAGCCCGTGTGCCGTGTATATGTGCATCTAACTGGTAAGTGAACCTAACCCTTTCGTTTGTACTTGAATTCAATTAATGGTCCTTCGAGAGTTTGACTGCTTTCTGTTCATACGCAAAATGAGTAAATATTTCAATTTTTGATTCTTAATAGTACTAAAGTAAAGGAAAGACTTATAGATGTAATTAAACAAGTATATCTCAAATACTTGCGTATTTTAAAATACCAGCCACAGTTGACTCTGTTATTAACAAGCATTAAAGTCTTTTTCGAAATTAACATACAGTGTGTTTGATTCATCACGAAGAACATGACGTTCACAGAAATTTTTAGGGTTAAGGATTTAGCATTAAGGAATTAGCAAGTGTTTTTGCGTCCTTGGTAATCATTTAAGCTGAAAATTTAGGTATTGTCTGTGATTTCTAAAAGAGCAACACGTTTTTAACTCAAAACATTTTTTTCAAATATTTCTTGTGGCCCGGAAGAATTGACTTACTGCATGTAACTTAACTTGAAAATCTGCTTAAAAACTTAACATAATGACCATTTTAAGTTGTGTAATACTTGCGTTGGTAATTAACACAATTTTAAAATAATACATAAACCATAAACGCTTAATGTATACGGTAAGAACTAAAATATAATTTTTAATTAGGTTTTTAGTGCTGCAGTTTAGATTTATAGATGTCACAGTAAAACTTAATTCAGGTGCGTTTCAACATTCCTAAGTTTTTATAAACAAAAAGCAAACTTAACTAACACGTTGAAAAATAGTTACCTACAGTTAAATGAGGTGTAAAAAATCACACGCGACAACATTTTGAGACAAATAAAACATAATTTATAGACAACTCAAAAGTTCATTAATATTATGTCCGGAGAGTGTAGAGGCCAAAGTTTTAAGTACACGGATATTTTAATAGGTCAAAGGATAATTGCCACGTATCTTAATTTTATTGTCTCTCTAACCTAATAAAGACATAACAATGGCGTCCATAAACTTAAAATTTATGTTCCAATTAAATTTGTTATAGTTAGTTACAGTTACACTACGGCCAAAAGGATTCGATTTTCAAGAACTTTTAAGCTTTAAAAATTATTCTCTTTTGTGAATAGCAAACGAACACGACCTTGCATTTGCACACACACTAACTTAATTACCTAATTTGTTCTTGTCAGTGTTTATAACGCATAAAGCAATGTTTTTTCTTTTATGCTTTTGTTGTTTAATCAATTTCGTTATTAAATTATGATTCTGCCAGTCACGTAATGCCAGGTATTGCTCACCATTCATGATTCCGATTCTTCGTACTGTTAATGCTGAGCGCTAACTACGAAATATCAGCCACACCTTCTTAATGAAGGTCGATTTTATTGAGGAATTACGGTTGTGGATTGCAAAAAATCGGTTTATTATAACCTACAACCTCTTGACATTTCCATACGTAGCGAAACAATTATAGTTATTCGTAATTAAATTGCACAGGCTGTGTTTGATCTGGTTTTAATTTCATGATTGTATGCCAAACTGTCTGAATGTATATTGACGAGAAAATTGTTTTATCCTGAGAAGGACTCGAAGAGTTTTCTCTCCTGACTATTTTGGCGTGTTACGCTGTGGTTTTTTATGTAAGGTTATTGTTGCATTTCGTTGTGTTTTTGGGATAAAAAGAAGCCGTTTTTATTTGGAAAATCAACAGAAAAATGCTTAAAATATGATAGAAATCATGCAACTGTGGCGTTCTATTTTATTCCTTACCGTGTAATATTTATCTTACACTTCGCAAAACAATGCGTGAGCATCCAAGCACCTTACAAAGAAAATTTCGAGGAAAAATTAAAATTATAAGCCTAACTTACTAAGCTGATATACAGGACGATCCATCACAATTTGGTTTACAAGCCTAAAATCAAATTTTCATATTGAACCTAGCGTTGGTACGTTGTAAATGCTAATGTTTATTAGCTTGAATAATTAATTTTGTTGTATAGACATATAGAGATGTAAAAATGCACATTAAAATTTTTATGCACACCGATGCGAATAAATCTTGTTTTATATCTGTTCCGAGATAATTTGTAACATTGAGATATTAATTCATAGGCTCATAAAGCACTTTTGATTTTAATTAGTTTTTGCACATAGCTAATTAAAATTGCACAGATAACTTAATTAAATAATTACCGGTTGAAATTATCGCTGTGTTGCCTTTTGTTTATTGCTTTAAATGTTATGTTGCCGCCGGGCAACGGTAATGTCAGGAAATGCTTAATAATATTTGAGTATGTTGAAAGTATTTTAGTAGATATAATAAAGTTTCTGATAATTTTTGACTGGTTAATAATTAAATGCCACTAAAGTCTAAAGTGTAAGGGTAGGAGTCTCCAAAATATTTACAAGTAAAATACTGGTTTAAGCACGTTAGATAGGACAGAAAATTATTCCCGGGTGAACCGAAGCCTGGAAGACCTTTGCAAGAGTAGAAGACACAAGAAAAGTTGAGAATTAAGTTTTTGTTTTTTATCTTCGCAGAATAACACGGAATATAAAAAGCGCTTTTATTCCATCAGATAATCATTGTTAGACATAATTTCGTGCTGATTGTATTATAAGTTCTTTTAAAATCGTTAAAAAAATTAATTAATCTGGACGTTATATCTAAAAAGATCAAATAATGAGTTTTGTGCAACAATTAAACTTCTCACAAAACAAGGAAAAAGTGTGAAAAATATCCTGATCTAAATACAAGAAGTACATGGAGATACTTTTTCTAACAAAACTATGGTTTATAAGTGGTCACGTTTATTTAAACGAGGTAGAGAATCATTCCTTATGGAAAATGGTCGAATAAAATCGCAGAAAGGTTCAAAATATCAAAAAAACGACAGACAGTAGCCATCGCAAGATGGGTGCCGAGAAATCTAACACCGTATCAAAAAAAATATACCGAGTTCTGTGTTGCAAGCAGTTATTGGAGCTGTGTGGAACTATTCCAGTAGGACACGTTATCAACAGGATTATAATCGGAGAATTTTATCTGTTTCCTAATTAAAACAGAATCTTCGTAGTAAGCATTTCGCCATTGATGAGATAGCAAGCAGCAATAAATGAGTATTTTGAAGCAAATTAAAATAGTTATTTATGTATCAAGGCCAAAAAGTACGTTTTGGCCGAGGTGCATATTACATTTTTTGTGCGATCGAATTAAAAACAATTTAAATTTTTAGTAATTTTCAAAATTATAGGTTAGAAACTACCTGACATTCTGTCTGAACAAAAAATAAATTAGTTTTTACTGCATACTGTAAAATTTAAGAAAAGTGACATCCGACCTTTTACTCCTGAGGTACAGAATTATATCCCCTAATTAATTTAGGAAAAAAGTGCATTTAGGTTTTTTGTAGAGAAGAAAATGTTGTGTCTACATTATGTAATCAATATTAATTTTTAGTTTTCCAGTAAGTATATGATAATTGAGAAAATTGCGAAATGCCGTTTTTACTAAAATGAAGTGCCTTGGAATTATGCTGTGAAAACTGAATGAAAACTGCCCATTCTTATGTCACTTATATTGTTACTTTGACGCGAAGTTTACATGTAATCGTAGATGTTATTATTGTTACAAGATTATGATTCAATTCCAATAAAAACATAACTAATTGTATAAAATAAAAATTTGATAAAATATGAAACACAATTATTACGAATAAATTTCTCGTTAAAGTGACAGTATAAGTGACATAAGGCTGGGCAGTTGTCACAGCCTAATTCCAAGGCACTACAGATTTTTAATAAAACCGCGTTTTGCAATTTTCTCAATTTTCAGTTATTGAGAAACGTAAAACTAATATTGATTACAAATGTAGACACAGCATTGTTTTCTCTACAGAAAACCTAAATGCACTATTTTTCTGAAATAATTAAGAGATATTATACAACTTTAAAAATATTACCCTTGAAATTACTATGTTGCGTGATTCAATTCTAGACCCTTTGTGTATTATAAAAATACATTTCTTGTAACGAAACTCTAGTTAAGAAACAACAAATAATGTACCATAAATAATAATGATTTTAAATTTACTCTCCTTTAAGATAATTCAAGTAATCACCATATAAATTACACGGTAAGTTTAACATTATGCTAATATTTGCAGCGCAGAAATGATTAGTTGGCAATTGATATTCATATTATAGTCTTCCACAGCACTCTTATTACACGTGCTTCTTTCCTGAACTACCGTTATTATTATGAATACGTGATTAACAATATAAAAGATCGTTATCTTGGTTGCTTCATCGGCCAAGGTCCATTAAGTAAGTGGTACGCATTTTTTGAAAAAAAAAATCGTCTATGGTATTGCCTCACTATCAGGCAATGTCAAGTGCCAAAAGTGAAACTTAACTACCGATGCGTACCACGAAAATTCAACCTTAGCGGTAAAGATTAAATTGTTATGTTAAATATTTGGTAAAATAATTATTGACCTCCAGGAAATTTCGTTAATAATTTAACATTGATCATTTTTATCTTTAATTCTTGGTTTAATTTAAGTCAGTTTCGAAACACATATCGCACAGTAGTTGAACGCGGTTTTGAAAGCTCATACAGCATATTTTCCGACATCTTTGCACCATTCCAAAACCAAGGTCGTGGTAAAGAATGAAAAAGATGAATTTTTGTTGTTTTCGATAACCTTCAAACTTAACCTGTTATTATTGCGATAATTATTGTTTAAATCCAAAACACGCATTTTGGAAACATAAATTGTACTTTTAAGTTGTAAGTAGAAGTAGAGGAACACCAAAAACGAAATGGGAACATAAAAGAAACTAGAAGAAAGAGGAATCGTTTGGGTTTGGGTAAAAGACTACATCTAGCCAATGATGAAAAAAAATATTAAGAATTAGGAAAACATACCTTTATGCTAAAAGGTACATAACAACCTGATTATTAAGAAAAACAAATTTTTTCTGTTTACCGTAGATATCTAAAGAACAATTTTACTCTAAAAAATTAAACCATCCAAGGGTAGTCCCTTAAAACGGCACCATTTTGTCTAATTTCACAAAGTACTTGCAACAGTTTTATTTTTAAAGATAACTATTTCGCCACAGATAAAATAAAATATATATCTATGTTTGTCGCAAATTTCTTTGAATAACAATTGTGAACTTATATTGCCCACAAAAAGTATGTCCAATCAAAGAAAAATGCACGTTTTTACTGTCTATCTAAAATAGCATTCATGTTCTAAATACATGAGTAGTACACAGTTTTTTTCAATCCAATTCTGCTTACTCTAAGGCCACACCCTAACCGCTGTAATTGTTGCAACATCCAAATGTTATGAACAAGCAATTTACATTTGCAGTAGTTTTTATATCAATCAATTTTTGCATGATTTCATTATTGACTTATTGTTCATATTTGGCAATGCATTTTTTTTGTCTACTAAAAAAATCACGACTTTTTTGTGAGAATGAGAATGTCATTAGTCTTGAAAGATTTAACATATAGGTACAGTGCGGCGATTTAATAAATGATTTAATGCGTAATTAAAGTGCAATTTATATATCTACACGATTGTGGAGTATTAAGCGTTAAACTTGAGAAAAACTTAAATAGACATACGCTCACCTTTGTAATAAAAGTATAGGCGTTAAATGTCGTTACTACCATCATTAATAATATTGCTTTGCACATTTATTCTGTATTGCTTCGAATATGGTCAACAAATAATCAATGAAATATAACAATACTTTACACAGTGGCGGATCTTGATTTTGTGGGGCCCCAGGCGCAACCTGATCTGAAGGCCCCCTATTAAGATGGTTCACTAAAATGAACAATGCAGAAAAATCATAACGTTTTTTATTTTTAGAACCAACAAAAACATAAACACAAAAATCAAATACGGAAACAAAAAAATATTCTCAGGTACCAGAAAAAAAAATCACATTCCCATTTAAAAGAAAAAATCCCATCTCAGGTAAAAAAATCACAGTAAAATTCTGCATCATACAGTACAGGTGGTCCAAATTCGATGGGACTACAATGGGTATCTCGCTTTAGTCAAGATAGAGAAACGGTTAAATTACTAAAAATGTGCAGTTTTTTTAGAACAAACTCAGAACAGTTTTCAAAAATATTCTATCATTTCCGGTTTTTGAATTATTAATGAAAAACTGTTTTTTTGTTATATTTATAATGTGTCATACTCCCTTATTGTTTTAAATATCGAAAAAGTTTATAAAGATTATTTTTAGATATTTTTATGTAGATTTTGATAGAAGTTACTAAAAAAAATTTTTACGCTCGCCGTTTATTTTCAATAATACGCAAGTTACAAAGGTTTTTAAAATTTTTTAAAGATGAGAAACAAAAAACAGGTTGTGAAAACAAAGGAAAATCGGAAAAGATAGAATATATTTGACAACAATTCTGAGTTTGTCCCAAAAAACTGCACATTTTTGGTACAATAACCGTTTCTCTATCTTGACTATTAAGCGAGATGCCCATGTAATCCCATCGAATTTGGACCACCCTGTACAGTACATCGGCTTGCAGTGCACTGTAATCAGATGCAAGCAGGGTTGCAAGTTTTGGCGATTTGGAACCAAATTGGCAATCATTTTTGTTTAATTTAACATGTTTTTTTTTAAATTGTCATCAATGGCTATTACACAATATACCCACTATGAACATAGGTTTTAGAAGATATTACAATTTGGCTACAATTATTATTTTATAATTCTCATATTAACAGACAATAAAAATTTAATTTTGGTTTTTGAGGATGACGAACCCAACGATTCTGAGGCCCCTTTTTGCCGAGGCCCGAGGCGCGCGCCTCATGCGCCTGTGCAGTAATCCGCCACTGACTTTACACAAAGTAACCACAGAAAATACGAAGGAACTATAGGAATTTAATACCACAAATGCTGATTTTTCAACACGTTTTTACCTGTCTTTGATCTGATTATTAATTGTCATGGTCTTTAGTATCCTATATTAATTATGAGTCAAGTTTCATACCACTGAACCAATTTCATTTAATATTATTGTGGTTGCAAAAACCCAGTGGTGGTTATGTTTCATTCTTAAACCGTTACATTTAAATGTTAAATAATATTCATATCACAACGCGCAAAGATACTCAAAAATTGGGTTTACAAATTAACGAGGTTAATTTAAAATCATCACATTTAAATAAGTCAGATGGAAAAAATTAATGATTTTAAATATACAGGGTGTTCCAGATTATATTTCCAGCATGGGGATCTCGCTTATTATAAGAGATACAGGTTTTTTAAATTGGATGAATTATTCCTTAGTATGAGAGGAGCTACAGTTAATTTTTAAAAGTACAAAATTTCTGGTAGGTACTTCAGATGTTATAGCAAAAAAATATGAAAATGTCGAATTTCTTTTTTCTCGCACAACTTTTTTGTCTTAATCATTAGAACAATAGTATATTAGGAATAGAATTAAGTTACTTATTAGTCTAAAGTCTGTTTTATACTATACTATTTTTTCGTTTAAAAAAATCGTATACGATTTTTAATAGAAAAATTTCGTTCAAGAATTTAGCATGGAAAATATGAACCATTTACATTGTACTATTTTTTGGTACGAAAACTCCAATATATTTTGGTTACTTTTTAGTAACTTTTATCATATTTTGTTGGCACCTTGAGTAACCATGTCAAATGTTCAATTTGAACACAGAACAAAAAGCGAATCATTTTCAAATTTAACGTATATAACGCTTGTCCCATTCTACATATTTATTCCTACAAAATAAATTGTGAGGGATTAACGGTAATAAGTAGTATTTAACATCGTTTGATTGTTTCAGTTAACCTAACCCACAAATGACATGCGGTCAGATACAGTTACAGTAGAATACGCATGCGCCCATACTAATATTGGACGCATTTAGGGCACGTAGTAATTTCGTAAGAATTTTTCGTTCAAGATTTTTAATTTCTGATTGACACCGTTCTAGAAAATCGTATACGATTTTCTTAAACGAAAAAATAGTATAGTATAAAACAGACTTAAGACTAGATGGTAACATTATTTAAACTTAAAAAAAAAATTAGAACAATTTTATTTGTACTTTCTTAACGTGCTTTTTATACGAGAGTTTAACTGTTATTTTAAATTTTGTTAGCACCTACCATTTTTGAGATATTACCCCTAATTTCATTTTTTTCTCATGGGCCGCGAAGTTGGCTATGGAATAGTAAATGTGCTTTTTTCTCTCGTTTAAATGAGATGTTACTTGTAATACCTATTTTTATAAAGAAATTACAAAATGAAAAAAATACCGTTTTTTACCCATCACTTATCAAGCTATCTATGAAAACAAAAACAAAAAATAGCTAATTAAATGTCAAATTATAGTCAGTAATTGTGTGGTATCATTTTTTATACGATTTTTCTTGATTTTGTGACTTATTTATAAAAATAGATATAGCATGTAATATCTCATTTAAAAAGAAAAAAAAGCACATTTAACTACTCCATAGCCAACTTCGCGGATCTTAAGAAAAAATGAAACTAGGGTTACCTAATATGTCAAAAATGGTAGGTGTTAAAAAAATCTAAAATAACAGTTACATTCTCCATTACAAAATACCTTAAGGAAGTATAAATAAAATTGTTTCAATGATTAAGACAAAAAAGTTATGAGAGAAAAAAGAAATTCGACATTTTCATATTTTTTGCTATAACATCTAAAGTAGGAGGAATTTTGTACTTTTAAAAATTAATTGTAGCTCCTCTCATATTAAGGAATAATTCATCTAATTTAAGCAAACCTGTATCTCTTATAATAAGCGAGATCCCGATGCTGGAAATGTAATCTGGGACACCCTGTATATATAAATCATTAATTTTTTCCACCTGACTTATTAAATGTGAAAATTTTAAATTTACGACATTTATTTTTAAAGCCAATTTTTTGAGTATGAGGGGACACCCTGTATACAGCGTGATGTATGATTACTGCAACAACATAAATGCGAAAACAAAAAGAATCATAATTTTCGTGGTTAATTTCTGTTCGATCTGAAATGTATTTTAAGGACGATTTTAAAGTAACCAAGTAGGCAGTAGCTGTCAAAAATAAAACAATTGTTGGGTAAAGTCCTTTATGCGTGAAAATTTGTACAGTATTAAAAATCAAACCACTAACGAACGACGTAAAAGTTTAAAAACTTAGCTTACATTTATAAAATTATATTAGAAAATACAATAGATTGTGGAAGAACCATATACAATTGATGCAAAATTGCAGTTAACGGTGTAAAAATTACTTCATTAAAATTTTGTTGAGCACAGGAAAGACTTTTACTTGCTGTATATTTAGATTTCATTAGGTAGGGCAAATTTTTTCAAAATATGTGTATTTACAGCCTTAGGTTATTATACAAATAAATTTCGTTATAAAAGTATTAGTTACATATACGCTCTATCAGAGGGGGGAGGGGAAAAAAGGGGTAAATTCCACGGTCCTCGCAATTTTAGGGGGCCTATTACAGATTTAGGGACCTCACAATGTTTAATTTGGGCTGTAAAAAACGGTACGAATTTAAAAGAAGCTAGAGTCATCAAAAAAGCGAGGACTTTTTTTTAAGTCACTCTGCCTCGAAAAAAACTCTGCCCTTGGCCTCGTGTTGTCTCTGAAAGGCCCTGGTTACATAGTTATACCAATTTTGCTATTTAAAACATTCGTTTTTTGCTTAGATTTGAGCCCTGAAAAACTTTTCAAAACTCAAAACCTTTTTTGTCAAAAATCGATAACATTTTGTTTATATCTTTGAAGATAAAATACCTCGTTGTTCTTTTGCTGCCAAGACCCATTTAAAAACAAAAACTAGATATTGTACTTAAAATAAGATTAGGAGCGAGCACTGAAATGAAATTTTAAATCCAAAAATGTCGCCATGAAAGTTTTCAACGGGATTTTGTCTATTTCTTACAAGAAAAACATTTGTTTTGTATCGTTTGTTTAGTTCCATGTAATGTTAAAAAATATTTTAACTCTTAAGACCAGTTTAAAGGCAAACATGGAAATATAAATTTTAAACTTTTTCAGAAACTATTCATAATATTTTATCAATTTCTTTTAAGAACTATTACTTGTTTTTTTCTTTACCTATTTGAATATAAATATTAGATATATACTAACACTGTGTTTTAAATAGAACCCTGACACGAACTTTTCAAAATTGAAAATTTTGTTTGATTAAAGCTATTGTTGCACCTACCCTAGAACATATGGTTGAAGAAAGTCTTAGTTTAACAGTAAGTATATATTTTGATATGTTTAACAACAATCAAACATTCATGTTTTATAAGTTTTGGCCAGAACTGTGTAGTAAATATGAAAATTATAGGACAAAATTGAAATGCCAAATTAGCTCGTAAAAGCACTGTCCTGTAAAAAATTCCTGCTGGAGCCCATGCTTACAAGTAAATTCAGTTAATCTGGCTGAATTTTTAATATATTCATTTAAAACTGGCAGAAGTTTAAAATAAATTAAAGCAAATTGCAGTGCATGGTTAAACCACATCTTTTTCACAAGTTTGCAGAAACAATAGCAATAAAGGGTTTCGTTTTCAAAACCGTATCCTGCTGCGATTCGTAGGCGTCTGCACGTACTTATTTGACGCTGATTTAACGATAAATTAATTTATTATAGAGCATAATCTGACGTTCCAAACTAAGTCTCAAGTACACTCGAATGGGAATAGGATTTTTCGAAACTCCAGCAAAAAGTCAGGACCTTGAGTCGGAGTGAAGTGAACTAAGGAAGTTTGACTATAAATACTGCAGGATGGGGAATTGATTCAGTATCAAACCTATACTGGTAGTGATATTCAGGTATTAACAATGGCTTTTGTTCAAGTAAGTGTTTGTTAATACGTTGTGTGTACTAACAGGGCGTGTCACGTGATTGCTAACTCGATTATGTTAGGTTCTTAGGTATTATAAAGTTTAACTAGAAGTGACATTATTATGGGGGGTTTGTTCGTTGTATTTTTTTTAATGATCTCATTTTTAATGTTATTGGATTTTCATGATAATTTTTGAGATTCAATTAATTTATTTTTTTAAATTTTTATTTAAATTTATGTTTTATTTTCGTAAAATTATAATTATTAAAAGTTACATTTTGATATAAATGCAAGTAAATTAACGAATTCATTAATTTAATATGTAAAAAATTATAAAAAAATTGAATTAAAGTAAAGGTTAGTTTAAAAAACACGTTTGCTAATTCTAAAAATTTAAAGGAATATTAGAAGAATTAGACTATGGAATTTGAAAAGAATTCATTTTAAAGTTTTGTAAAAAAAATTTTACACTAAAAAAAAATGGTTCAATAAAAACAAACTAATTTTTATTTGTTTTAACTTAAACTTATTTCATTTAAAAAGGAAAAATTATTTTGTTAAAAAAGCTTAACCGGAAAAGCCTTTTTTGATTGTAATTTTGAAATATTATATCTACAAAAGTCTTCCAACAAAACCACTCAGTAGTTGGTATTTTGTGAAACAAATGCTATTTTATAAAACAAAAATCTATCAAAATAAGTTAAATTAAGCTAATTGTAAGACAAATAAGTATTGAATAATAATCAAAACATTGATATTGGTACAAGTTGAAGTACATTTTCTTTAAAGGAAATATTGATTAAGGGCACAGAATTTTGCTAATCAATTTTTTAAACATTGACGCGTTAGTTATAAATACGACGAAGCAGAGCGAAACTGTGAAGGTACAGGAGTTTAACCAGAACAAAAACATACAACTTAATACAAAATAGCATATAATATGAATCACTTAATTCATCCCAGCGTTTGCATAACATCTATTACTTCCACGGTAGATTAAACGCTGTTTATTTAACAATAAACATACCAATTTGTTAATTTACTAAATGAAAACAGCATTCTCTTTGCGATGTACTTGCATTCTTGATATCATAAGTCGTGAAAGGGAGGAGTTTGAGTTGGTATATCACGAAACCTCATCTGTACACCTCATGTGGTTTAAGACTAGATACATTACTTTTTTCTTGCAAGTAAATCTTGGTACTTTCTCGTGCGCGCTATAATAATACCGGCGCGAAACACCTTCAATTTATATAACCCAATATACTCGCGAGTTTTTTTTTAAATTAGAGTTTTCTACCAACAGGTGCTCTGGCAATGTACCTCGAGTTTTGAAATCGTTGGTACGTAATGTAATGTACGTCAATTGATTATTTATTCAATGTATGTATTATTCTCACGAGAAATAGTTTTTCCTATCTTGATACGTTGTGTAACTTGTGCTATTTATCCCCGATGTTAGTTATATAAAACGAGCAAGTGTCGTGAGTTTTCAACGATTTTTCTTAAATGGAAAGATGTTTGCTTATTTTGAAACTAATTGTTGCAAGAATTGTTGTAAATACTGCCACGATTTAGGGTTATTTAATTAAATTAACTTTGGATACGAAACGGATCTCTTAAAATTGCTCATGTCGAAAATAAAGGAACAAGATACAAATAAACAATAAAAATAATATGTTTTTATGATCAGTTGGTCCTTCGAGTCTGATTAAAATTTGGTTTAAAAATTCTCATTTAAATCTTTTTTGCGAAAGAATCTACACTCTTAAACTTAATTTAAATTTGAGAGTAATAATTTATGTTGTTACACACTTTGCTTAGTTATTAAAAACTAAACAGCCGAATGGAATGTTTGTTTTAAAATCCTATCAAGGAATTTTAAATTCTAGCCTTTTTAAAGCGACATTGTTGCTAAAATTAAGCAATAAAACTTTATAATATTGTAACATTTGTCTTATATACGAACAATTGTGCAAGTCTTAGGTTTATCATGTCTTTTAACAGCGTTGTTTTAATTGCTTTTCTTTTGTAGGTTATCGCATTCGCTTTAGCGTTAGCTGCAGTCAATGCTGGCATCGCCCCAGCTGTTAGCTATTCAGCTTTGGGTCATGGAGGACTTGGAGGTTATGGAGGTGTTGGAGGTTATGGAGGTCTTGGAGGACTCGGTGGTATTGGATACGCTGGACACGGTTTAGGATACGCCGGAGCTATAGCCGCCCCTCTTGCTGTAGCAGCCCCAGTCGGCGTAGCTTACGGACATGGTGCTGATCATTATGTAAGTGCGTTATAAAATAAGTTCAAATGTTTGCAATAATTATGTAGATATAGTGTCACAAGACGGAAGAGAAATTTGTTTGTCTTGAATGTGGTGACAGATTGCAAGTTAGAATGTCTGCATTCTTTTGCGTTGCGATTTTGATGCGGAAGACACAGAAATGATCGCGAAAAATACTTAATTTTTTTTTTATAACCTTTACAGCTTTGGCATTTTTGTGAAAATTTCAAAGAAATATTGTAAACAATTTGATTAATCAATATTTAAGCTCTAAATAACTTGTTTTAAGCCAATTTCCTTAGCCTGAGTTGATGGACTATTCTTCTTCATTTCTTGTCGTCTTTTGCTAATTTTTCCCATTCTAGATCCAGTTGCTTAAATCGTCCTCAACTTATTTTGACCACCACACTCTCAGCCTTTTTTCTTCAATTATTTTTCAAACCCCTGTCTTAAAAGCTCTTGATCATTCCTCCTTTTCAAATCCTTAAAACATTAACAACACCAAATATTCTGGGCTCTTGATATACAGCGTCATTCAAAAGGTCAGCAACAAATGGGAAAAATTTTTATTATTGATATCTCAGAAAATTTTATTCATGATAAACGTTTGTGCATGGTCTAAAACCAATTTTAAGATGAAAAAAATATCGATAAAAAGTCATAGGTTACTAGATTTTAACGATTTTTGAAATATATGCAAATGTAAAGTGCCCTTATTTTAAGAGATACAAGAAAATTGTATAAAAAAAGTTCTTTACAATCACAAAATAAGGTTAGATTTAGATTTTGATGGTCAAATTCCAATTTTTATTTTTTAAGAAATTTTAACATTCAAAATGTCTGCAACAAATGGAAAAGTTTTTTATTATCGATTTCTCAAAAAATTTTATTCTTGATAAAAGTTGGTACATAGTCTAAAACTAATTTTAAGATAAAAAAAAGTTTAATAAAAAGTCATCGAACACTAGATTTTTGAAATATTCGCATGAGAAGTGCTTAAAATTTTCCTTAATAAATAAAAATTGGAAATTAACCATCAAAATTTTATTTTAGCCTAATTTTTGGGTTTGAAATAACTGTTTCTTATGAAAACAATTGTACCTCTTAAAATAAGGCTACTTTACTCTTGCAAATATTTTAAAAATCGTTAAAATCTAGTGTCCTATGACTTTTCATTGAACTTTTTTTCATCTTAATATTAGTTTAAGACCATGCACCAACTTTTATCAAGAATAAAATTTTCTGAGAAATCGATAATAAAAACTTTTCCATTTGTTGCAGACTTTTTAAATGTTGAAATTTCTTAAAAAATAAATATTGGAATTTAACCGTCAAAATTTAAATCTAGCCTAATTTTGAGATTCTCAATAACTTTTTTTTAAAAATATCTTTTCTATCTCTTGATTTAAGGGCACTTTACTCCTGCGAATATTTCAAAAATCGTTAAAATCTAGTGTCCTATGACTTTTTTGAACTTTTTTTCATCTTGATATTAGTTTTAGACCATGCACCAACTTTTATTAAGAATAAAATTTTCTGAGATATCCATAATAAAATTTTTCCCATTTGTTGCAGACTTTTTGAATGACGCTGTAGATCATACAGCTCTTGATTGCACCTTCTTTCCCATATACACCCTCAACTTTTTTCCTCCAAATATTCTTCTTAAGATTTTTGTTTCCCATAGTTCTAAATTCATCTTGATAGTGTAAGTTATTGTTCAAGTTTCCCTACCAAAATTACCGTTGGACCTTATCACCGTGTAAATTTGTTCATGGTTCTTAACTATTTCTTTTTATATTTTAGGCTTATCCACGATACTCTTACAACTATGGTGTTGCCGATGGCCTCACCGGTGACCAAAAATCCCAACACGAAGTCAGAGACGGTGACCACGTCAAGGGCTCATACTCCGTAGTCGAACCTGATGGTTCAGTCCGCGTAGTCGACTACACTGCCGATGATGTTAACGGATTCAACGCCGTAGTCAAGAAGATCGGCCCCACCGTACACGCAGCACCTGTACATGCCGCCGCTGTCGTAGCCGCCCCAGTAGCGTACGCCGGTCACGGCGCTTACGGTGCACGTGGAATCTACGGACACGGACTCCTTGGACACGGCGCTCTAGGTCACGGCATCGCTCACTACTAAATACACAAATCGCTAAAACTCAATGGTCAGGAAATGTTATTATTTATACGCTTCTAATATAAGTATTATTCCGAAACGAGATAAACGCCTTATTTCGTTGCGGTTACATGTACCATAAAACAGTATTTAATAATGTGAGATGTATGTGTTCTTTTTTTATTGTATATAAACGTGTGTGCAAAAAATACATGTGTTCAATTCATATACAGTTGTTTAATATTGTTCCCATGTTAATTTAAAGTTTGGGTGTTTATTTTTGGGATGTGAACTTGTTGAATTAAAAAGTGTTGGGGAAAATTGGCGACTAGGCAAAGACTGAAAAGTAAAATTTGAGCCGAAATTTCATTGACATGGTTCTCAGAATTGTAAAACAACGTTAGAAATTAATATTATTAATTAATTTAACACATAATATAAGCAAAATAAGAAGATAAAATATCAATACTTTCTAATTGTAATGGTTTTGGCAGTTCTATGCTATGAAACGGGAATAACTCAAAGATATTTTGTTAAGTTTTGACTACATTTTAATCCGTTTTCAAAGAATTCATTCACAACTTTTTCTGTGTGGTTTATGGAAACTTGCTCCCAAATCTTCACCAAAAACTTAGCCATCAAATAATTTGCCTTAACAGAGCACACTGTGTAAAAAGTTTTCCAAAACTCAAATGAAAATTGAAAAGTTCTATATTTCTAAAAATTAAAAAACCATTAAAATAAAGTCTCTAGAAATAGCACGAAAACATAACAGCATTTTTTCCGTCGCAGTTAATTGAGATATCCTGACTTTTCATAGAGAATAGCACCCCTATACAGGGTGTCCCAGATAACATTTCCAGCATGGGGATCTTGCTTATTATAAGAGTTACAGGTTAGCTTAAATTAGATAAATTATTCCTAAGTATGAGAGGAGCTACAATTAATTTTTATAAGTACAAAATTCCTCGTACCTACTTCAGATGTTATAGCCAAAAATATGAAAATGTTGAATTTATTTTTTCTCTCACAACTTTTTTGTTTTATTCATTAGATCAATTTTATTAGTACATTCTTCATGTACTTTTAAATGTAGAATGTAACTGTTATATTAGATTTTTTTTTTATCATTTACCATTTTCGAGATGTTGCCTCGAATTTAATTTTTTCTTATGGGCCGCAAAGTTGGCTATGGAATAGCCAAACGTGATTTTTTTCTCTTTTTAATGAGACATTACTTGCTATACCTATTTTTATATATGTCACAAAATCAAGAAAAATCGTAATTTACCAATTACTTATCAAGCTATCTATGAAAATAAAAACAAAAAACAACTAACAAAATGTTAAATGACCATTTGTTGGCGATATCATCTATTAGAATTTTATTGTATTGTTGTGTAATTCAATAGTCTTCGTAGCAAATTAGTTATCATATAATTATGGGCACATTTACAACTAATGAAAAATTTGACGTTTGCTATAAAAACTGTGTAAAAACAGACAATATTAACTCTTCATTGAGTTGTTTAGAATTTTTTGTTTGTTTCTCGAAAAAACCATATTCTTTTACATTTATTTAACATGTCTTTAATAACGCGCACTTCGTTGCCTTTTCTCGGGATACAGCTCTAAATATATTCGCTCAGCTTCTACACAGTTTTTATGGCCAACAATGTAGCATCTCAACACGTCAAATTTTTTATTATTTCTAAATGTAGCCATAATTAAAACAATGACTAAAAAGATTATCGAATTACACAACAATTCTATAAAATTCTAATAAATTAATGATACCGCAGACAATTGATATTGTCATTTACAGTAAGTTAGTTGTTTTTTGTTTTTATTTTAGTAGATAGCTTCTTGATCAGTGATTGGTAAAACACTCTTTTTCTTGATTTTGTGCCTTATTTATAAAAATAGATATAGCAAGTAATATTTCATTTAAAAAAGGACATTTAACTATTTCATAGCAAACTTCGCGGCCCATGAGAAAAAATGAAATTAGGGGTAATATCTTGAAAACGGCAAGTGATAAAAAAATCTAAAATAACAGTTACATTCTGCATTAAAAAGTATCCCAAGAAAGTACTAATAAAATTGTTCTAACGATTAAGACAAAAAATTTAGGAGTGAAAAAAAAATTCTACATTTTCATATTTTTTGCTATAACATTTGAAGCACGGGGAATTTTGTACTTTTAAAAATTGATTGTAGCTCCTCTCATACTTGAGAATAATTTATCTATGTTAAGCAAACCTGTATCTTTTACAATAAGCGAGATCTTCATGCTGGAAATTTTATCTGGTACACCCTGTATACATATACTCCATACAAATGAGTATATTGATTTGTTTTAATCCTGCATTACTGTTTTAGAACTAGAAATACCTGAAAATAGAGGTATAACCTTTAAAGTCATGTTAACACCAAAAACATTTTAAGATAATCTTCTACGTCATGCAAATTTCTATTTTTTTTTAAAATTTGAATGCAAAAAAACATTTTCCGTACATTATGCATTATATGTTAATAGATTGTTAAGTTCACAGCTTCCCGGTAGTGCCACAAACCCATATTTATATTATTCTTACTATACTACACACCTAACGACTTAAAAACAATCACAACAGCTATGAAAGAAATAATATTATTCACATCCACTAATCTACGGTAGTATCTACCTGTAATTGTGAAATAGACCTTGGTTCAAGTGAAATTATTACGATATTCATTGTTTTAATTTTTGTGCAACAACCGTGAATTCGTTTGTTTTTTTTAGCGTCAATTTGTATTTATAATTTTTATGACATGCGTACCAGATGCAAATGCAACACCAACCGTATATGTTATGCAAATAATAATTACTTTCATCAGGAACTGTGTGGCTTAAAAAATAATAAGAGTTTGCAAGGCGCTGAAAAGATTCTCTTGCATAACGGTGCATTTAAATAATGACACAATAAAAAAAACCTTCCACACTGTCAGATTAATGTTTACAACAATTGAAAATTAACATTTTTATGACATTAAATTCCGGCTAAAACAAAATTAGACAAAAGTTTTCGCGTGTTGAAGCCGAAAATTTTATATTGCATTGCAAAATATTTTACAATTGGAAGTTAATAAAAATTAAACAAATTAATAAAATATCTGCTCAAGGATGCAGTTTCTTAAGAAATAGAAATAAATTACATATAACCATTATCTTGTGCGATCTGATCAGGATCTGCTAGATAAAAAGCCATTTTAAGTGTTTTTGATTGTTCTAACTGTAATTGTTTGCAATTTAGTTAATTAGTATTTTATTGCTAGCAAATACTTTTTAAAAGTTGACTTAAACCTAGACTTAATTAAGCCGACTTTACCATTGTCGTAACTAGGGGTGGGCGATATCCAAATTTCGATATCGAATATCGATATCGAAATTATATCGATATAAAAGCGGCGCGAAGCTAAAAAAGTCGGTAAAAAAGTGAAAAAAGAGACTGGTGACCTAAAAAAAAAAAAAATGCCAAGATGTAATAAGTTTCAATGACTAGCGGATACATTTGTTCAATTTAATTCAAGTTTGTCAGCTTCTGTTAATATTTTCAACAAAATACAGTAAAATAGATTTAGTTTTAAACCTGAAAAAATATTTTACTTTAGCAATAAAATTATTACCAATAGGGTTTAGGAGATAAACAAAAAAATTGGTTCATTTGTAAACCCACCGTTTAATTCTCATAGGTAAATCGTCGCGGCTAGTCTCTCGACTGTTGCAAAAGATATTTTAAAATTAAATTTTGATGTGATACATAGAAGGCGCTGTACAGCATCAAGAATATTTTTAAGTTAATATTATATTATATTATACACAGGCTGTTCCAAAATCAAGGTTCAACTTGGATTGCTTGCTTATGTACGAGCTATGAAGTCTGTTAAAAGGGAAAATAGTTGTCGATCTTTGTGATGGGTCTAGAGCAGGGATTCCTAACCCTGTGCCCGCGGGCGCACGTGCGCCCGCGGAGCTATTTGCATGCGCCCGCTACAAAGTGTTAAAATAACGAGAAAAATAAACAATTAAATCTTAAAAGTAAGGAAATAAAAAGTTGCTTTAGTTTTTAAAATCTCGCTAGATTTAGCGAAAAATTCGCTAAATTGGCAACACTGACTGCAGTCCATCCCCACCCCACCTGTAATACTACGACATTGATATCCTAGTTTTACACTACGATACCAACATAAACTTGGTTGTTTTTTTATTTCGGGCCGATGTTAGCGGGCATTAATCATTTTCGATCACCCGATATACCGCCAGTATGTACAGGGTGGTCCAAATTCGATGGGTTTAGATGGGTATCTCGCTTAATAGTCAAGATAGAGAAACGGTTAAATTACCAAAAATGTGCAGTTTTTTGGGACAAACTCAGAACAGTTGTCAAATATATTCTATTTCCTGTTTTTCTTGATTTTTTTTTGTTTTCACAGCCTACTTTTTTTTTCATTTTTAAAAAAATTTAAAAACCCTTGTAGCTTGCGTATTATTAAAAATAAATACAGCAACTCTTATATATTTGGAACAGGAAAAAAATAAGAAATTTAAATAGGTCATAGCCAACTATAGCTTCCTTTTAAAAAAAGGTAAGTTTGTGCCATAACTTTTTACCGGCGAGTGCATTTTTTTTAAAAAATAATTTCATAACTACATAAAATCATCTAAAAATCATCTTCATAATCTTTTTCGATACTTACAACAATAAGAGATATATGACACATTATAAATATAACAAAAAAACAGTTTTTTTCAAATAACTTCAAAACCGTAAATGATAAAATATTTTTAAAAACGGTTCTGAGTTTGTGCCAAAAAACAGCACATTTTTGGTAAGGTAACCGTTTCTCTATCTTGACTATTAAGCGAGATACACATGCAATCCCATCGAATTTGGACCACCCTGTACATAATACTTCATTATTTTTTTAAAATCCGACTTGCGCCCGCCACTATTTTTCTCAATCGCGATTGCGCCCGCGCCACAACAAGGTTGGGAACCCCTGGTCTAGAGGAACATTCTTCGCCCACAATTCATCGCCTCCTCAATTATTCGCCCACATTTCTTCGCCTACACAATTCTTTGCCGCCAAAATTCTTCGCCGCCACAATTTTTCGCCGCTTATTGTAAATGTAATTGTTTTTATTTATAACGTAATTTTTACAGATTATTTTACATTAGTCTAAAACTGTTTCTTCTGTATTAATACTTCTTCTTTTAACATTATGTTTAAAAAGTGCTACATAAGTAGCGCATGTTGTGATTTTTAATCTTGTTTATCTTATTATAGGACGAATAAAAATTCGGTGCGACCGTCTCAAGATTTTAGGTACCCTGTTGCTGTCCCTTTTTTATTGTAGTTGCATCTTTGTCATTCTTTCCTATAAACACATATTTGTGCGAGTAGTTTGTTCTACTTATGATGTAAAAATGCATCAACCAATCGTTTGTTGATTGACGAAACCCAAATGCTGGCGTTGTAGGACCTAAGTTATGGCCGTAATATTTTAACGTTAATGTGTTTTTACTAAAGTTGAAATCTTCATAACTTGGCCCTTTTGAAGTGTTACGTGTTTTAGTAACTGATGCATCAGCATTTGTTGCAATGTTATTCATTTAAAAGTAAAGAAATAACATTGAAATAAAATAAAATAATAGATCACAGGCGGGGTGTCACATTCCCCCCCTGGGTTCGGTGGTTTGCTATTTAGCAATACCGCCGAATCCAATGCGGGTGTGCTTTCACTCTTACTGTTTTTTTTTTTGTTTTTTTTTTGTTTTGATCGTATCAAAAATAAAGTTTTTTTTTTTTTTCTTTAATGTCATCAGAAATAAGTCTGATTGCTACTCTTTTTTTTTTCGAAATGCATCTGACTGTTTTTTATTTTAAGTTACATTTATCAGTGGGTATTCACACTGTATCCCTCGCTGTGTGTTTTTTTTTTAACATATCAGAATGCATCCGATTTTTTTTTGTAGCATATCTGAAATAAATCTGATATTTGTTGGTGGTTAAAAGTCGCATCAGGAGTACATCTGACTGCTATTTTTTTTTCGTTATGCATCTGTTTTTTTTTTTCAAGTTATCACAGTGGGTATTCACACTGGATTATCCCTCGTTGTGTACAGAATGCACACGATATTTTTTTTGCAATTCAGAAGTAACTCTGATGGTGGCAGTAGCCGTTGGTAGTAAGTCATTGTTGCAAGTTTGTCCGATAGCTTCAGATCTGATACAATCGTGTTGCAATCAAAATAACATTAAATGAAATGGAATTAGAAAATCGTTCGCTCACACATTTACACAAAATCATTTTATAAACTCACCTTGTTGTACGCCGAACAATAAACGCCAAGCACGCAGATATGGTTAAAATTGGACAACGTATTGTCGGGAACCCTGTACCTTTAAATACCTACATGGTTCTGTAATTTGTTAAAATATTCATAATAAAACCATTGTAGCCATTAAAGTAAAATTACAATGTTTACAAATTATTGAAATAAATATTCTCTTAACTTAATTATTTTCAATCAGTTAAAATTCCTAGTTTTCGGTAATGTTTTCATTAATTTGTGTCCTACTTAAAGAAAACAGATGTTTTTCTACACAAAATGCTTTAAAACTTAGTACCTGACCTGGAACACAGACCGATAATGTTTCTGAAATAGTATATTTTTTTACAACTCCAATTCTTGTACCCTAAAGCAATAAACAACAGTGAACTGACAAGAAATATGACTGTACGCACATGGCCGTTACAGTTATGCACAAAATTTCGAAACACCCTCGATCTGCTTTAAACAATTCATTTTCAGTAGTGCACATTAATATACCTTTAAATTATTTACAAATAAACAAAATCACACAAGTTTAGCATTTTGGGCTATAAAAGATAGCGTACGGATTCCAATTACATAGATGTATAGGAATTCGTATTTACAATAAGCATTTCTTTTGTTACGGTTATTTAGCGAATGTAAATAAAATCATCAGGTTTATAAAACAAGTAAACTAACAATAGTTTTCAATAGGAGTTTTAAAATAAACCTTGCACATCACTCACTTCTTTTTAGATTCTGCACTGCACAATTATTATTTTCTTTTCGCACAAAACACCGCACTGACCTACCTTTTTCAATTAGCGGCGTTACCGGTTAGTGTTGTCTGCTGGCCTGTTACTGACCTGGTGCTCACCTGGAGCTGACCTGGTGCTGCTGTCCAAATTTTGCCCTCGATTGCTGAACATCGATAACATTTTACTTCCCTCGACGAAAATAACGACATTGTTATATCTCAATCCATTTCCATATTTTGCACTTATATTAATTTGTCAACTTTAGCAACATTACAAAACCCTAAACGGTTAAATTTCACAACAGGTACCATTCTTCGGAATTCATTCGTTTTTTTTTTTTTCTTCCCCCCCCATAATCGGTTTTTCGGACTACATTTTCACTCACAAATATTTAAATTTTCTTACTGTGTGTGAATTTTAAAACTCCATCCTGGTCTCGCGGCAACATCTGTGACGGACCGTACTGTACAT
Organism: Elmis aenea; assembly: GCA_947652605.1. Taxonomy (NCBI): domain Eukaryota; kingdom Metazoa; phylum Arthropoda; class Insecta; order Coleoptera; family Elmidae; genus Elmis; species Elmis aenea. The sequence goes on along the minus strand of OX393580.1, from coordinate 19,574,035 downwards.
AGGCCGCACTGTTGTGGAAGTGTACTTATTACTCTTATATTTATTGTTGTTAATTATGGCTCGTGATCGTCTTTGTAATGTGGTTGGACCCTCAAACGTTGTTTTACGTAGTACACAGGTCTAGAGCAATTAGTACACAGTAAGAACAAATAAAACACAACAATTTTAACAACAAACTCCTTTATTTTTCGACTGGCTGTACATTTCTCGGGGGTTGGAACTTAACTATCGGTGCGACCGTCTCAAGATTTTAGGTACCCTGTTGCTGTCCCTTTTTTATTGTAGTTGCATCTTTGTCATTCTTTCCTATAAACACATATTTGTGCGAGTAGTTTGTTCTACTTATGATGTAAAAATGCATCAACCAATCGTTTGTTGATTGACGAAACCCAAATGCTGGCGTTGTAGGACCTAAGTTATGGCCGTAATATTTTAACGTTAATGTGTTTTTACTAAAGTTGAAATCTTCATAACTTGGCCCTTTTGAAGTGTTACGTGTTTTAGTAACTGATGCATCAGCATTTGTTGCAATGTTATTCATTTAAAAGTAAAGAAATAACATTGAAATAAAATAAAATAATAGATCACAGGCGGGGTGTCACAATATCAACTCTTTTTTGTGACTTTAGTATGATTTAAGTCAAAATTAAAAAGTATGTGTTGTTATGATTTCGGTCTACAGTTTTGATAGATAATTTTGCCCTTTATTTGTTGTGTTTGTGTTTATAATAAACTTTGACCACATATTAAAAATAAAAATCTTGCTGCTTTTAATTTTTATACGTTTATAAAAAAATCTGTTTAATACAAAACAATATGAAAGTAAAATTTGTGTTACATAAAATGACCAGTATTAAGTACATATTTGATTAAGAATATATGTTACACAAAATAGGATAAGCGACTAAGTATACCTGGATATGAAATACCCATTAATTGTGCAATAATTATAACTTAATAGGTTTTATCTTAAAGACAGTAATTTGAGTTTACTTTCCACACCACTCCTATTTCTTAACAAGTTAAGTGTTTAATTTCAATATTATTTAACTATTATTTGATTAATTTTTTTAAAATTAAGAGCTGTACATGGCGATTCAAATTCGAGGGCGACCATGGGTATCTCGCTTATTACTGAAGATAGAGGATACGTTTAAATTTGGCAAAGTTGCTAAATTTTATGCTCATCAATAATAACAAAACATCAATTTTTTGCTGTGCAGATTCCGTTTTGTTTTATAGGTAATAACTTTTTAATTTCTTATGGGCGACAAACTTGATTTTCATCTAGTTAGCTATAAGTTTTTTTCAAATTTCAAAAAAGTATTACATGATTGTGTTATTTACATAAACAACGTATTTATTTGAAGAAAAAAAGGTATTAATTTATTAAACATATCTAATAACTAGATGAAAATCAAGTTTGTCACCCATAAGAAATTAAATAAGTAGTTAGTAGAGGTATCTATGAAACAAAACGAAATCGACACAGCAGAAAATTGATAGCACCATTAAAAGTAAAATAAATAGTGGCCATGTAAAAGTTTTTACAGGTTAAAATAATATATAGATAATTAAAAAAGTCAGCTATACGCTATAGCAAAAAAAACGAAAAGTAATTTTTTCGGTTTTTTATATTTTTTCAAAACTAGCTATTTCAGATCTGTTTTGATATTATTAATGAGCATAAAATTTAGCAACTTTGCCAAATTTGAACCTACCCTCTATCTTCAGTAATAAGCGAGATCCCCATGGTCGCCCTCGAATTTGAATCACCCTGTATATACAAACATTAATAAGAAATGTTCAAAATTTAACACTTAAGTAAGTATATAACAAATATACTTACTTGTTTTTAGGTTTATAAAATTTTAGGTAAAAAATCACTTAGATAGTTCATCTGGGAAAATTATTTAACTTTTGTCTCTTCCTCGGTAGATTTCTTGTAAATTTGTTTTCCAGTTTACTTTAACCAAAAAAGTATTTTAACATGGATATCAATTAAATCTAATTATTCTATAAGCCATAATTTTAAAATTTTTGCAAGTAAATTACTAAGTTTGTACATTAAAAACAATTATTTATAAATTTTAAAGGCGCTGCAATAATTATATTTATTTTAAAATTCACTCGATTGTTTAAACAATAAGCATTCATTTACTCATATATTGTTATTGAACTTCAAAAATTATACAACTCAATCAGTAAAACGCACGATCTTATTAATACAACAATAATTGTTTTAATCAACTTCAATGTATCTAGTAACACTGACCTCGATTGTATTATCACTGAAGTCCGTGTACCAACTACAAACAAATACATAATCTTGTAAAGTTCTCAAATGGAGAATGAAACGATAAAAAAAAATCATGAGCATAAAAAGGTGCCATAATTTATGGTGCATGTTTTGTTACGGACAGTGCATTCGTTACACAATCGTAGCTACCTAAACCTGGCATTATTTAAACAATAGAATTAAACTGTTGTTTCCGGTCTGCTAATGCAACGGATTAAAATCATATCACACATAAGTTTACATGAAAAACGTTGCAAAAACAAACAAAAAAACTAAATGCTGTACAATGGTTCATTACGAAATGTAATCCAAATTGGGCTACAAAATAATAGTTATTTATGTATCAAGGCCAAAAAGTACGTTTTGGCCGAGGTGCATATTACATTTTTTGTGCGATCGAATTAAAAACAATTTAAATTTTTAGTAATTTTCAAAATTATAGGTTAGAAACTACGTGACATTTTGTCACTGACAGATGATGGCGTGTGTACTGCATTACCGGCCCTCTCCTTAGCAACGGCCGTAAAAGTTACTTTTTCGGCCGTTGCTAAGGGTAACGGCCTGAAAAGTAACTTTTACGGCCGTTGCTAACGATAGGACCGGTAATGCAGTACTTTATGGTTGCTAACGCGTCCGTCAAACAGCTGTTTCTAGTACGATCGCACAAAAAAGTTATTACACGCCTGACGTAACTTCTGAAAAAATTTCATTGATGAGTTACTTAAGTGCAAAAACACTATTAGGAACAGAATCTTCATGGTGTTCGACAGCCAAGCAGCCTTAAAAGCTTTTGCTTTGTCGACAGTAAACTCAGGATTGTTTTAAATAGAAATAACTTTAAACTGGTATGTTCAGGGCACATCAATATACCAGGTAACGAGAAGGCAGATCGCCTAGCCAAAACTGGCAGCGAGACACCTTTCTTCTGACCAGAACCCGCAATTGGCACATCCTATGGAACAGCCAAGCGATGTCTAAATGACATATTAATACAGGGGTATAATGCTCATTGAAAAAAAAGTACAAGGACAAGCGTAATCTAAGGCTATCCTGTCAAATGTCTCTAAGGAAGAGACAAACAAAATGCTCAGGATGAGCAGAGTAACCTTCAGAGCAACCATATGACTCATCACAGGTTTACAGGACAGTCGGCTAAACAAACACTCAGAGACCGATATGTACAGAGGATGTGGTGAAAAAAAAAGAAACTTCTCTTTACGTACTACACTAGCGTAAAGGATTCACAACTTATCGGCGCAGATTTCTAGGGATAAAAAAAAAACAACCAAGAAGAGTTAAGAAAAACACCCTTAAAGAAAATCCTGCAGTTTTTCAAAAACACAGGACTTCTGTGGCTATCACCAGAAGGTACAATAGACCAAAAGGTAGCAGTACAGGAAACCGAAAGGGGAACACCTCCGCGGAAATAATAATAATTATACTTGAGCGATTTATTTTAAATATGAATATACAGGGTGTTGCATGAACAAACGGCCAAACTTATGGAGCATATTCCTTGAGTCAATTCAAGCAAAAAATGTAATAAAATTATAAACCATAGTCCAAAACTCGATGGTTATCGAGTTATAGACTTTTAAAGTTTATAAAAAAGGTCAATTTTAACATAAAAAAGTATGAAATACCGCTTTTATCTTCTAGAACAAAATGTTTTTCATAAAAGATGTATCGCTATCTTTTTTGCACTTTATGGTATACTAGAATTTTTACAGTTTATTTGCCATAGGCGCCGACTTTCTAAACTCGCTAGGGGGGCAGGAGATACTAAAAAACCGGTTAACCGTTATTTTTTGTCCGTAAAAGTGATTTTTGACCGAAACCGTTATTTTTAATGACAAAAAACGGTAACCTTTTTTAAATAAAAATTACTTAAAAAAAATAAAAAATCTGTATTAAATACGATTAGTTTACCAAAATTTATTACTGAACGCTTGATTGTGTATATTATGAAATTGTAATTAGATAGGAGCATTTTTACTTCATAATTTGTATTTCTAATCTAAATAATGACAAAAACCGGGTTTTTAAGAGGTTTTCAAAACCGGTTCATAAGTTAAATCGTTTTTTTACGGGAAAAAAAACGGCATTTAAACAAAAACTATTATAAAAATAAAGTTCTCGATTTCGGTTAACAGTTGACCAAATTTTTTTGGTTTCGAGCCCTGCTAGGTACAAAATTGAAGTTTATTCAAAATACAAATTAAATAAATGACATAGTTAAATAAAATATAAATTAATTATAAAAAGTAACATCTTAACTGTTATTGCCGGAAAAAGTGAAAAGAACTAACAGATTAAAAGAAAATATTTACGAGAGAAAAAATAATTTAGACATTTTCATATTTTCATATTTTTTGCTATAACATCTGAAGTGCGAAGAATTTTGTACTTTTGTCAACTAAATGCTTTGGTAAAAAATAAATTTTATCTTTAAATAGAGGGAATTTACTTGAAAGGTCGATGGCACACAACTGGTCAACTGTTAACAGCTTGGGGTTAAGAAATGAGAACGATAAATGTACGATGCACAAGTAGGTAGGTAGTAGTGATTGCAATACCGGTATACCGGTATACCGAATACCGGTATACCGTGCCATTTTACAATACCGAAATACCGTCTCATTTGATGGTCTAATACCGGTATTCGGTATTAATTTTTTTTTTTAAATTTGATTTTTATTATTTTATAATTGCAGTCTGCCATAAATAACTAAATAGCAATAAATTCAAAACACAAAATTGTGCCACAAAATGATGTAATTAAGTTAATTAAAAGAGAGATGATATTATTAGAAGATTAAGGAATATTGCAATATTGGAATATTTGTTGTCATTTCCAGGGCTTACTATTAAAAAATGTTGCAATTTCTCTTAACTTTATCAAAAATTCTTAATAACTCGAAAATTATTGCAGATAGGTATTGGAAACGCTAATACAGATTGATGTAGAATTTACTTTTGAATTAGAAAATGAAAAAAAAATTTGGTCTTGTATTTAAAAAAAATGAGTTTCATTGTATTAAAAGAAAATTAAATTTTGGTCACCCTGTAAGTAATGCATCGATTGTAAAAATTCTTCTATGCATAGTCTAAATGTAAGCGTTTTCTCTTCAAAAATGGCGGCGATAGATAACATTAAGCATCACGATAAAAATCAAAAAATTTCAAAAAAGTCCAAAAATCTAAAAAACGACTGCACTTAGGTATAGGGTATGCTATTAATAGTCCCTCTAGAATAACGTGTTAAATCCAAAAATGCATTAAAAAATAGACCATTGTATTTGAAATAAGAAAGTAGACGTCAACTTCCGGTATTTCCAGAAGGGTCACCATCTTGAAAATATTTTCATTAAACAGATCATATGCCATTATAGTCATAACCAAAATTTCAGATCAATACCCCTTTTCATTCTTCATTTATTTTTAATGCCCGTTCCCAATCAATTACCCTGTATATCTTCAGTTTTTTGTGCCCATATTTTTTTACATATGTAATTTTTTAAGTCTCTTTATTTTATGTAAATTTGTGTTTTGACATTATACTTACTACATATATGTACATATGTGTAAAATGCATATATTGTATTTTCAAAATTAATACTTTTTTAAAAAAAGCAATACCGGTATACCGGTATTACTTGCGAATAAATACCGTATACCGGTATCGTAATTTTGGTCCGGTATTGCAATCACTAGTAGGTATGTATTGGTATTGGTACATAGTCTCAGTTCAGTCTCAGAATGGACAAAAAAACAAAGTTTGCTACTAAATGTAAGTTGTATTCGAACGTGATATGTGCTGTTTGGCATAATTAAAATCTGATATGCACAAGTTAGCCTTTGCGATGTCGCATGGGGGCGATGCCCCCCTAGTTCAATCGGTACGGGGGCACGAGCCCCGTTGCCCCCGTGTAGTCGGCGCCTATGTTATTTGCTATGGCAACCAACCTAGTTATTTTAAATGTACCTACTTTATAAAAGGTGAAAGGTAATACAGGCCCAAAATTAACCGTTTTCGAGTAATAATTTTTTTTTTTCGAGAATTTTCAGTATTTAAGAATTCAACGAATTCGATCAAAAGTAAAAAATGTCCTGTATTCAATTTTAAATTTTAAATAATGCAACTCGTGTAAAAAGTTATGGGTAGATAACTTTCAAACGAGTTTCGATTGTCACCACACACTTCTTAAATAGAACATTTTTGAAAGTACTACATCGCTCAAAATCTTCAAAAACAAGTGAATTACTCGAAAACAGTTAATTTTAGGCCTATATGACCTTTTACATTTTAAAAAGTATATTTAAAGAGGAATCCAAAATTGTAATAATATACAGGGTCTATTTAAAATAACTATGTTGGTTGTCTTAGCAAATAAACCGTAAAAAACAAAACAAAATCGAGTAACTATATGGCGCAAAAAAGATAGAGATGAAACTTTTATGAAAAACATTTTGTGGTTAAATCAATATTTTAGAAGATAAAAGCGATATTTCATACTTTCTCATGTTAAAATTTACCTTTTTTTTTATAAACTTTAAAAGTCTATAACTCGATAACCATCGAGTTTTGGACTATGGTTTATACAACATTTTTTGCTTAAATTGACTCAAGGAACATACTCCTTAAGTTTGGCCGTTTGGTCATGCAACACCCCGTATAAATTTAGTTCAAATACCTACAACGTATCTATGAGAAGAATCTCGTCCAATAAGAAATATTTTTCACAGCTTATCAAAGTTTTCAAAATTCGTCAAGCGTTTATATCTTTCTACCTGTTCACACATTAAAAAAAATAATTAAAAATCTAACAATGAAAAGAGGAGAGTTTTAAAACTAGTGTGACGAAGAAATTCTATTCGTAAATAAGAAAAACGACTTTTCCGCTAAATATTTATATAGTATTTAAATATTCATTAATCAAAGTTTTATCAATTTTTGCTTTATGTTAATTTGGTGAACCACTTTCAAAAATTCATTGAGAGAAATCACTTGCCAAAGACTGTATACTGTGAAAAACCGGTGAAACATATCTATACGTTTTCTGCATTCTCTTCTAATTATCTTTTTAATCATTAACATAATTGTTTATGAACAACTAAAGATTTATAGGTGTAAACTAGAAATTTGGAAGTAAGAACAACGAAAACCTTCAGATTTAACATAAATTAACAGAATTGTGGCAATTATCTTGAAGTATTGTTACTTTGAGAAAACTTATTTTTACTTTTACTTCTTAGATATTTAATGAAACATAACTTTGTATATAAAATAAATACGCTACGATAACTCAAAAGTTTTCCGTAATAACTTGAAGTAATAAAAACTGATGGGATTCTAAAATGTTCTCAGTTCACAAATATGCAATTCTGCTTTTTGTTAAGATAATTAAGTATAACCGCTCTCATTATTGTCGAAGATTTTTGTGTAATTTTATTGCAACAATTTATGTGTAATAAATCTCTGCAATGAGGCGTTGATGCGTTTACATTTTTCTGCAGCACGCAGATCGTACGAAAATTTAACCATAATTGCACATAATTACTCTACATGTGGGAGTTCTTGCAAATTATTAACACAATTCGGACATTTCCATTACGACGTTTAGACAATTCTGATTTTCCCTCGATAGAACTCGTTAACCTTTGTAATAATAATTACGCTATAATTCACTTGTTTTAGCATGGCATGCTCGTTTGTTAGAATGTGTCTCAAGGAAAATTGTTGCGGAATAAAATATACAGGGTGGACCAAATCCGAGAGTTTTACGGAGTATCTCGGTTACCGTAATAGTTAGCGAAAATCTGATATCGGTCTCTTGGGCTATTTTTTTGAGAAAACAACTCCCGTGTTATCAGATTTTGTATATCGCTTTCTATTTTGGCACTAGATATGAAAAATCAAATTTCATCGTTTTTGAAAATTTACTATAGGTAACTTCTTTATTTACTAAAATATAACAAAATGTGGTGAAGGTTTTTATAGATACAGAATTTTATGCTTAATTGAAAAACCAAAATTTTTAGTGACCTTGACTTGCGAGATATGATAAACTTATATTTTTTAAACAAAAACCTAGTTAACCATAACTTTATATGAAAGAGAATTTTTTTAGCTTTTCAAACAAATTTACTTTAATACGAAAAATATGTTGCAAAAAATAATAAAGATATGGCTCATTTTGTAAAAATTTTCTTATCAAAGTTTGCCATGATTTCGTAAACAATTGATGTTTGCAACTATTAAACAACTGAACGTCATATCCAAGTAAATTTTTCAACTATTAAGCAAAGCCATGTGTTCTTTTGCATATTATAACTGTTTATTGTGGTATTGTGAATATGGCTAAATTTTAACCCTTTCAGAAGTTTAATGTGTTAGAATATTACATTCTAAGTGATACAAACGTAGCAGCGGCTGCAGAATTGATTTGAAAATGACGTTTAGTTGTTTTTAATTGCAAACATCACTTGTTTATGAAATCATGGCAAACTTTGATAAGAAAATTTTCACAACGTTAGCCATATCTCGGTTATTTTTTGCAACAAATATTTAAAACTATATATTTTTGAAAAGAAATCAATTCTCTTTCATATACAGTCATGGCCAACTACGGTTTCTATTTAAAAAAATATAAATTTACTTCATATCTCAAAAGTCAAGGTCGAAAAAACAATTTTAATATTGTTTTTAAATTAAGCATAAAAATTTATTTAAAAAACCTGCAACAATTTGTTCTATTTTAATAAATAAAGAAGTTATGTAAATTTACAAAAAACATGAAACTTTATTTTTCGTCTGTAGTGCCAAAATAGAAAGCGATATAGAAAATCTGATTGCATAGGCGCTTTTTTCTCATAAAAATAGCCCAAGAGACCTATATCAGATTTTTGCTAACTATTACGGTAACCAAGATAAATTCAAATTTGGTCTACCCTGTACAGGGTAATAATTGCAAACATCACTTGTTTACGAAATCATGGCAAACTTTGATGATCGAATTTTTACAAAATTGGCCATATCTTAGTTATTTTTTGCAAAAAATATATAAAACTATATATTTTTGAAAAGCTAAAAAAATACCCTTTCACATAAAGTCATGGCCAACTAGGGTTTCCATTTAAAAAAATGTAAGTTTAATCCATATCTCGAAAGTCAAGAAGGCTAAGAAAAAATTACTTTTGTTTTTAAACTAAGCATAAAAATCTGTATAAAAAACCTTTATAACATTTTGTTCTAATTTAATAAATAGAAGTTACAGCAAATTTTCAAAAATGATGAAATTTCATTTTTCGTCGGTAGTGCCAAAATGGAATCCGATAGAAAAAATCTGATTGCATAGGCGTTATTTTCTCATAAAAATAGCCCAGGAGACCGAAATTAGATTTTCGCTATCTATTACGGTAACCGAGATACCCCGTAAAACATTCGAATTTGGTCCACCCTGTATGTACAGAAAGTATGAAAACAAATTTCAGCTTTTTTAAAGGTCGCAAAATTTGTTATAAAAGAAGAAAGTTTTGCAATTATAGGTTTCCTAATCTAAAAACAAAATTTGTATAGCCGTGTAAGTTTAGGAGTTAAAAAAAAGTTTTACATATATTTTTTTTGTTTTGTTTAAAAAGTATTAAAAAAACTAAAAGTATTTTTTCAAAAAAAATATTATTGGTTAAATGCTGATGTAATAACATTTTGTTTTGGACGTTTTTTGTTCTGGACCATCATTATCCTCACATTTTAAATAGGCGCCATAGTGGATTTTAGCACTGGAAGATAGTCCCAAATATTTTGAATACAGAGAATGGACATACCTGTGATGAGATTGTAAGTATAAACTCAAAATCTGCGATTAACTGTTGTTTTATAAAATCAACATTACTATACAAAACTAAGGTGATGATGGTCTAAAACAGACGAAACGAATTACTTTTCGTTTTTCTATAAAAATAAACTATATATTTATCGTTTTGAATTTTTTTAGAAATGCTTTGCAATTAAAAATTCTGGTATTATGCTGTTTTTGTTCTCCTTTCTTAGTCAGTAGATTATTTTCTAATTCCTTATAATCTCTGATCAAGAAACGGAAGTCTTAAAAGTTGTTTGGATTACGTTCCAGAAGCAATTCTTTTTACATTAATTTAAATAATTCACTTACTGATAATACATATTTTGTTTTAAAGATCATTTAATGGGCTGTACTCAGTACTTCCAAATCATAGGTTTCTGTGCAAGTCCCCAATTTGCCGCTTGAGGAAGGTGTCAAAGAAGTGGTGCGGCCTTGCTACTAGTGGCTTACTGTTGCATCACACCTGGAGGGAGCACAATATTGTATTGTTTACTGGGAGCCACTTATATATACCAAGTAGGCGAAGAAAAATTGCAGTTTCTTTTTATTTTTTGCACGTTTATTTTCTTTGTTAATCATGTGTGATCTCAAGGTAATTGTATAAAGATTGTGACTGGTGGATTATATTTGGAAATTGAGTTGTTTGAATGAAGTGTTTTGTTAGTGCTAAAGAGGATATTCTGTTGCAATGATTGTATTTTTAACTGGTGAATTATTGTGTAAAAAGGATGCACCTATAAACAGCTTTTGATATTTTTTAAAACAAAATCATACGCCACAAATTTCTTGGAGATAAACTTGGGATAAATAGCTTTGTTAGCAATTGATTTAGATAGACTTAATTAATTTAGATAGAGTTAAAATCAAGTATAAGTTGAAAAATGAAGTTCTAAAATTTTGTGTCTAAATTACTTATACAATTCTTTTGCTAATATTGTTAAATTGTTAAAATGACACCAAAGTAGTGTTTTAAACAGTTTTGTCTTATTTAAACAACGGATGTGGGATTAAAAGTTGCTGGATTATGCACCTGTAATTTTTTGAATGTAGCTAATATGATTCTTAAAATAAAAAAAGGTGATTTATAAACCTTAACCCTTTCGGACCCATTTTCTGGGATATATATGTCCCAATGGGAAAATAAATTAAGGTTTTGTGTATTACAAAATGAAAGTAATTTATTGAAAAAAACAAATACAGTAAATTTTAAGTAATTACTTAATTCATTAAGAAGTATGATAAGGGAGAAAACAAAATTTGCATAATCCCACATCACACATTGCGCAAATGGTTGTGGTTCTGCCCTTTTTTTTCTGTTGAGCGCAGCGGGCACAACCATTGGGATATAAATAACCCACTCAAAAACCCCTCTGGGACACATGTATCCCAGGCACAAAAACGTTTTGAATACGTCACCAATAGTTGAAAAACCCCTTAAAAGCACATTCCCATGTAAAACGGGACGTAGAAGGCTCTGTGGGCGTATTTCAGTATGCGTTGGGATCTATATGTCCCTATGGGGCCGAAAGGGTTAAATCGTTAAGTTTGCCATATCAAAATTGTTTGTATTTGAGACCAAAGTAATTATATAATTTTTTCTTTCTAACTTTTCTAAATTGGGTAGATAGGTGAGTAAAAAGACTACTAAAAAAAATGTAATTGCAATATATTTCTGGAAATTAGACATTTGAAGCAATTTTTACTAGATTAAGCTATGATATTAGCGAATTTAATAAAGTTCTATGGTTTAAAAGTATGGCAGCTATTTTGTATCAATTCTAATTACTCTACTTTTTATATTCTTTTATAGAAATATTGCAATTGTTATGCTTGTATGTAAAATTTAAGTTTTTGGTAACAAAATCATGAACTTTTGTTGTTATTAATTCTTAATAAATGTAATCCCAGATTATGATGTGCCTCACAAACAGAAAAATATGTTCCTTACTACAATAAAGGCAAAAGTTTAAGTAAATTACGCATTTCCATGTATTTGAAAAGACTGTTTCTTACTTTTTTAAATCCTTTACATCAATTTTTTTTTGTAGCAAATAATTTTCTTGTAGATTTGAATCGTTATTCACAATTTTTGCTGCAAATACTATTTTTCGGTGCATTTTTTTTACCTTTTTGCAAATCGTTTAAACTGGTATTTAGCCCTGTTTGATGAATTTTGTTCCCCAGTGTCTATCGACCACAAAATTCACTAATAAAACTTGCAACCAACACATTTTTTCTCTCATGCAAATATTTGCTAAGTCAAATTTAACTGAAATTAAAGTCTTAGTTTAATATTTGCTGGGTACTTTCTAAACTCAGCGATAACTATTTTCTCAGCTATATTTCATTGCTGCAAGAACAGTTTTATTTATACACGTCAATGGTGTCTTGATAAAGATGCATATGTCGTATTATACAACTAGATAATTAAAAGCAATTAAACATCATAGTTATGACTTGAAAAATAGTAGCGATGATTGTGTCATGTTTGTTTTACCAGTGAAAGTTGATAATTTAAATATTTGCAAAAAGATGGTAGAACTAGTAGATTTATGAGGTATTATACTACAACAAGCATGTTAGAAGTGTTTGGAATCATTCTTTTGTTTTAGGATGATAATTGGTGGGTTAACAATAATGCAGGAATCTTAACGTGGTGTATGATTTGGTGAATGGAGTAGGATTGTATGCAAAATCAAGTAGCTGGTGAAATTGAAAGTTTCTTTACCAAAATATGTAAATTCCAGATGTTTAATTAATTAATGGGTTTGTTGATAGTTGCTGAACTAATTCTGTTGTTTTTATTTTTGTTTGTGTGAAGAGAAACAGCGTTTTAAATGTTTATTCAACAATTTATAAAATTAGGTTGCATACAGTGAAACGCGACGAGCTAGTATAGATAAAAAAATTAAGTTTCAAAAACACTTTTGTTCGGCTCATTTTTAGCACTTTTTATATTTTACAAACTAAGGCCCTGGAAAAATCATAGTGCCCAGTGACATATAAACAATTGCAACAACAGCATTTGTTTTAAATTAATTGTAGAACCTTTTACAAAACATTTTAAATATTATTTTTCTACCACTATAGCAATGATTATTTGAACTTAAAATTAAAAATATGCTTAAAATGAGTTCTGAATCAAGTTAAAACCATCCCAATGTCTAAATTTGTGTGTCCGGAACATTCTTCGCCCATTATTCTACGCCCACAATTCTTCGCCTCCACAATTCTTCGCCCACAATTCTCGCCTACACAATTCTTCGCCGCCCCAATTCTTCGCCACCACAATTTTTCGCCGCATATGACAAATTTTGTTTGTAAATGTGATTGTTTTTATTTATAACGTAATTTTTACAGATTATTTTACATTAGGTTAGATTAGGTCAGGTCAGGTTAGGTTAATTTAATTTGATCATAAACAAGATTAAAAATCACACGCTATTTATGTAGCAATTTCTAAACATAATATTAAAAGAAGAAGTATCTATTAATATACAAGAAACAACTTTAGGCTAATGTAATATACCTACTTTGTAAAAATTACGTTATAAATAAAAACAATCATATTTGAAAATAAAATTTGTGATATGCTTGTATGCGGCAAAAAATTGTGGCGGCGAAGAATTGTGGCGGCGAAGAGTTGTAGTGGCGAAGAATTGTGTCGGCGAAGAAATGTGGGCGAAGAATTATGTAGGCGAAGAAATGTGGGCGAAGAATTGTGGGCGAAGAATTGTGGGCGAAGAATTGTGGGCGAAGAGTTGTGGGCGAAGAATTGTGGGCAAAGAATTGTGGGCAAAGAACGTTCCTAGACCCCTAAATTTGTAACGCAAAAATTTTATTTTGCTTTTAACACTTTTTGATGCATTAGTCACAATCAATAAATGTCTTTCAATAATAGTTAGCTCAAACTTTTTTGTAGCACTACCCATGTGCTATTTTGTCCTAAATTTTGTTAAATTTAAAATTTGCTACAATGTTGAATTACATATTAGCAATGTCTTTCGTGAAATTTTTAAAAGTACATATGCCACGTAATACGTTATACAATCGAATGCGTAAGAAACTAGATTTTTCTACTAAATCTAGCAACATTGAGACATCATAACGTCAGTTTTAATGATCTGATGACCATAAATACATGACATAATTATGGTGTCTAACAAGCACCAATGGAAGAAATATTTCCTCTTTTGTATGCATTAGAAAGAATTTGTGTTATATAAATCTAGATTGCTAAAACAGCATTGCAAACAAATGCTGCCTTGCATGAAGTGTTTGATTTTGAAAATTTGCAGATGTATTTAACTACATATATGTTTTACCTTTAATGGTCAAATTGCTTATGCAAGTTTAGAATTTGTTGCAAAATTAAATACAAATTCAGGAAAATTAAAAAGAGTTTTATAAAAACAACCAAACATAAAATAAGTAGGGAAAACTGGGGATGAAAGTAACACGGGTAGGTTGTAACAGTGCCTCCAGTTTCTTTACTTTTGTTATTTTTTTTTGCAATGTTAATTTATTTCCACCTTCCTACCTAAATTGCTAATTTTCATCTGTCATGGAGGTCAAGTTTTTGCCAGCCAGAGTGACTATTTTTCGTCTAAGGTTATGCGTTGTGCCACCGGTCGAGTGACTTTTAGGCGATCTCTAAAACAGAAACAAAAAAGTACCTAGATTATTATGTTTTAAATTTTGTTGGCTATTGATGAATGCAATACAATTTGACGTTGGAATCGTGGTTAATGGTGGATTCCCTCCAATTTGTTTTTGTACACTTGGGGTCAAAAGTAAGAGTGTTACAACCAACCCCAATCAATTTTTTCATATGCAAACGTTCACTCTTAGTACATAATTAATTGGTGGTTTTCTTCGTAGATGAGAACATACAAAACTTGTCAGATTAATTTTCCAGTTTGTTGTAGGTATTTTTTAGTGTCACATTTTTGAATATTGATAAGGTTCACTTATCATTTTGTATCGTACCAAAGTTTTTTATTTTTTCATCTCGCTAATGTGTATTTTGGATGCAAATATTAATTTTGTTGCTGAATACTAATATATTTACCAACTACTTATGAGCTGTGTAAATTATTTTGCCGTTACAACTTACCCCGATCATTGTTACTTTTACCTCCAACGTTGAGGTTGGAAGTACCTAACAGCTGTCTTAATACAGAAAAAAAATCTCACATATGATTGACGAAACATATGAAACTAATATCTTGGACGGAAGACAAGTGTCCAATTTATCATTAAATCAATTCGGATGTAAAAAAACTTGTTATACTCAATGA
Source organism: Elmis aenea (assembly GCA_947652605.1). NCBI lineage: Eukaryota > Metazoa > Arthropoda > Insecta > Coleoptera > Elmidae > Elmis > Elmis aenea. The sequence goes on along the minus strand of OX393580.1, from coordinate 19,558,574 downwards.
GAAATTAAAATAAAACAAAAAAATGTTACTTTCATCTCCGGTCTTCCCTATTCAAGGTTCCTATCTTGTAATTTCATAATAAAACAATTTTTGATTTTTCAGGTGCTGTTGTGTTCTTTGGTATTAGCGTTTAGTCCTTGTGTCATAGCCAGGCCAGGACTTTCAGGAGCCGTATATACAGCATACGCACCTCAACATCATGCTGTTGATTATTATGTAAGTAGCACAATGATTTGTTAACAGAAACACAGTTTGCTAAATCAAACTTGATTAAAATAATGTAACAAAAACATATCATACTCGATAAGTCTAAAATTGTTTGTGTTGATTAAAATTAATATTTAATTTAATTTAATACCATTAAAATAAGCAAGGTTAAGTTTTACAATATAGATCAACCACTGAAAGGTTTAAAACAATTTAAATAATGTAATCAAAAAAGTTTGAGGGAAAACCAGGGTGAAAACATGGATGTTCTCTTTTTCAACGTATTTTTATATTATAACTAATTTGTTTAAAGGAAGACCGAATAAACAAAGCTTTGTTTATAAACTCGTCATAAATCATTAACTAAGTAGGTAATGTTTTTAGTTCAAAATTCTAGCAGGTTACTCGTCTTACTAGGTATTATAGTAACTGCTGCGTATGTAAGAAAAGTTGCCTATTTAAGTTCGTGTCTTCATATTACATTGAAATCACTGCCTTAAAGTAACCTGCTTAGCGTTAAAATCGTAGTTACTTTCGTAAAACAAGTTGCCTAAGTAAAATTTCTGTTGTGATCTTGCATTGAAATCTCTGTGTACTAGCAAAATATTAATTAAAACCAGGCCGGCGGAAAGACCCTGTCAGCGTAGGCACGTGCTTAGGGCGCCGTGATGATGGGGCGCCAAAATTTTAATTGATCGGCAAGTCATGCATTAAAATTGCGTAGGTAATAGGGTGTTCGTACTACGCACTGCGATAACATATTACCATCACTCAAGGTGTTTCTTAAATATTGCGAAAAATTCGGGGGGTGATTTCTTATCGAAAATTAAGGGGGGCCTTTCATATAATTTTTTTCCATAGACGTCTCGAGTTACGCCCCCCCTAAAGGGTAGCAGTAAAATTAGATTTTTATTTTATTTCTCAAATTTGGATAAATGTAGGAGAATGATATTTGGTAGATAATTTATGCTTATTAAAAATGTTTACCTTAGTAATATTTTCAATCATCTCGCAGCTTCACAGGGGGCTGAAAAGTGCGACCCCTGTTGGTTTTTTGTCTGAACTTTTTGGGTGGGTTGCAATTTTGCAATTAAAAAAATTTGTTTTGAGATCCTGGTTTGTTTAGAAACTTTTTTTATTCCTTAGTGTTTTTCGTAAAACCTACCGTTTTTGAGTAAAACATAAAATAAGTTAACATGAACCATCAAATATTCCAATATAAAACGATTCATTTTGGTGGTTGCTATGGTTTGTTTATGTTCACATTAGGTACAATTGACGGGCGTTTTGACGTTGTCGCCGCGTAAACGTCAAAATTAATTACACCCGTCAATTCTACCCAACATGAACATAAACAAACCATGGTAACCACCAAAATGATTCGTTTTATATTGGAATATTTTATGGTGCATGTTTACTTATTTTATTTTTTACTCAAAAACGGTACCTAGGTTTTACGAGAAAAACTAAAGTATAAAAAAAGTTTCTAAATAAATGAAGATTTCAAAAAATATTTTTTTTTAGTGCAAAATTTCAATCTACCAAAAAGTTCTGATAAAAAAGCCAACAGGTGTCGCACTATTCAGCCCCCTGTGAAGGTGGGATATGATTGAAAATATTACTAAGGGAAACCTTTTAATAACAGTATAGGTAGGTATATTATCTATTAAATCATTATCCTACATTTATTCAAATTTGAGAAATAAAATAAAAACCTAATTTTACCGCACCCCTTTAGGGGGATGTAACTCCAAAAAAAGACGTCTAAAAAAAATTATATATGAAAGTCCCCCTTAATTTTCGATAAGGAATCACCACCTGATTTTTTTCGAAATATTTAAAAAACACGCTGTAGGTATATTGCACGTTTACTTTTACACAATGACACAATGAGAGGTGACTGAAGACGATGAGTGGGATGAAAATATATATCCTTTCAAAGTGGGCCTAGACGTTGGTAGCAATCGTAAAAAATCAAATAAAACTAGAGCACAACGAGCTTTATGATTTCTTCCGCCTATCAGTAACGATTTATGGGGATGTAGTGAAGTGATTTACTATCAAATTTGTTTTGAAATTTAATTATTATTCTACTCCAGTATTTATTAAAGTGTTGCCGCGGACCGCTAGAGATCTCTGAATCCTTCAAAAGGGCCTCCCCGAACATTTTTACGATGTTCGAAAACTATACAAATTTATTTGCTAGACTAAAATATTATCTACAGAAATATTCATTGGCTTTTAATTATGGAATAAGTACTTAAAGTAAAACGCTTGACAAACACTGGAATAATGAAAGGCTTATCCAAGGGGTTCCATATTTAAGTTTGCCCCTGTTGCCAAATGCTGTAGCCACGGCCCTGATCAAAACTAATATTTAATTTACAAATTAACCAATAGATATGTGTGAACGGAAACCGGAACCGAACCGATATATACTTTTTTAATTGAACCGGAACGAAAACCGAAATGAAAAAAATTACGGTTCGAAGCCCTGTTTAAATCTCTGAAATCTTGCGGGTTACAAGTCAAACCTAGCATCTAAGTTACCGACATATGTGCAAAGAGAGTTGCCTAAAGTTTAAATCTTTGTACGCTACCTTATACTAACTAGACGGTTACCTTAGGATAGAAATCTCCGTGGATGTGCACGAAAAGTTGCCTATCGAAGGTTTCTCTCGTGATTTTGCATTGAAATCACTTTACTTTATAATAGTTTAATAATTTGTTATCAGGAGATGAAATAGCAGAAATTAATACTGATTTTTTTACAGTCACATCCAAAATACGCTTTCAAATACGGTGTAACCGATTTACACACAGGAGACGTGAAGAGTCAACACGAAAGTAGAGATGGAGACGTCGTCAAAGGCCAGTATTCTCTTGTAGAACCCGATGGATCTATTCGTACCGTAGATTACACCGCGGATCCGATCCACGGTTTTAACGCCGTTGTTTCAAAGAGTGCGCCATCTGTTCATCCAGCGCCGATTATAAAACATGTAGTACCAACGGTTATCAAGAAGGTGGTACCTGTTGTTAAGACGGTAGCTCCTATTATACACAAGACGGTAGTCACCGCACCCATAATTAAAACTGTACACGCTGATGATTACGCGGCCTTAGGATTAGGAGGAATAAGTAAGTAGGAGTTTGATGCTGTTTTGTTTTCAGTTTGCAGATGCGCAAATATTTTTATACGTCTTAAAAATGTATAAAATTGTTTCTACAAAGTTAAACCTCGAGCGGTGTTAATCGGTTGGGCGGGCAAATTTCGATGTTTTCATGGGGATCCTCGGTAACTATAAGAGGTATCGAAAAACGGACCCCGCTTCCTCGATCTCTTTTTTCAAGAAAAACTTAATGGTGAAAACTAAAATTGGGTATCGTCTTTTGTTTTCGAGTTATCACCGATAACTCGATTTTTCGACTTTTCGTTTTATGGCTATATCTTGCTTGTGTATGAAAATAAAGAAAAATAATTTTGACTTTCTACAGGCACTTTTTTAAAAAGAATGCAGTGGCGTAGACAAGTTTTCAAAAACAATTTCGAAATTCAAGTTGTGACATAAAATTGTATTTTTTTAAATAGAACCCATAGATGGCTCTGAAATCACGAGAAAGAGGATTTTTCCCCATTTCAGTAATATATATCATGTGGGGTCAATTTATTAATTTTTCTTACATTATAGCAAAAATTAACTAATTTTTCATATTTTATTTTTTTTCTAGTAGTAGGTCTATGTCATTAACAATATACCTGGTTAAACAAACTGTCATTCTGTGGTTTTAATGATAGTTTGACAGAAATAATCACGTTTAATTGTTGATTGTTTACATTTTTGTAACTAAAAAACACGAAATGGCTTACGAATATTACGAAAAGTATGATATGTTGGAATGTTCTATTCAAACGCAGGGTTGAGCAGATTTAAATCAATTGATTTAAATCACGATTTAAATCATGATTTAAATCAAGTGATTTAAAAAAAAAATCATTGATTTAAATCAAGTAATTTTTTTAAAAAAATTATCAATTTAAATCACATTATATGTGAGTACAATATAATATTAATTTATAATAAAACAAAATTGTATTACTATTAGTAATTAAATACAGGGTGGTCCAAATTCGATGGGATTGCATGGGTATCTCGGTTAATATTTAAGATAGAGAAACGGTCTAATTACCAAAAATGTGCAGTTTTTTGAGACAAACTCAGAACCGTTTTCAAAAATATTCTATAATTTCCGGTTTTCGAGTTATTGAATAAAAAGTGTTTTTTTGTCAAATTAATAATGTGTCATATCTCGGTTATTGTTTTAAATATCGAAAATATTTATGGAGATTATTATGTTAAAGTTATGACACAAACTTACCTTTTTTTAAATGGGAGCAATAGTTGGCTATGACCTATTTAAATTCCTTATTTTTTTCTCATTCCAAATATATAAGGGTTGATGTATTTATTTTCAATCATACGCAAGTTACAAATGTTTTTCAATTTTTTTAAAGATGAAAAACAAAAAGTAGACTGTGGAAACAAAAAAAAATCAAGAAAAACAGAAAATGATTGAATATATTTGACAACTGTTCTGAGTTCATCTAAAAAAAGTGCACATTTTTGGTAATTTAACCGTTTCTGTATCTTGAGTATTTAGCAGGATACCCATGCAATCCCATCGAATTTGGACCACCCTGTACACGAAATGGTGAATAAACCATATCAATTTGCTCTTGTAAAGTAATATTCATTGTGGAAATGCAATAATTCAAATTTTGACGTTAGCGTAGTGAACAGTCAGTTTTTTCAATTTCCATGGCACTCTATTGCTTCAATAACGATTTGAAAAAAAAAGTCAAATATCTCGAAAAGTATGAGTTTTGGGTATAGGACATACTTAACAAAATATGAAGCTCTTTTAAAGACGAATTCGATGACATAAAAAAATACAGGGGTTTGTATTTGAAAAAATCGGGTTACGAGCTTTTGAAAATCATGGAAGTTGCCACCTATTTATAAATACTTACCCCTGTATGTGTGATTCAAATTTTTTTCATATCGAGCGAACAGAGAATTTTTTTCTGCTTGTTCATACCAAATTACAACACTGTATTTCAAAATAACTTCAGGAGAATTTTTTAAATAAAGACTTAAAACCTTAAATAATTTAGGATTTTTTTTTTAAATTACAACGCCGTATAAAAACCTGTAGTATTTTATATTGATGCAAAGCTAAAATTAAGGCGGTCAAAAATATTAAATAAAAAATTGGATGTTGTATTTGAAATATAAAAGTTGCTATTAGTCCCACAAAGGTGACTCACCCTGTATATTTGAAAATATTTTTATTGTGTTTAGAAAAAACTGTATAAAATAGCATTTGAATCAACTTCGTATCTCAAGCCGTTTAGCCACAATCGACCGATCCCGCACTAATGACACCCTGTATATAATTAATTGAACATCACCATTTAGCACTGAATTTTTCAAAATTCTTAATCATTATATTCAATTTTTCATTTTGACAAAAATTCACCAATGAATTAAATAGGTATATTGATTATTAAATATATTAACACAAAACAGAAATAGCATGTGAATATGTCACTAAATTCGTTAATATGGTACATTTTATTTCAATAAAAAAAAAATTGATTTAAATCAAAAAAATCTGATTTAAATCAAATAAATCGATTTTTTTGATAAAAAAAAAAAATCATGATTTTTATCCACCCTGATTCAAAGTAATAATAATTCTGAAGCTGCAAGTAAAACTTATTTTAATTAAATTAAAATTTTCTCTTACTGTTAGTTCATTCTTATTATGATTACTATTTTTATATAAATTGTCTTTAATGTGTCCCCAAAATGAGATTTTGTTTTAATCTTTCTAAAATAGATTATATTAGGCTGTCTTCTTTTTGGGTAACGATTCAAATATGGTTCACTTGCAGGTTCAGAATTATTATTCCTTTGAATAAAACATTCTAAGATATGATACCAATCGTAATATTCGTAAGCCATTTCGTGTTTTTAAGGTACAAAAATATAAACAATAACAATTAAACGTAATTGTTTCTGTCAAGTTATCGTTAAACAGAATGACAGTTTGTTTTACCAGGTATATTGTTAATGACATTCATTCTAAGCCTACTACTAGAAAAAAATTAAATATTCAAAATTACCTAATTTTTGCTAGGAAGGAAAATGAATAAACCGCCCCCACATGATACCTATACAGGGTGGTGCTTTTTTCGATGCTCACCATTGCTATCTTGGAAACGGTAATTTATACAAGGTCGGTTAAATTAGAGAAAAGTTGCACATTTTTATGGCAATTAAGAATCTGAAAAGAAATCCTGGATATTTTGATTCGTTTTTGATTAATTACAAAAAAACTGAAAAATGTGATTTTAGAAAAATATTATCTTCCCTACCATTGACGCTATTTCATTTAAACTTGGTAACTTTATGTTTTTAACCGTCCTGGGTTTGATGACGTCAACAGAAATTTTCTAAGCCTTCTAGATTTCAAGTTGCAATAGTCAACTTTTTTATTTCTTATGGCCGCCATATTGGATTTTTACACCATCAGACAGACAAAAAAATTAGCTTTCAGAGTGGCAACCAACATACCTTTTTTCTTTCAAAAAACTTGTTAAAATTTTAAAATTTGTGTAAATAATTCATAAAATCGAGAATGCTCTGAAAAACAATTGAAACTATGACATAAATAAAAGCTACAGAACATTTTATTGGTCTAATGATAACGAAATTAAGATTGTTGGAAACATATTTAGAAGATATGTTAGGCGAATTGCCATTATTAACAAAATCATCAGTAGTTTCAGCAAAAAGGAGCTGGTCCTAACAACGCCCGCATTGTAAATAGATATTAATTTAGATGTACGCTTTCAAAATTCATGACTTGGTACCAGAGCCGGATTTACATACAGGCAAAACTAGGCAACTGCCTAGGGCGTCGAACAACATGGGGCGTTTTTTCTTCCACAAATCATAAAAATTAGAGACGGCGCTCACACGTCGAGTACAGGAAACTTGTAAACTATACAAGCATGTACACGACTTCGGCTGCATTCAAGAATTCGTTCCCGATGAGGAATAGACCGGCAATATTGACAACAGACGCATGTAAAAGCACAGTTGCAAGCGAAATACACCTTTAGGCCTCACACACACAGAGCGTTTTCTGTCGCGCGACTCGAGTCGCGCGTTTGTTGGAGTACTAGCAATTGCATGTACGCGCACACACATAGTCGCGCGACTTTGGTCGTCGTATGTGTGTACGCGTACATGCAATTGCTAGTACTTCACAAACGCGCGACTCGGGTCGCGCGACAGAAAACGCTCTGTGTGTGATAGGCCTAAGAATGTCAGGTCACAAAAGAAATTGCGGATTTCAGATTTCAGTGTAGAAAAATAGCACAAGAAAAGAAAAATGAATTACGGGACATAATCGCAAAAAGCGGTAATTTGGACGGTTTTGTAATAAAACAAACAGAATCGCAACAAAACATCCTCATGAAAAATCAATTGATGAAATAGAAATTACTACAGTTGTATGCTTACTACAGTTGTATGCTTACCACAGACATTAAATAATACTTTATTTTTAAAATTTACTAATTTTTTTATGGGGGCCAGTGGCGTATCATCCTATGACGCAGTTGGTATGCCTGCACCACTATTGGGGACCCATTAGGATTTATTTCCCAAAATTTAGGTGTTTTTTTTTTAAGTTTAGATCGCAATTTTTTTTTCATAAATATATATTTTATGGCCCCATATACAGACTTGCACCAGGGTCCACACTGATGACGATACGCCATTGACTGGGGCGTAGTCATATTTTCTGCCTAGGGGTGTCAACGAAGCAAATCCGGCTCTGCTTGGTACGTTTGGTCCTGTTCATTGGCCTCCGCGATCGCCATGTTTAACGCCTATGGATTACTTTTACATTGATGTTGTTTTATGCAACCCTAACGGAAAATATTGACGTCTTCGTCGTAAAATCAAAAATGCTTTCGACTCTATTTCCAGACAAACTATCCTAAAGGCAGTGGACAAAATTAATTTGAGGACTAACCACTACATCATACATAACGGCGCGCACTTTAAACAATTTAAATAATTATTTACCTGGTGTTTTAAATTTATTATCATTTCGTTATTTTACTAGACCTATAAAATGTTGTGTCACTTTTATTTATATTATAATTTCAATTGTTTTTCAGAACATTCGCGATTTTATAGATTATTTATACCAATTTTCAAATTTCAACAAGTTTTTTGAAAGAAAAATGGTATATTGGTTACCAATCTGAAAAGCTTATTTTTTTGTCTGTCTGATGGTGTAAAAATCCAATATGGCGGCCATAAGAAATAAAAAAGTTGACTATTGCAACTTGAAATCTAGAAGGCTTAGAAAATTTCTGTTGACGTCATCAAACCCAGGACGGTCAAAAACATAAACTTACCAAGTTTAAATGAAATAGCGTCAATGGTAGGAAAGATAATAATATTTTTCTAAAATCACATTTTTCAGTTTTTCTGTAATAAATCAAAAACGAATCAAAATATTTAGGATTTCTTTTCAGATTCTCAATCGCCATAAAAATGTGCAACTTTTCTCTAATTTAACCGACCTTGTATCTCTTACCGTTTCCAAGATAGCATTGGTGAGCATCGAAAAAAGCACCATTGGACTGTGGAAAAAATCCTCTTTCTCGTGATGTCACACCCAATTATGTGTTGTATTTAAAAAATACAACTTTATGTCACAACTCGAATCTCGATATTTTTTTGAAAAATTGTCCACGCCACTGCATTTTTATTTTTCTAAATTTTCATAAACAAGCCAGATATAGCCATAAAACGAAAAGTCGAAAAATCGAGTTAGCGGCGATAACTCGAAAACAAAAGACGATAACTAATTTTAGTTTTCACCATTAAGTTTTTCTCGAAAAAAGAGATCGAGGAAGCGGGGTCCGTTTTTCGATAACTCTTATAGTTACCGAGATACCCTATGAAAACATCGAAATTTGCCCGCACCCTGTACTACGACAAAATGTTGGTGTCGATTTTATCTTAATTTCCTACTAAATTTTTAATATATCTTTGAAAATAGTTTAACTAACAATTTTTGAAAAAGCAGCCCCAGTGAGCGAAATCTTAAAGTTGGAAGAAATGAAAGTTGTTTGAACCTAAATATTTTTTATTTCATGCTCACAAACTTTAAAAGTTTTATCTGTATCGCCCAAACACTAAAATGTGTTTCCATTTATAATAAAATAAGTCTGTGATATAATTATCTATACACCAGACAAAAATTATCAAGATTGTCCGTGCGAAGATTACAAACTGCAATAAAACAATTTCATTTCTTAAATCATCCCATGTCCAAATAAATCTTTCGTAAAACCTACTTTTAAACCATACTCTCGTTGCCAAAATACGACAGATTTATTATCCTTGCACCTTTAAAGATGTCCAGGAATTTCAAAACACACTTTCATCCGCAATTTTTCTTTGCTTTTTTTCTTTTATAAAACCGAAAACGACCTGCTATCTTCCTTTTAAAGGCATGACTCGAAATTGGAAAAGATTTAAAAAAGTTATCTCGTATCTCAAAGGTCATGTTTATATTTATGTGTTTAAAATTATAACAGCACTTATTTTAACGGTTTTTATTGACGCTTTTCTTTGATCTTGTAACTTCTTGAAATGGCACGCCAGTTAAATAACAGCTTAAGATACGTTTTATGGTTATTAAATTCAGCCCATTTTCATTAACGAGCCAGAAGTTTATATCTTATTGTTTTCTCTTAGGATTTCATGCATTTTATCGGCGAGTTGATTACAAAGAAGTTTTATAAACTAAATGAAAATAAACAGCTGCAATTGGCACATTAAATACCACAAGGGGACAAAAAAACTACTGCGTTATAATGGGAAACTTTGTTATTATTATGAGAGTTGGGCTAATTGGCAAAGTTGGCCACAATTACATAAAAAATTGAACATCGTTGGACAAAACCACGTGTTTTGTAAACTTTTTGAGGAGATTACACAACGCTGTGAATCAAACATGCGTTTTTATACTACGAAACATTATAAGCAAAGAGGATTTTTAATTTATTTTGATATTAAAATTAAGTTCTGCTTATGTAATAATAAGTACTGTACCTATTCGCTTTTGTTAACTCTAAAACATCATAAAGGTAAACTCTATCGCTAATCAGTTTTTAACAGACGTGTTGAATTTGTCCTTGAAGATGCAAAAGCTTACGACCAAATTAATAGATCGTGACAATCCATGATTATCAACAAATCCAAATTTTAATGGCTTGATATTCAACTCCAAATAACAGCTTAAAATAATCTAGGGTTAGTCCATTAAACGTGTAGGTATTTCAAAGTTAATCAAAGATCTTCAATTCCGTTCACTTGATAATAAAAATGCTGTATGGAATAATAACATCCTAATATTTTAAATACCAACGCATACCATATCACACTTTCTTCTAATAAAAAAACTTTTATGAACACATTCTTTCATTCATTGATCTTTCACTTTTCTTGCTGTTAAGTTTAATCAAAAGCAACAAATTTTAAACTTGAAGTGTGTTGAAGTATTACTAAGTTATTTACACCTTTCAAAACTACCTACATGTATTTGTTTGGTTAAAGAAGTTTTCAAACTGGAAAAGTTTTCTTTGTTGCAAAAGAAACAGTAAATTTACTTCCTTATTAAGATGACTGTCAACACTGCCTATAATTTGTTATTAAAGTATATCCTCAAAGTTATTTATAACGTGCATAATAGGATAATTCAAAAACTTGCAAATTATGATTTAAGAAGCTCAATTTTTAGAATTCATGAATAAAATAAAAGATTTTGTATTAGCGTAAAGTAATGTCAAAGACTATCCAGATCAAATTTTTATTCATAATTTAAGTTTTATAAAATTGCTGTTTTAATAGTATCTATATATCATTAATTTCAAGATATTTTAAAATGTTTCGGATTTAGTAAAGAATGTACATATTTAAAAAAAAATCTAAATAACCTAAATGAAACATCTAATTGCAAAATATTAAGATAAATTTGGAGTAATTAACTGTTCTTAAAATCTCTAATGATGTTTTTCAAACATTTTTCATGACAAATCAAAAAATTATTCAAAATATCTTTTTGCAAGATTTATTCATACTTATCGAAATAAATTAATATTTTTATCTTAAAAAATCTAAAGTACTTTTAAAAACCCTTTATAAAAAAATGTAAATGGCATTTTTGATAAAAATTAGAATTAAGGTAAGTAAAAGAGAAGATATGAATTGTGAACTGACAATTAAAAATACCAAATTTGTTCCTCAAATTATTTTAATCAGTTTAATTGTTAAATCAGTCTCTTCCATTTATAAAACGTTATTTTCAAAAATATTTACCCGTTAAAATTTAAATTTTTGTTAAATATGGACGTTACTTTAACAAAAACTTGGACTTGAAATTTAATTGCCATCTATACCGGGTGTAACTGAGTTCTGGTACAAACCTTGTTTTTTCTAAAGTTTTGATTTTAGATAAATAACATTTTATTCTTATGGTATATGTAAAAAACCGAATTATTTGGTACACTATTATTTCACCAAGAATGACCCTAACTTTGTTATATCAAATGGAACATCCTGTATTTTTTAATTGTTGGTAAGAGGAAGCAATTTTGAACATAACTGCATCATTTTGGTTAATTTTATTATGTCAGCAAATGTCGGAAAAACGTGTTTGTTAATTTTTATTAAGATTTAGGTTACTTTAATCGGCTTTGAAAGTTGCAGAATCGTTTTTTGCCAGAAAGTCATTTTTTTTTTAATGGAATGGAAATGGTGCATGCCGTTATTTAGATAGAGAATTTTCTGATGAATGTAACAATACCAATAACATTTGCGTTGAAAGGCTGCTACAAAGACTTAACATGTTATTAAAACTTATTAAGATAAGATCGTAGAATTCTGTGGTTAATTGCAACTAATTATTACTAAAAGTTTTAGATTTTCAAATTAAATAACTATACAGGGTGTCCCGTTTTTCGAGGCTAAGCATGGCTATCTCGCTTATCTTTAGAGATACAAATTCGGTTAAATTAGACAAAAGTTGCGCATTTTCATGCTGAACAATAATCTTGCTTTATCATTTTTAGTTTTTGAGATATCGAAAAAAAACAGAATTTGTAATTTTTGTTTTTATCTTTTAATTCAAAAACCAATGAAGCTAGTTTTTTCTTATCCCAACATTATCGAGGCACTTTATTAAGGAGAATTCAAATCTTTCAATATCTTTTATCTATCTTTCAAAATGGCAGAGATACGATATTTAACTGTTTTTTTGTCTTATTGGATTTTCACATTTTGAATAAATATATTTTTTCTGACTTAAAACGATATATCACATGTCATTGTTGAATTCACATTTTAGGACAAAATTTTAATTTTTTTGATTTTGCGAAGAGTACCTTGAAAACAAATGCAACTCCGACGAAAAATTAGAATCGCTATTTGCAGGTTAAGCTGTCAGTAAGGCGCAAATTAGATTTTATAACAATGAAAACAATGAACATGAAATAAACAAAAAATCATAGCAGATGCTCAAAAGGTACGCCTTCTACTTCCAAACATAACCGAGCACGTTTTCTCAAATTAAAAATAGCTCTTCTCGCGTGATTTGTTGGCGTTTGCCGTAAAGTCGTGATGACATTCATTCGTAGTTCCTCAATATCCGCTGTACACCTTATCTTTTATTGTACCCTATAGGAAGTAGTCCAATGGGGACAAATTCTAAATTTATATGGAGCTTCAAAAAATAACCAAAACTAGGTTCCTGCCTTTCCGCAAAACGCAGCTGGTATGCTTCAAGACGTAGCTTGCACATTTCGACGTGACGTGTAATAAATTTCCAGCATATCCCGCTGCTCTTCAGATGAAAATGGCATTTTTGTGACTAACTTATGCAATTTTGACTTGGAAACAAGTAGTTTGTACGTTTGTTTCCAAGGCACTCTTCGAAAAATCAAAAAAATCAAAATTTTGGCCAAAAATATGTATACAACAATGACATGTGATACCTCGTTGTAGATAATCAGAAAAAAGATCTTTATTACAAAATGTGAAACTCCAATATGGCGCCCATAAGACAAAAAACAGTTGAATATCGTATCTCTGCCATTTTGAAAGATAAACCAAAGATATTGACAGATTGAATTCTCCTTAATAAAGTGCCTCGATAATGTCGGGATTAGAAAAAACTAGCTTCATTGGTTTTTGAATTAAAAGATAAAAACAAATAAGTATTACAAATTCTGTTTTTTTTTCGATCTCTCAAAAACTAAAAATGATAAGGCAATTACCTCTTAAGATTATTGTTCAGATTCAAAATGCGCAACTTTTGTCTAATTTTACCGACTTTGTATCTCTAAAGATAAGCGAGATACCCATGCTTAGCCTCGAAGAACGGAACACCCTGTAGATAGTAGTTAAACATAAAAAAAGATAATTTGTTTTGTTGCAGTTAGGCACAGTGTACTGCGATTAATAGGATATCTTAATAAGTGTCTATAAAATTTTAAGTCTGTAAAGCAGCCTTCCAACACAAACAAAATTATTGGTATTGTTAAATTCGTCAGAAAATACTCTTTCTTAATAATCGCATGTACCACTACCATTCCATTATACAAAATTGAATTTTTGTCAAAAAAACTGAGTCTGAACCTCCAAAACTGATTAAAGTCGCGTAAATCTTAATAAAAATTAAGAGAAACGTTGTTTGGACACTTGTTGACATAATAAAAGTCAATTTTTGCAGGTCACGGCACACTTAATAAAAAAAAAAAATTTTCGTTCTTAAATTATGTGAGGTTATAAAAATTAACCAAAATGGTGCAGTTAGCAGTTGTATTTAAAATTGCTTTCTTTTCAAAAAATGTAAAAATATGCAGGTTGTCTCTTTTGAAATTACATAGTTAGGGTCATTTCCGGCAAAGCCGGAGGTGAAATTATTGTGTTCATCTGTTCAAAAGTTTTTTTTCACAAAGCACAGGTCTATAATTTCATTTAGATAAAATCAAAACTAAAGAAAAAAAAAGTGTACCAAAACTTAGTGACATCCGGTATACTCTGTTTTTTTATGTGTTATTTGAAGTTGCTAGTATTTTTTATTTTTGGTTATACGTAGATTTCTTAATTAGGCATATAGAATTTTAGAAATATTACCCTATCAATTTTCGAAATTTACTTACATAGAAAGTTAAACCAGGTAACATACCCATTTACAGAGCGAATTTTAACAATAATAACTAACTCGGATCACGTTTATTAATCACAGAAAAGACAAGCCCCAAAGCTGACGTTTTAAATTTGACTATAATGCCCTTCGATTTCAATTGTGTGGCTCTGAAACCAGCAATTATTGTCAGCGCATTGTTTATCTTCTAAAGAAACTTAAAGCCACAGACGAGATAATATATTAACAATGGTTGTCTCACAACCAACTATTATGATTCATTGGAAATCAGTGACAGACGGCGTAAGTGTAAATTACTAAGTGGCGAATTTCACAGCTTATCCATACTCTATAATTTAAATTACATAATTTATTTATATATGATACACACACCAGAATTTTACTGTTTACCCAAGGGCGTAGCGCGCCGAATTCGTTTTAAATGTTAACGGATTTTCTAAACACACAATAATAATCGATTTTCTCACAGGGCAATAATTCTTTTTTACTATACAATTAAACATTGTCGGCCCGTTTATGCAATAACAATAAAAGTCAACAATTCAGGGAGCGTTGAGTCGTTATTGTTGCAAAAAGTCAATCTTTAAACAATCAAGTAGTTCTATTTCCATACGTGTTCGATCAAAAATGCTTAATCAATCTTTAATTTTTTTGACACTTATATACAACGGCCATTTGGTTTTACTCTAAATATCAAGGAAAACGGGATTTTGTCCAGTATCCGGTATTATACGGTTCTGTTTGTGATGTGTGTAACTGGTTTGTTTGTGTTGAGATTAAGTTCAGTTAATTTGAATTGAGTGGAACGTTATGATGTGGTTTTATTTAGGAAATTGCTAAAAGCTATTTTTGCAGACATAGGTATATAGGTACAAGTTTGCATTTTTGTACAACGAAAATATCCAATTTGTTTGTACCTTTACTTTTTTTTTATGTTATCATTTAACTCAATGAACTAAATGAAAACCAAATTATGTTTTTATTATCACGTTTTGAGTTTTTTTTAAAGCATGTTACGTCGCCCATTGTGTGTTCTCTCTCTTAGATGGCCTGCCTATTTTGATTTTGCTTCTAGGTTTATATTTGTATATTTTTTTGGAACTCTGGAATCGTCTATTTTGTTTAGGTGTACCTTTCCATGGAGTTCTACATATATTCTATTATTTTTTCTTTAATGTTGTATATTTCAAGTGCTTTTTTTAAATTTGATAGCCTATATCCCAATATTGATCTTAAAAAATCTCATTTCACTGCTTTGTACCTATTCTGTTTTAACTTTTGTTTTCTTGTAGTCTATGTTTCACTGCCATACAATAGTGCAGGCGTAGACATTACCTTTTAAAATTTTATTATCGCCTTATTCTGAACCTGTTTCTTCAGTGTTCAGTGTTCTTATAATTGTACCATTATGTAGTTACATTTTTTCCCCATCTCGACATCTTGTATAGTGCAATGTGGCAGACCAATAATTTAAAGTTGTTTACTTGTTCTATAGGTTTATTCCTCAGTATTATTTTTGATCTTTTCATTTCTTTACCTAAAAATGCCAATGTTTTTTTTTCGGGAGGTATTTCTAGGTTATATGTGGAGAAGGTTTGGTCTAGTTAGTAAGATAGTGCCAACTGCAAACTGTTTTCCGAATCCGCTACCAATTCAAATATTCCTATTAATAAATTTGTAACACAAAGTGTTGTACAAGACATTATATATCTATACATGAATTAAGAACTTAAAACATAGTACATAATATATAATTTTTAATTTGACATATAAAGGAATACTGCCTCAATACAATACAATAAACTACCCAAGATCAATACTTGGTCGTCCGTAGATAACATTGTAAAGATAAATGTATCTCTTTTGTAGTTATGCGTATAATTTGTCATTTCGTTTATCCACTATCTTTTCAAAGCATCGTCTACAAGTCTACATAATTATTAAATAAAATGGGAGATAAACTTCAACCCTGCCGTAGGCCCATGTTTGTGATTTCTTTCAGTTTTTCATTTCCAGAAATACATACCTTTGTGTTTAGATAAAATTATTTAATCACATATATTAAGTGACTTGAAATATCTTTTTTTTTTTGCATGATTTTCCACAGTTTATGATCACTCGGTCAAAAGCTTTTATATAGTCTACAAAGATTATTTGAGTCTCTCTGTTGTATTCCTTGTGTTTTTCTACCAGCAGCTTTTACGTTATCGGTACTAGAATTTATTTTATTATTCCAATAATGTATTATCAATATTTCTAAGTCTACTATTTATCATTTTGGAGTATACCTTATAACGAGCATTCAAGAGACTTACGCCCCTACAATTATCAGGGTTATCTTTATTTCCTTTTTAAAGATCTGCACTACTATCGCCATTTTCCACTCTTCAGGTGTCCGTCTGTGTATCCAACAATTATTTAGAAATCCAAGAAAACGTTTTATTGGTAATTGAGGGAGGTATTTTATAAGTTCGTTACTGATTTCGTCTGTACCTGTTTCTTTCCTATTTTTTGTTTGTTTAATTAAAAAATAGCCTATTTTGTTAAAAAAATCTTTTCTTTATGAACATTTGGACTAGTATCGAGACTCTCGTTTCTTTCTCTGTAGCTTTTTTGTTTATTAGGTACTAAAAAAGAGACTGTAGTCTCGAAACTAACAAGGACGTTTTGTCGAAAAGCGATTTTTCTAATAAGTAATATAAATGAGTTTTACATAGATTTTGATTTAAAATGTGCTATCCAAACAGTTTAAATATTTGGATGGCTATAAATTCTTCAAGACCCTGTATATTTCTTTTAAAGAGCGTTGATTATTAAATATAAACAGGTTTTAAGAAAAATCGTTGCATTTTCTTAAAAAAACACCATAATGAATTGTTCAAAATTGTACATAAGTAATAGAGGTTACAAAAACATTAACTTTGTAATTTTATTGGCCGAAGGCTGTATCGTGTCTTCAAATAAGATGACAGAATTTTAAACGCATTACTAATCATGAAAAAAAAATAACACGCAACTCAACAGTGAAGCGTTTTAGGACCAATGTTTATCAATTTTTGTTTTGTTTTTTCGATCTGTATTACTGCCTTTAATGTTTCAGAAAATATTTGTTGATATATTAAGATATAAGAATTTATAAATTTTGTACAGGATGTCCTGCCAGCATAGTAGTTAAAAATCCTTATTCCTACAACGGCTTTTTAATTTAATGAAACGATACATAATTTTGTGGCAAAAACTTTATTTTTAAACTATGTATTAATTACAACGAAGTTTAACGTAAGCTTTTGACATAAATTTTAAGTATTATTGAATTCTTTCTTTACTTTATATTCCTAAAAAGTGATACCGAAAAAAAAACGATTTTAAACTATAAATAGCTAGGTAGTTTTTGTTTCAATGCTACTGCATTGTACCGGTATGAATTTAGCTGACTCAAAATGCTTCCTACAGTGTGAAATTCGCTCCCATTGAATGTTGGCACGCAGGTAATTCAACAAAAAGCAACAAGATTACTAGACCAATATACACAATGGAGCATTGAATATATTATAGTCAGCCAATCTATCTTTCAAGCACCTGTTAATGATTGTCTGCAACTATTATTAAACAAAATAGAGAAAATGCAGTCTAGTTGTGCATTGCGTAAAATTTATAAAGGCATTACATTAAATTTAAAAGCTTATTACATGATATTTAAAACAGGTGGCCGTTATTTTTTCGTGGATAATTGAACAAGAAATCAAACGAGAATAGGAAAGTACTCGAGCAACTTTTTAAAAAAAGAAAATATAGCGAATGCATGTTATTGTTAGCATCATAACTGTTTCTAATTTACTAATCTCTGAAAGAGGATGTTAAAATATTCTGCAGAGCAAAACAGCTATATGGTGACCTGATCAAGGAAGTTTTAATTTAGGTTTTTAAACGTTTAAGTTATAGTATCCTTAAAAATGCAGACTTTTGCAACTGTAGATGTTCATACTATTCTGAAACCTCAAGTGTATTGTAACAATTAAAGGCAACTTTAAAATATCGCGACATTTATAAACATTACCTACTAGCAGGCCCTGGGCCCCCACATATGAAATTTAACTTTTGTTTAAACGTAAAATTCTATGCTATCATTGTGCCATATTGTGCTGACGAAAGTTTAGATTGTGCTGTTTTAGTTGTGATAAAAGTTCAATTTAAAGTTGGGGGGGCTAGGGACATGATAGACCCCCCAACGCGTAATTTAAAATTTTTCTTTAGACAAACGTTGTGCTAGACTTGTGCTAGCGTGTGCTGATGTCTGCGTCCGTTCGAAAAATCAGTTCTTTCCGATTAATTTTTAGGCCAATAAGTAACTGGTAATAACAACTCTTTACCGGCCTAGGCCCGAAAGTAGTTGTTTGCCATGGTGATGAGTTGTTTTGTTTTTGATTTGCGTTGTCAAACAAGCGTCATTATACCACCAAGCGAGTTTACACCTGCAGTTTGTTAAGTTATTGTTTAATTATGGATGGCGATAATAGTGATTTTGGTGTCAGTGGCGGACTCATAAAAAAATGTATGTAACATATCCGGAAAGTGTCTTTACTGGACTCACATGCTTCCAGAACTCGTCTAAGGCTCGTCCAAGACTAGCCTACTCGTCCAGTAAAGTACCAATTTCCAGTTCTGTTACGTAAATAACTTTAATTGTGCTGTTTTCGTTACGCTAAATTTTTTTAATTCACATAGGAGGGGCTGTAGACATGATAGCCCCCCCCCCATACCTAATTCAAACATTTCCTTTGATTGTGCTATTTTCGGTGACAATTTGATTTCAAATTGAAGGGGTTGTAGACATTATAGCCCCTCCAGCTAGTAACTAAAAAAAAAAAATGCATATAAAAATGTTGTGCTTGATGTGTGCTGTGTTTGATTGTGCTATTTTCAGTTAGGTTTAAATCAGGGCTAGTAACCGAAACAAATTTTGGTTAACGGTTAACCGAAATCGAGAACTTTATTTTTATAACGGTTTTTGTTGAAAAACCGGTTTTGTGTAAATTATAAACCGGTTTAAAAAACCTGTTAAATTAACCGGTTTTTAACATTATTCAGATTAGGAATGCAAAGTATGAAAAGATATTAACTATTTATAATTTTATAATATATGTACAATCAAGCGTTCAGTAATTACTTTTGGTAAACTAATCGCATTTAATACAGATTTTGTATTTTTTCAAAGTAATTTTTATTAAAAAAAGGTGTTTAAAAAACCGGTTTTATATTATTTTGGTTAAAGGTCACCGTTTTTTTTCCTTTAAAAATAACGGTTGCGGTTTCGGTTAAAAATCACGTTTTCGGACAAAAAATAAAGGTTAACCGGTTTTTTAAACCGGTTTAAAAAACCGGTTTTATGCCCTGGTTTAAATACAGAAACGTTACAAATACTATATTCCAACGGTATATTTCCAAAAACATGGTGTTGTACACTGGTGATTTGTTTTTGGGTTTGAATGTGATAAAACAGTCGAATGAATGTTTGTAAAAATTTATAGCAGTCAATAATGCTTATTTATGTAAGTGTGTTACTTTTAACTTGAATATTAGTAAACATATTATTGAAGGGCGTAATAATTTTATAAATAATAGGAAAACTTTATTGCGTCTATTTTACAGAACAGTAAGTATTTTAGTTTTTATAATATAAGGTTGCCAATTGTTAAAATCATTGGAAATTGGAAGATATAAATATTTGTAGACATGGCAACAACCAGTGGCAGTATTTTCCATGGGGGGGGGTTAATAAACGTAAAAAGAGCCGGAAACCTTTTTTAGCACAAAATTTACAGTTTTTAGCTCTATAACGACTTATTGCGAACCTATGGGGAGGTTGTGACCTCACTGACACCCCCCTTTCTACGCCACTGGCAACAACTCCTCTTACAATTAGACAAACTTTTGCAACAGCGAAAACAATTTTTTAAGATGTAAGGTATCGTTTCGTTGGCACAACATATATATTAGTCTAAAGAAAATGTTTAAATTACGTTTTGGGGGACTATCATGTCTACAGCTCCCCCAACTTTAAACTGGATTTGTAGCCCAACGAGAACAGCACAATCAAAATTTTTATCAGCACAATATGGCACAAGGCTAGCATACAATGCTACGTTTAAACAAAAGTTAAATTTCAAATGTGGGGGGCCCAGAACATTGACCTATTAATAGCATATTTCACCAAAAAAAATTAAGTTTAACGGCACCACTTAAAAATCTGCTACCTGCATATTTAAATAGGATCAAATGGATAATTATTGTTCAAAAATGCATTTAAAACTAAGTATTGTGCTGGCACGAAACGTAAAATCGTAATTAAGTGTAGTTCGTTTATCGAGTATTGTCGTCATGCACGAAAGCATTACTAAATAGTAGGCTTGAATCGATCAACGTTCACTTGTTTTAGGATACCACGGTGAGTTAAAAAGACAGTGTTTAAATGCACTTTTTTTTTGAATCGAATAGCTTGAAACATTCGTTTTATTGTTTTTTCTTGAAACAAACTGCAGAAATTGCTTTGTAATTGTGCAAATAGTTCTAGATCACGACTAAAATAAAAATAGGCGACAATAAAACTCTTTTTATTATTACATGGCAACAGACACTGGTTCAATTGTAGTTAAATATTACTTTTAAAACACAAATTAAAACAATCTTTAGAGAGATAAAAGTTGCCTTATTTGCCTTATTTTGAAGCTTACTTCTGTGACGGACCGTACTGTACATAGGCCGCACTGTTGTGTGGAAAAGTACTTATTACTCTTATATTTATCGTTGTTAATTATGGCTCGTGTCTCGTGATCGTTTTTGTATGATGGTTGGACCCTCAAACGTTGTTTTACGTAATACACAGGTCTAGAGCAATTATTGCACAGTAAGAAACTAATAAAACACAACGATTTTAATAACAAATTCCTTTATTTTTCGACCGGCTGTACATTTCTCGGTGGTTGGTTCTTAACTACCCCAGCGCGACTGTCCCAAGATTTTGGTTCCTGTTGCTAGCCTTTTTTTTAAATTGTAGTTGCAACTTTGTCATTCTTTCCTATAAACACATATTTGTGCGAGTAGTTTGTTCTACTTATGATGTAAAAATTTATCAACAAATCCTTTGTTGATTGACGAAACCCAAATGCTGGCGTTGTAGGACCCAAGTTATGACCGTAATATTTTAACGTTAATGTGTTTTACTAAAGTTGAAATCCTCATAACTGGGCTTTTTTGAAGTGTTACATGTTTTAGTAACTGGTGCATCAGCATTTGTTGCAATGTTATTCTTTTAAAAGTAAATAAAATAACATTGAAGTAAAATAAAACAATTGATCTCAGGCGGGGTGTCACATTTTATTCAGAATTATGTTGCACAATTGTGACACAGTTTTTAAAGAATAGTCAAAAATATAAGTTTTTTTTTGAAGATCTGTATGGACGCAATTCTTTCTCTCTAGTTGTAATATAATGATGAAAATCACCTTCCTTAAGTAAATGGCTAATCGGCAACCTTAACACTTTAACAAGATATTAATCTAACAGAATATTATGATTATAATTATTAATTACTAATTAAAACTTGCCTAAGTGCTAATATACTTGCATTACGCATACAGCATTAGCTAAGCCTATTAATATTAGTGAATCATCCGTATTTAAAAACGTGTGTAAATATTGTTTGTTTAGTAATTTATTTATAAAAGTATTTGAGTTCAAGAACACATGTAAAACACTAAAAAGTTAAATCCGTCTTGTGGTTAAGTATACTATAAATAACCACAATATTAACTCAACAATTAACGCTAATACAGAATAAGGATACGGTTCTGGGAATCCAGGATGTAGGATTAGTATTTATTAATGATAGTTCATTAACAATTTGCATGGCATTCCTCACAATTCAAACAGGAAGTAGTTGGATAACGAGGATAGTTGAACGTATTGAAAGAGAGACAAATTAGCGAATGATATCTTGGGAGCTTTATTAGGGTTTTTTATGTTGAATACTTTTACAAATGCTGGAAGATTATCGTTAATTTAAGTGAAAGATTTAGAAACGATCACATAGCTACTGATTAAACGTGAATATAAAAGATTGGGAAAAGCAAAAGTGTTCATAGCGGACATTTCCTTGTATAAAGTTGTGATAGTTAATATTAAACAAAGACCTCAGAACAACCAATTCGTTTTTTATTTCAAAAATTGTAAAAAAATAATAAGGATTCCCTTTGGATTAATATCATTTTCGGAACAAAATTTGGTGCATTTTTGTTAGAAAATTAAAAGATAGGAGTATATGCTATTTTTGTGCTTATGCCTTTACATAAAATTAAAATTAACAATTAAGGCAACATTCTTGATTTGGACTTAAAGAATATTTAAATTACTTAAACTAGTTTTAGCAATGTGTAGAGTGCAGTTTTAAAAATAATAATGCAGCAAAAACAATATAAATACCGTTAAATCACATACAATCTGAAGTTTGTTAGGTACTGTATCTGCTAGTTCATAAGGTATTAAGTTAATTATTTATGGACACCAGATTAAAAATGGGGCAAAAAAGTCTTTTAAGAGACTGAATTTTGTACTACAGCTCAAAACACCTAATATAATCTTTTTGGTGTACCAAATTGTTTAATTTTTGTAACCTTTATCGTACTAAACTCATCATTCTGCATTACTTAACCAAATTATAGCTATTACAGATCTTGACCTTACTTTAACATAAATTATTGCAAATAATAAATAAGCAGGTAGATCACCAATACATTTAATAATCATTCGCCATTTAATCTTCCTTTCTAACCCATATTTTTCGACTTATAAAAAAAGTTTGTTTGGAATTTATTCGCTGCAATTTTTGACTAGATATTGTATTAATGAATTGCTATTTTTGCTTTACAGCTGGTTTTGCCAAAGGATATTATGGCGACTACTACGATGGGGGAGCATATGCAGCTTACGATTTAGACGGATACTACGATATCCATGGATACCAACATTACTAATCCACAAAATAGGCTTAAGTTGTTAAAACCAAATACGTGTATATTTTTAAATGTCTGTAATATTTATTACTCACCATAAGATTGTTTGTAAATCTTAATTAGAATACTAAAGCGTTTAATATTTTAAAAAACATAAGCTAATTTGTCATAATAGATGTATACTTGACAATTTTTTTTAAAGATTTATGCGAAATTTAAAAATATTTTGCATATACATTTTAAGAAAAAAAAGTTATTTAATTATTTGTCTTAATGTAATGAAAATTAGTACAAGTATTTATTGTGTGTTATATTATATTTGTAAAGAATACAGTATGAATTAAATTTGTAATAACAATGATTTTCTCAAAATATGTGGTATATACAGGGTGATTTGACGCTAGCACATAATATACCGGGTGTAAAAAAAGTGTGGTACATCCACTTTTTTATCCTAAGTTTTGATTTTAGATTAGTTAAATTTTAAATTTAAGGATATGATATGTGCAAAAAACGGATTTTTTAAGTACATGCACACAATGGTTTCACTTCCGGTTTCGCCGTAAATGTCCCCAATTTTGTTATTTTAAATGAAACACCTTGTATTTTTTTACATTTTTGAAGCGATTTTGGATACAACTGCACTATTTTGGTTAATTTTTACCTCAAATAATTTTCGAACCAAAATTTAATTTTTTAGTAAGTTTTAATTTAATGACTGTAATCATTTTTCTACAAACGCAATGTGATACAAACACGAAAACAAGCATTTGTTTGTTTCCACAGCGATCTTCCGTAGCACCTTTGTTTTTGTTTTGAATGATTTGTTTTGTTGCAGTTATGCAGTGTACTGCGATTAACAGGATCTCTTAATAAATCTTTACAATAATTTGAAGTTTTTGAAGCAGACTCTTAATAAAAATACAACTTATTGGTATCGATAGATTCGTTAGATCGTTAGAAGATACTCCATTTAAATAACTGCTTGTACCACCATAGCTTCATTTAAAAAAAAATATTTTTTGTCAAAAAACCGATTCCGCAACCTTCAAAGCCGATTAAAGTAATCTAAATGTCAATTAAAATTCACAAAAACGTTTTTTGGACAGTTTTTGACATAACAAAATTCAATGTATGCGTGTCACAGCACACTTAATAAAAAATTAAATTTTGGTTCAAAAATTATTTGAGATTATAAAAATTAACGAAAATGGTGCAGTTGTATCCAAAATTGTTTTCTCTTTGCAAAAATGTAAAAATATACATGGTGTTCCATTTAAACAAAGTTGGAGTCATTTCCCGCGAAACCGGAAGTGAAACAATTGTGTGCATGTGCTCAAAAAACCAGTTTTTTGCACATATCAGCTGCCTAAAATTCCATTTATCTAAAATTAAAACTAAAGAAAAAATAGGGGATGTACCTCGCTTCATTTACACCCGGTAGATAAATTTGTTTTCATAAATCTGTGTTGATTAAAAAAGTTAAGGCAGAATAAATAATAAAAATTGAACACCATTAAAAATTTTAATAAGTTGTAAATCACTTATCTTATTATCGATGAAAAATCTCTTTTGTAGAAGATCTTAACAAGTTTTGCCACAAAAGGGATTCCCTATACATTAAAATATCAGTGATGTTTTTATTAATTTATTACATTTATCATGAGTCTCTTAGATAATTTCATTATTAATAGGCACTCTAAATTTTCTGAAACAACTACAATAATTTTATATGCAAGCATCTTTTTAAGTATGCCATATGGAAAAAAAGAGAGATGATAATTTTAAAAAAATTATTTGTAGAATCCAAAAAAAACATTATAATATGTACAAGTAAAGTAATTTATGAAATATTGGCTCAAATATTTCGTTTTTTAATTGCAACCATGATTGATTTTGAAGCTATTTAAAAGAGTTTTAAACTGTTGGTGTATGTCATGTTACTAACTTCTGATTTAAAAAAAAAATTATTGTGCAAATACTCAAGAAATTATTGTGGCCTATGAGCAAGTTACGTTGCAAATTTTAGTCAACCTGTATAAATATTTTGTTAGGGTAAAATGCTATTAGCGTAATAGTTTAGTCTATATTATGCTGTACAGATATTAAGGAGTTAATTTAAGTGCATTTTGTGTTAACAATATTTGCCAATAGTTTGTTATGTAAAATAAATTGTTCGAGGTGCAATATAGTATAAATAAGTCATGTTAAACACAGTGGCGTAGCTAGAGGTTGTGCCGCCCGGGGCGGTCCCTGAATTTGCCGCCCCTATAAAAAAGGGTTGCTAATTTTTGATTTTTGCCAAAAGCAAGCAGAGATCGACAAAAAAAAGTGGGGGGGAAAACAGAATGCGCCGCAGGCGTATTTTTTTTTAAATTTTAGACGTTCAAACGTGTTTCAAAGCAAAGTTAAATAATGGGGAATACTTTATCATCTTCCAAAATTACTGTTTTACAGTAGAACCTTTTCTGATTTTTATTTTCTTTAATCAGATCGCCACCACTCCCACGAAATTATTTTTAATAAGGGTGAAAAATCCCTGTTACAATAGAGTTTAAAACTGCATGAAATTTAATGCCTAAAATAAATGAATTGTTTGAAATTTTATTGAATGGTTGGTACCCTATCATGAATTTTATTACTTGGAATTTCTGTCGTTACAAGGGGGCGGGTTTTCAGTGTAGCCAGGTCGACTAGCCCGTTTTACCCTGTAACTTCGACAAGAAGTCTTTTTTTTAAATGAATTTTTATGAATTTAATAGCGCTAGTGCCGGTACTGAGTAGGGTTTATACAAAAACCGACTTTTGAAAAACCGGTTTTCGAATACCAGTTATTCCAAAAAACCGGTTAAAACCGGTTTTCGAATAGTTTAAAAAACACAATTAAAACGTCATAAAATAATTTATATTTCATTATTTTATAAACATAAAAAAACCAATTGAGTGGGTGTTACTGTATTTAAGGCTTCAAACAGTGTGTCCAAATTCTTTATTCTTTTATTAGTTGATTTAAATACTGCAAATTCTGCCTTAAGGGTTTTCGGATTTGCTGTTTTTGCTAAAGGTTACTCGATAAATCTAAGAATTGATTTCTCCATCTCTCCTTTCAAGACATTGTTCTTTTCATTAATAATATCTTCATCTTCATCGGAATTTGTTTCCAATTCTATAGAAGAATTTGGGTAAATTCCAGATAATATTTTTTCCGATAACTTGACTATGACTATATCGGTTCTTGAGGCCAGCGGAAATACGTTTAATTTTTTTGTAACAATGTTTTTTGGATTTTGCAAATGAAGCAGAAGTGTAAAGATTTTTATGTAGTTAGTTATTTTTTATGTGTTAAATCTAGGCTTAAAAACCGGTTTTTTAGTTTAAAAAACCGGTTTTTCGAATACCTATTTTTTTTCAAAAAAAACGGTTTTTCAAAACCGGTTTTTAAAAACCGACAAACCCTAGTACTGAGTATTATATCTACTGATCCTTCATTACTCCCAGATTTTCATTTTTATCCCATTTGAGTAGACTAAAAGTGCCGCCCCAGAAAACGTGCCGCCCGGGGCGGACCGCCCCCCCCCCGCCCCCCTCTTGCTACGCTACTGGTTAAACAATAATAAAAGATTTACTTTCAATTTTATTTGGAACTCTGTACATTCAGGAGTGTTTTACAGTTTATAATTAACGAGAGGAGTTCACAAGCACCCAAAATCATCAAAAATTTTAATGGGTACGTTATTCTGTGTCATAATTTCAATAAAAATGCAAGGAAGCCGATTTTGACGGATCAAAATTAACATAAAAGCATTTTTTGAAATGATTTATGTGTGTAAAATTATTGGAATTATACAATTGCAACAAAATCGAAAGTAATTATCAATTTTTGGCAAAGCGAGAGATTTCTCTGCGCAAAGCAGCGCCTACTGTGTCAAAGGTTAATTGCTATGGGCTCATAGAACCGTACATCACAGAAAATCATGCAGGAATCGAAACATGAGAATTAGAGTCTCGTAGTAAAAACTTTCTCTATTATATACAAATTTAAAATTCACCGTAACCATTTGCTTTGACGTTGCTTCCGTTATAAATGTCGTCTAAAGTGACTATCGACTAATAATGATTCACTTAACGCGTTAACCGACTATGAAGATCAAAGAGCATTTGTTTGTAGCTTATGAAATATTGAATACGTGCTCGATTTGCCATGAAGCGATTATACCGCGTTTCTTGGAATATAATATTTAATATTTGTTTAAGTTTTACCGGAATTAGATTCGTATTTTTCATAAATGAGGGTTCTCACAAGAATTGCAATTTGTAAACTTCAAGCTTCACGTCTAGGCAATTTTTTAATGCATGATTCTGCATTTATTTAGACTAAGTGGGTCAATTTTTACGCCAAATTAATTGAAGCGACCGTTTTTTTACCTTGCCAAGGTTCCTATACAAATTTTGTAACAAATCAATTTGTCCCAAATTGAACCTTAAAAGGTTGTCGACACGACACCATTAGTTGCAGATCAGGGGCGCCCAAAAACTGTGTTCTAGCATGCCAAAATCATAAAATTCTGACAACCGAAGAACAGCTTTTAAAGTAAATTCAGAGAGAATATAAAAATATATAATTTTCAAACAAGGGAATCAAAAGAAAACCCACCAAAGTTGCTCTAGCACTTGTGTCGGACTTTTCGCCAAATATCTGAAAAGAAAAATAAGTATTAATAACACCAAAATTATCGGTAATTGTATTTATTTTGTTCATCAAAATTATTTACACGTAAAAATGATCTGTTATTTGCTACAGATTAAGAAAAAATAATCATAATAGCAATAAAGACAAAAATAGGATGTAATTAGTAATTCATGATTACATATCTAACAAAATCCCATCAAACTTCAAAAGGCAAAAGTTAAAAAAATCGAACTCGTGGGTATTCTCGGTTTTATTAATAAACGGCATAAGATTAACATTTTTTTTTGCAAAAATTGGATTTTGAAATACTTAATGCAATTAAAGAAACACCGAAAAAATAGTGGCTTTAGGAAAATTGATTTGTACAACTCATAACACAATTCAAAAAAAATAATTATTTGTGAATTACTATCTGGAAAACCAACATCTTGTCCGAAGATTGAAGAGGACCAAGCCCTTTGAACTCGTGTAGTGTGTTTTGTTTAAAAAGCAGAGCATAGTGCACGAGTGAGTGTGCATAGAATATAGTCAGAACAATCTAGACTAAAAGACATCAATGGATAGACGCTAGTTCTTAAGTATTTAATTTTAAGATTTATTAGAAAAAAAATTTATGGTTGGCCTATTAGACCAGTATTAATAACTCAA
The DNA here is from genome assembly GCA_947652605.1 of Elmis aenea. Lineage (NCBI taxonomy): Eukaryota > Metazoa > Arthropoda > Insecta > Coleoptera > Elmidae > Elmis > Elmis aenea. The sequence goes on along the minus strand of OX393580.1, from coordinate 19,529,696 downwards.
ACACTGTAGGTGTTTAAAAAAAAAAGAATTTGTCACCAGAAATTATCTAAAAGTGTTGACAGGGTCAGTGCTCATATATCATAAGTCCAAAATGCGTTTTTTACTGTATTGTACTGTAAGGAAAAAATAGTATGAGTTTGATTTTGTTAACACTCGGTATACAGGGTGTCCCAAATTCGAGTAAATGCATGGGTATCTCGCTTATCGTAAGAGCTACGAGGTCGGTTAAATTAGGGCAAAATAAGATGCTTATCAAATATTTGCAAAGAAAATTTTAATAGCTGTCTTAGTTCAAAAGTTATTCAAGAAAAATTGATTTTCGTTTTTTTGGCCTATTCCTACATTTTTTAAAATATCGACAATCTGGAAGCACTCTCCATGGCAACTTCTTACGTTTTATATTTTAAGATAACATAGAATTTCCAACAACGTTTCGTCTCTTCAGAAACGTCATCACCTTCATTTTTTAAAATAAGGCGAATAAATTTTAATCTTATAGTCGGATAGCATTTTGTCTTCTGATTGCAATCATTTTTTTTTTTTTTTTTATGTTCAATAAGCTAGTTCAACATATTTTATGTTAGATATGCATAGCTGGGTGCGTAGTTGGTAGTTAGTAAGGGAAATGTGAGGGAAGCTTAGTTCCCTGTGGCGTATGGCGTTTAGCCTTCATCACTAGAAGTTAGGTGTATGTCCTGCGGTAATCTGCGTTTTAGTCTTTTGTGTATTTTCTTTTTACCGATGTTGTACAGAGCAGCACTTTCACAGTTCACTAGATTTTTAAAGAATGTTTTTGTTAATTTTTTAATAAATTCTTGAATTGGTTGTATTCCGAGTTCTTCGTGAAGCTGTGTATTTCGAACAAACCATGGCGCGTTTATAGCTAGTCGGAGCACTTTGTTTTGGTATGTCTGTAGTTTTTTAACGTTGGTTGGTGACGTGTTGCTCCATACCGGACAGGCGTATTAAAAGATAGGCCGCAACAGCGACTTATATACCTAGTAGGAGTGTACATTTAATTTTTAAAGTCGATTTTGTATTTATTAGTGGATACAGATGCGAAAGTCTGGTGTAGCACTGGTTAAGCTTTTTGTTGATGTGTGCACTCCATGTCAACCTTGTATCCAGGTACATACCAAGGTACTTGATTTCTCCATGGGTCCATTCGATATCGACACCGCTGACTTTGATGTTGAGGGTTGGAGTTATTTTTTTTAGGCTAAATATCTTACATACGCATTTGCTGGTGTTTAATTTGATTCTCTAGTGGTTTAACCAGTTTTCTACGACGTTTGTCGCGTTTTGTAAGTCGTAGATAGCTTCAGCAATGCAATCATATGTGACACTTAATATCTAAAATGATATTTTACCACAAAAAATTGAGAAAAACTCATTTTGTCAAATTTTTGAATCAAATGATACAAAAAAATAAAAACAAAACTATTTTTTGTTGTTGTTCTGTTAAAACTGTCACTTTGACATTAATATGGTCGTGATTAATTGTATAATTTGCAACCAGCTAGAATTCTTAGGTATTGTGCTTTTGTTGGCAAAATCAATTTTGTAATTTTTTTTTATAACTTTTTAACTAAGACAGCTATGAACATTTTCTTTGCAAATATTTGATAAGCATCTAATTTCGCAACTTTGTCCTAATTTAACCGAACTCGTAGCTCTTAAGATAAGCGAGATCCCCATTCATTTACTCGAATTTGGGACACCCTGTATATATTGATAGTAAGCTTAATAAAAATGGTTTATTTAACATTTTATAATTATCTTTCAGGTGCAGTCCAGCAGTGATCGATTACACTTATCTTGTATGGGCTACCAAAAATTCGTTCAAAGCGAGTCAAAATCTGCAAACAAAAAAACATTTAAGAAGGAATAGAAAGTTGTTGTCTATAATACACTATTTTGTTTAAGTAACCATTTATTTATTAAGTAATCTTTAACAACCTTTAATTGTTTTAGACATCAAGCAATTTAACAATAACAAAGAATTTTAAATAGTTTTTAAATATACCTATTTTGGTTCGTGCAAGTAATTTAAATATGTGTCTCTAGAGCAGAAATTTTGGTAATGCGCACGAATTCTTTGGCACAATATGATTAATTAAAATTAAACTTTCAAGTCAAAGACCTAAAGCAGGAAAGTTCAAAAGCGCATTTTTGGCAATTTTTGGTGTTCTCCAGCACCTGTAGGAGGGCACCTATCTGATATACGATAATTCTCGTGTTTATCTTTTTAATGTTATCATGCACATTAGTACGATAGCCAAAATGTCAATAAAATTTGTTAAGCAAAACCGCGCATTTATTTTAATAGCAGGTTTTGTTGAATTATAAATAATTACAAACATTTCGTAAATTGCTACATAAAATTACAGTGGCGATGCAAAAGTCAAGGAAACAAATAGATACGGTTTTAATTTTTTTGTTTAACTACTGCAAAAATGTATACGAAATTAACCGAAAAGTAATCTTCCAACATAAAAGATGTTAATCAGAAGTTGTAGAAGGCGAAATAATTGCCGATCAAGCTTTAATAAATTACCTAACGTTAAAACATTAATACTGTTGAAAACGATAATATTACATGTACCAACGTTTCCACAGAAGGACGTTCGAATTTGATATAAACATATCTGGGTTTAGGTAACTCTAAATTAATCCATAAATCACCACAATAAAAATGGAATGCTAATTAATTTGTAATGTTTACTGTGTGTGTGTACTAATGTTAGCTTACTTTGTTTATTCTGTTTTTTTTTCACAAAAAAAAATTACTGTATAAAACTGTTAAATACGAGTATAAATTGCAAATGTATTCTATTTGTCTAATCCAGGGATGGCAAATAGGATTTGATCAGTGTACCAAAATATGTTTAATACAAATTTTTCCCCGTGTCAGTACCTAACCTAACCTAACCTAACCTAACCTAACCTAACCTAACCTAACCTAACCTAACCTAACCTAACCTAACCTAACCTTACCTAACCTTACCTAACCTTACCTAACCTTACCTAACCTTACCTAACCTTACCTAACCTTACCTAACCTTACCTAACCTTACCTAACATAATCTTACTTAACATAATCTTACCTAACCTAACCTAACCTAACCTAACCTACCAGAAACAATCATCAGTTATTTCGTTTATTGCCAACGTCATGATTTTATGTGTCACTAAATACATATGCAATCAAAAGTTCCGTGCATCGCTACAGTTGGTATTTTATATGTATAGTAATGATCAAATTATTGTATCGATATAAGAAGAGTTGTTATTATCTGGTATTTTTAATTTTTTGATATTTAAATAACATGAAGTTGTAGATAATTAGCATACTAATTAAAAATAAATAAAACATTTCGACAAAGTTTACAATTTTGAAAACCAATTTATTCATAGAATTATTTAGGGTGCCGTCGAAAATCTTTCGCGTGCCAAACTTGGCACGCGTGCCACCTATTTACTATCCCTGGTCTAATCTGTCTATACAGGGTGGTTCACTTTTTTGTAGCAGGACTTTAACAGTCGATACAAAAACTTATTTTAAAGCGAATTTTCCATATCCACATGGGTTCATAAACGCTTCATTTTAAAGACACAGGGTGTTGAAATTTTCGAATAAATATCGATAATATTTAACCGTTTGTCAACCAGTAAATATATTTAAACCAAAGATATACAGCACCATCTTACAAGTTACCACATTCGGTGAGAATGTTAAACCCCACAAGCAACCAGTGGCGGAGTTGTGAGGGTTCAGATTCAATACATTTTATAAAAAACTAGTACGGCCCAGTTCAAAATCAAACTCGAACTTGTTTTTGGGTAGAGCATTTTATTCTAAACAAAAAGTGTCTCTAGACTATTCTTTTTATCTGCCAACGTTTGGCGCGAAATTTGTTTTATTTTACAATTCTCGCGAGAAAATTTGCTCATAAGTTCGATCTAAAAATATCGCGAAAAGAAGAAAATTGAAAATTGCAGAGTAAATGCTCATTAATCGTTAACTTAGCGAAACTTCTTCACTCATTATTAGCATGTTCTGTTATTAAAAACTGCAAAAATCGGTAATTACTTGTTGATTTCGAATATTAGCGATATTTTTAAATTGAACTTATGAGCAAATTTTTCGCGAATAGTAAACGGTAGCAGATACGAAAAAAAGTCAAGAGACACTTTTTTTAGAATAAAATGATCTACCCAAAAACAGTTTCGAGTTTGATTTTGAATAGGGCCGTTTTTTTATAAAATTCATTGAAACTGAAGTCTCACAACTCCGCCACTGGTTGCTTGTGGGGCTTGAAATTCTTACCAAATGTGGTAACCTTTAAGGTGGTGCTGTATACCAAATTTGGTTTTAATATATCTACTGGTTGAAAAACGGTTAAACATTATCGATATTTTTTCGAAAATTTCAACACCCTGTATCTTTAAAATGAAGCGTTTATGGACCCATGTTTATGTGAAATATTCGCTTTAAAATAAGCTTTTGTATCCACTGTTAAAAGCCTGCTACAAAAACGTGGACCACCCTCTATAACCAATATTTTATATAGTGGTTATCTTCACCCATTTTGGGGTAAGTTGATTATTAACTCTACCCCTTTTTTAATGAAGTTGGCCATCAGCACATATTCTTCTTTTTGCAAGTAAACAAGATGCAATAATGATAATTTCCAATGCTTTATTTAATTAAATTAAGTATGAGTCCAATATTCTAACAATAAAAAGTATAACTTTTAAACTATTATAACGCACATTTTTTATGTTTTTATTCAAAATGGGTTAATCTCACCCCATCTACACTACTAAGGAGTTTTAAGCAACTTGATAATTGCAGCCAAAATTGTGAAATCAAAGTAGATTTAGGAAAACGTGAAACGTGTTAATCACATCACTAATTTGTCGGGTCAACCTTTTTTTCACTCAGCTCTCTAAAGTGGACGCCGTTTTGAATTATTTATTTTAAAGCAGCCGATTTTGCGGTTTCACTAAAGAAGTCATTTGTAAAAACACTCAGCGATTCCGTAATTGCCAATAAAATGGACTATTATGTAAATTCCTGACAGTTTAAATGTGGGAGCAGTTGGGAGTACAAGAAACCAAGATGTGTCAGTAATTTAAAGTGCATTATTAGAACTACACCAACATTAAAAAGAATTCGATGTAGTTTCCTGGATTTGTGGCTACAGATACAGAATTTCATTTCTTTTGCAATGGTGCAGATTTGCCTGTACTACGATATTAAGTATGTGTTTAAATTAAAACACAATCCTTGCAAAGAAGGAAACACAATCCTTCTATGTAACAATCCATAGACCTACAACTGGGTCTACGCATACATTTAAAATAACTTAACATTAGGATTAGGAAGTTAATTAAAGAGAAAATCTCTGGTGCTTGTTTTCATCCATTGTATTGTCATTTAATATTAAATTTGACCGTGAAAGCGCTGCTTATCTAATCTGCCATCGTAACTCTATGGTTGTATATGAAAATCAACAATTCTTCGTGTCGATGGCAGTCTCGGGTCGCAGAATTAGTTAAACGCTTGATGTAATAAAAATATAAGTGGATAGAAAGTGAGACAGACTTTGTAATGCAATAAACATGAGTGCAATTAACGTTTTAACACGTTTCTCTACAAGGCTCTACAAGTTTTTTTCGTTAACTCGAAAATAATTTTTATTGTGGTTGTGTTGACGTCTGGAATAACTTAGTAGCTACGACATAATATTGTTTTATTTTAATATTTTAAAAACTATGTACGATAGAGCAACAAGCGATCATTATTTTTCTCCATGACAATGCTTGCTTCTTAATGAAATGATGTAGAAAATTAAGCAACATAAAATATTTTTTAAATTTTTTATATTATCAAATTGGTCGTGAATGTATTCTTTAGGCTGCGGTTACAGTACAGCCGTATTCGCGCGATGGGCTTCGCGCGTATGCGACCGTATACGCGCGAATCAAAGAAACCAATGCAAGCATATGAGAGTGGTTTCGGGCGAATTATCGCTTGTAGTATAACCGCTCTTATATGCTTGCATTGGTTTGTTTTAGTCGCGCGCATACGGACGCGTACGCGCGAAGCTCATTTGCGCGAATACGCTTGTAATGAAAACGTAGACTTAGAATGCAAAGTTAAATGTGGCAACTTTATGTGATCCTATTACACATATTTTGCCAAATTCATTAAATGCATTCCTAAACAGAAAAATATAAGAAGTCACCTAGTTAAGTGAACTTGAAAACCACCTATCTTTTTTATAAAAAATCTCTTGACGAAATGGTAGACTAGCAGTGATGTGAGTGTGTCATATGACTGCGTCATGACAGTTTGTCATGACGGTCATGACAGTTTGTCATGACGGTCATGACGTCACGTCACAATGATTTTAAATGACCGTGACCATTCTAAGCTCCAAAATTCAAAATGACAGTTTTTCTAACATCCAAAAATGACAGTTTTAAGTTTACATGGTGGTTGTCACTTGATTTGTGTTAATCTTAATTGCAATATCGTTAATAAAAATGTAAATACCACTATATAAAGTATTCTGAAAGTTGGTAAACACAATGCGGAGAAAAGGGAAGGTATTTTACTTTTTTGTACGTTATCCTGCAAGTTCGCAGCAAAAGGTAGCTACTTATGGTTGCCAATTTTGTAGAAAGACATACGGATTACATGCCACTAGAACGGCAGAACATTTAATTACAACATGCAAGAAATGCCCAGAGCAGGTAAAATTAAAGTTGAAACGCAAATAAAAGTTTTATTTAAAAAAATTAGCTCTCAGCATAAGAAGTCCAAAATCACCTTTAACTCCCTCGACTTCTAGAGCCTTCTCTGAAGGAATACAACACCCAGATAGAGATACTGATACTAATAATTCTGCTTATTATTTATTATTCCTATTACATTTATATTAATTTTATACCATTGTTATAAAAATAATCATAAATGACGGTCATATGACCGGTCATGACGGTCATGACGTCACAATCATAAATGACCGTCATTTCACATCACTGTAGACTAGTTCTACAGAAGATTCTTTTTATAATAAGTAGTAAATGATTTTAAAGTAAACTGACGTCAATAGTACACAATGATCCAATCCAGAAATCACAATATATTACCCAAATGTTTGGAATTTGACTTTCCGGCCTGTTTTATATAAAATTCGTATATCACAGGGCCCGCATGGATCAGGTTCTCTTAATAACAGCCCAATAAATAATTTATGAGACCTTCTGTCTGGACAATCGCGAAAGTTAGTGGGTTACAACTGGTTTTTCGAATCAATTACGATGAATATATTAATTGTGAGACACTTCATCGGTACAATTGCGGTAGCCAAAGTTGGAATGTTGTGGTAATGATTCTCCCGTGTGTCATGAACCATGACAATAAAGGAGAAAAATATAATTTGAATATATCAATTACTGTTACAGGAAAACTATGCAGATTTTCAACTCATAAAAAAAGATTTAAAGTTGATCAGATTTAGGTACCAATGATAAAATTAGAAAAAGCTTAAGAGTGGAATATATGAAGAGAAATATGAAGGCAAACCAACTAAGATGGCTGGCGCATCTATTACGTCTGCCAGATTGTTGGTACTAAAGATTAAAAAACGAAGACAGGAGATAAGAAGTAGAGGAAGACCAAACGTTAGGCAGATCCTAGAGGAAAGAGGAGTAAAATGGAGAAATAAGCCACAGTTGGCCAACGATACAAAAGGGTGGAGAAACATAATCAAGAATTAGGAAAACATACCTCAACACCGAAAGGACAAGAGGATTCGATTAAGAAGATGAAGAAAAAGATTTACGTTATGCATCGTTGATCGTCCAGCTCTGAAGCCAGCTTGTTCTACAGTCTGTTACATGTGGTAGTCGTTGTGATTAGGAATTACTTATCATCGTAAATATATGTATTATATACATATAGAGAGGGCTTTTTAAATAGGCAGTTTAGGTTCACAGCTCGGTGGTTTTCTTCCACTATTTTCTATTTTTGACTTTGGTCGTCCAATCTCTTATACCCTTTTCTTTAAGGTCTGATAGCACCGCTTCTCTCCTCCGTCTTCTTTGTCGACCTTTCTTATTTTTGTAGTTTGGTGTTTTCCAGGCTATCATTTTTGGTATTCGTCCATCTGCCATTCTTTCGAGATGACCCAGCCACTGTAATCTTTTGGCTTTTATTATCAAGTCAATTGCTGGTCCCTTGTATATCTCATAAATTTCCCTGTTTGTTCTTCTCTCATATCCTTGTTCTGTTTTCCTTTCTCCCAAAACTCTTCTAAGTATTTTCCTCTCCCATCTCTGCAATCTTTCCTGTGTTTTCTTATTCAGTATCCAAGTTTTGCAGGTATATAGTGCTGTTGGTCACAACACTGTTTTGTAAAGGCAAAATTTAGCATCTCTAGATAGCCGTTTGCCGTTAGTAGTTGGTTCAGGGCTTCGTCACATTTACTTGCGTTACCCCAAAAAATTACAGCATAGCGTAACCTAGATTCGACATATGCATGATATGCAGTTTTGGCCGCGTTTGCATTGACCAATTTTTTTAGGTTTTTTAGTGCAAAAGTGTACCGTGACAGGCTTTGTGACAGGCGTTCGATGTGGTATGACCAGTCCAGTCTAGAGTCAATACATAAACCAAGAAAAGATATTTTATTAACAACATTTATACTTGTGGAATTATTTTGAAATTTTAAGTCGGAGTTTATTTTACTTTGTGAAAATTTTATAACTTGCGTTTTATTGACGTTTAAGGTTAAGTTATTTAACGTAAACCAATGTTGGAGTTGGCCTAAACAGTCAAAGAGTTTTTGTTCAGAGTTTTTGGAATCTGAGTCACTAATAATGGCGGATGTGTCATCGGCAAATTGTATAAGGGAAGTTTTGACAAAATCTGGAAGATCATTTGTGTACAGTATGTATAGGAGGGGGCCTAAGATTGATCCTTGCGGGACTCCTTTTTTGATTTTCTTTTTTGTTGGATTTTCGAAATCTACCTGACGAGTCTTTTCCGGCAACGTAGTGGTTTCTTTCCGAAAGATAAGATGTTATAAGATTATGGGCGGTCCCTCGTATACCATAGTGTTCTAATTTCGTTAGCAGTATCTCGTGGTCAACACTATCAAAAGCTTTTGAGAGATCAACACACATGACCATGGTGTGTTTGTCTTTGTTGAGGGATTGAAGAACATTTCGGATTGCCATGTAAATAGCGCGGGTAGTTGTCTTGCCTTTCCTGAAACCATTTTGAGCGTTGTTTATTATGCCATAACGTTCTAAGTAATTTTTAATTCTGTTGTAGATTATTTTTTCAAATATCTTACTGATGTTTGTGAGTATGGCTATGGGCCTATAGTTTCCTATGTCACTTACATCCCCTTTTTTGTAGATAGGTTTGATTTTTGCACATTTTAGTTTGTTTAGAAATATGCCATTTCTGAAAGAAAGGTTTATGATGTGATTCAAAGGTCCAGATATTAAGTCGGCAGTATGTTTTAAGAGGTTTGTTGGTATTTCATCCTCTCCTGTTGATTTTGTGTTTTTAAGTGACATTATAGTTTTATAAATTTCCTCGTAAAAAGTGGGACGTAGATAGATAGACATATTATTTTGTTTGAAGCAGGGCTAGAAACCGAAAAAAAAATTGGTTAACGGTTAACCGAATTCAAGAACTTTATTTTTATAACGGTTTTTGTTGAAAAACCGGTTTTTTTCGAAAAAAACCGGTTTTGAAAAAACCGGTTTTGAAAAAAACGGTTAAATTAACCGGTATTTAACATTATTCAGATTTGGAATGCAAAGTATAAAAAGATATTATCTATTTATAATTTTATAATATATGTCCAATCAAGCATTTAGTAATTACTTTTGGTAAACTAATCACATTTAATACAGATTTTGTATTTTTTCAAAATAATTTTTATTAAAAAGAGATGTTTAAAAAACCGGTTTTTTATTATTTTGGTTAAAGGTTACCGTTTTTTTTGCCTTTAAAAATAACGGTTTCGGTTTCGGTTAAAAATCACAATTTTGGACAAAAAATAAAGGTTAACCGGTTTTTTAAACCGGTTTAAAAAACCGGTTTCATGCCCTGGTTTGAAGTGGCTGGTTTCCGAAATTGACCCATCTGTATTGTCGGGGCACATATTTATAAATAGTTCATTTACGTTATTTAGTATGTCTAACGGGTTGTCACCTGTATTTTTAACATTGTTGATAAAATTTTCTTCTTTTTGCCTTTTTCCCATATAGTTGCCTATAACTTCCCATGTCGCTTTACTTTTGTTTTTTGCCGTTTTAATGTATTTTTCGTCCGCGAGTCGTTTTGCAAGACGGATGGTACATTTTAATATTTTAGAGTATGTTTTAAAATATTCCTCGGATATTAGACCTTCCCTGTAATCTACATATAGTTTTCGTTTGTTAGAGCAGGATGTTTTGACGCCGGTAGTGATCCAGTTTCTGTGGTTTGGCCTTTGTTTTATGGTTTTCGGTTTGAAAATAATATCAAAGAATTCTTTATATATTTTTAAGAAAATTTTATAAGCCGAGTTTACGTCCGATGATAGGTATACTTCATCCCAATTACGGTTTGCAAGGTTTGCTCTAAATTCTTCTAGTTTATTGTGTGAGAAGATCCTTGCGGTTAGATTTTTAGGGGTGTCGTCCTTGTGATGAACTTTTTCAATCTTTACTTCAACTGACTGGCCGTAGTGATCAGACAGTGCTGTTTTGATAACTTTCCCACAGCTTTTAGGGTCTGTATCGCAAAAGTTTTTGATGAAAATGCAGTCAATGAGAGATTTTGATTGTTTGGTAACCCGGGTGGCTTCAAATATTGTTTGTTCATAATTATTATTTTTTTATTTACTATATTATTGTATATCGCCCTACGATTGGGGTTTACCCTTGTTGGGTGTAATTAAATAAATAAATAAATAAATAAATAATCTCCTAATTGTGGCTCAACTATGGCTGCTAGTCTTTTTTTAAATCAGAGTCGCTACCTTTTTATATGTTACATCTAATAGAGATACCTATGCCTCTATAGTTACTACATGTCGTCTCATCTCTATTTTTTAATATGGGGATTATAGTGGCATATTCTCAACTTTTCGGCATTTGTTCTTCTTGCCAGATTTTCTGTACTAAGAGATATATCTGGTTGTACAACTCCTCTCCCCCATATTTCAAAATCTCTGTAGTCACTCCGTTGTTTCCGGAACATTTGTTATTTTTTTGAGTCCTAATAATTTCTTTTATTTCCTCTTTTGTAGGTTCATCTGTTTGAAGTTCATCGTATAAATACATGGTCGAAATCGTTGTGCAAGGATGAATTAAATTAACCCATCTTCCTTTTAATACGATTTAAAAATTAATTTCTAAACGTCCAGGTGTTAACGCACTGATTGCAAATCATAACAAAATCATTACGATACTTCTTACGTAAAGTGCACTAACTTCTTAATGTAATACTAAGTAATCATATTATAAATGCGTTGCATTTTCTTTATACTGTACAAATCAGGTTACCGGAATACTTTCTACATTTAACATTTAAAATTCCTCTAAATTGTTTTGGCTTAACATCTTTTTCGCCCGAAACTAGCGTGTAAAAAAGCAATACATCACACATTATGCCCCTAGGCCGATACAACAAATACAAGAAATGATTTTATATAATGACCTAGCTTGTACCTTTGGTATTAAGTGGCTTGTGAACAAACTACAGCGCACATCTTCACTTTCCTTTGTTATTATGTAACTTAAACCTTTTTAAACAGTTAACTTGGCATATAATGTACTGTAATTGGTCTTGGAATTTACTACAAAATGCCATAAATGGCGTGTTATAAAAAAATTGTGCTGCATTCTCATCGTATTGTGAAAATGGGTTATGAATACTGCGAGGCATTTAGATGAGTCTTTTGTGTCCTGAATATTATTGAAGGTAATATAATAATAATAAATAGCGATAAAATTTACGACATAAACAAATAAGGACATTGTGCCTTGGGCAAGGTTGTTTGAATTAGCTTCAGAACTAGCTGAAGTTAACGAAATCGATAAAATCAATTTATGTTTGTAAATAAACTGTGAATAATTTATTGGATTATTTGATGAATAAAGGTTGTTCATCTGTTCCAAAGGTTGACGTTAAAAAAATACTTAAATTATTTTAGTAATTTGTTTGTTAATATGAATAATTTTATTTAAGAAGCGCTTATATTTTTTTTAATGAAGGATTTCATGATGAACTGCTAGACCAGTTTCAAAATAAATTGTGTGCAAGTGTCTGATCGGTAACGTTCAAATTAAATTAAGATTTTAAAATTTTTCTGAGAACATGAGACACTAGTCTGCACATATTTTGAAAAAACATCTAAAAATTTCTTAACTGAAGCAAATGGCTTTAAAATTTATACAGGGTGTCCAGTTTAAAATGAAGTCCATGGGTATCTCGGAAACCGTTAAAAATACAAAATCGGTTAAATGGGGGAAAAGTTGCGCAATTACATGCGTAACAATTATCCAGTTTTACATTTTCAATAATTCATCGTGTTACGTAGTACCACGATGAAAACGAAAAATGTACATTTTATTAAAACCTCCATATTACCTTTATTTGAAAAGATCTGTGCCGCAAATTTCCAGAAGCGGAGAAGTAACTAATAGGGATTTTAAAAATGACATTAAAATTATTCTAGACCTACTATGTTTCGCGCAGTCATACCTACCTTTTGTTTTTCTTATGGATGCCATATTGAAATTTTGCAATTTTCAAATCTCCGTAACAAATGATTTTCAATCAAGTAAAGCATCCGCATGTTTAACATAGGGAAAATATGAAAATTTGCAAAATTAAGGTTTCACCACAGTAGGTCTTGGTGTCGTGATTAAACAATTGCAACGACTATTTCTAACAACTGTCAAATAATACATATTTTTCTGCAGTGCAAACAAGTTAGTGATTTCCAAGTTTTCAATGGATCGTTTTTCAAATAAGCATAAATATGAAATGTTGGAGTGCTCTATTAAGAGAAATGATATTATGGCTGCAGAAATGTATTTCAATAAATACCCGTAAAGACATCAGCCAGGTAGAAGCATGTTTCGACGATCACGTGATAACTTAATAATTAATGGAAGCTTGGTAAGTCGAAAAAAAACCGGCGCACGGATGAAAATAAAGAAAATTTTGTTTTGCAAGCCGTAACTGACAATCCCCGTAAGTTTTTACGTGACATGAAAAACACAATAGGTGTCACTCGATTAACAGCCGGTACAGTTTTAATACGTTTCAAGTATCATCCCTTCAAAATGGTAATCAGATGAGAAGAATGGAATTTTGTCGATGGTTCATCAGAAAACATAATGTCTGACGTATTTCCGGGTATTTATTGAAATACATTTCTACAGCCATAATATCATTTCTCCTGCAGAGAATAAAGCACTCCAACATTTCATATTTATGTTTATTTGAAAAACGATCCATTAAAAACTTGGAAATCACTAACTTGTAACATAATAGATCTAGAATATTTTTAACTTCATTTTTAAAATTCTTATTAGTTACTACTCCGATCCTGAAAATTTGGCGCACAAATCTTTTTAAATAAAGATAATAATGAAGGTTTCAAGAAAGTGAATTTTTCGTTTTTATCGTAGTACTACGTAACAGGATGAATTATTGAAAATGTAAAACTGGATTATTATTACGCATGTAATTGCACAACTTTTTCCTCATTTAACCGATTTTGTATCTCTAACGGCTTCCTAGAAACCCATGTACTTCATTTTAAACTGGACACCCTGTATACACGGTATTTATAGCTTAAATAATGTTATTACCTATCAAATAACTCAAAATACAACTTTAAAAAACGGGAAAAGTGCACTTATTTATTGCAAACTAATTATTAACATTTTCCAAACGAACTTGCATTAAAATTGTACTTGACTTTATTAAATGCTAAAGTATTTCACAAAACACGAAATTTATCTAAATTGCGTTGGTTGTCTCAGTTTTGCAGAAACATTATCATCGATTACAATAGATCTAGAATTCCGCAATTTATTACAGGCTGGTGTAGCCGCCACACTGTTAGCTTGATGAATTGTGAGACGAGACAATCAACTAAGATTGGTTTCAAAACGTTTTGTATTTTGGAAATGACAACATTTTTATGCTTTTCTTGGACATTTTATTACATGACCGAGAGTAGTTTTCATAAATTTATTAAAAGCGAAATTAATAAATATCTTAACCGACTTAAAATGTAAGAAAATCGCCTTTAAGTTGCATGTAATTAATTTTAAAAATACATCAAAGGTTTACGTATAGTTTTATTTTGAGCTGACGGCTATATCCTTCAACGGCGAAAGTTTTAAATTTTTTGTTGTACGTTATCGTTTTTCGACCTAACAAAATGCGTTTTAATAGATTAAATGGCTGTCAATAAATAAGGAATTGATTTTGTTTTGACATGTTTATTTTACCGTGTCTTTGTGGGTACTTTTTTACTATTTTAAGTGACCTATTTTATTAGCACCATAAATTAACATGTAACGAAAGTCAAACCCGTCGTTTTGTATTTTTTTTTATACAACTTGATGTAAACACGAGTTTCATCTGGATAACAAGTGCTGTCATTAACTTATTAAATTATCCTTGTTAACTGAAGTTATGTTAATCAAAATAATTTACATATTTCAGGTGGTACATAATCAGTAACGCATATGTCAACTTCCGTTAATTTTATTTTTTATAATCACATGTTGTGTGCTTAATTAATGCAAATTGTTAATGGTTAAAAGTAAATGAAAAATTGGGTGCTCATTCATGAAACTTTTACATCAATTTCGTCTATATCTCAATACCATTTTCTGCAGATTTTTTTCTGTCATGTAACAATATGTAATATTTTTAAGGCTATTTCTAAGAACTTGTTAGGTTATTATATGCAGGGTGAGTCACGACGGACGCCCCGGAGTTTTATTGCGTAACGGTATATATTTTCAAACTTCTGTCACCATTAGATTATGTAAGTCAATAAGGGCTACATTTTAAAAATATTTTCAAACATACAGGGTGCTCCAAAAAAGAGTGGCATATCAAAGTTATACGTTTTCTTATGAAACACCCTGTATATTTTTACATTTTTGGATCCCTCTTTAAATTTACTTCAAAAAATGTAAAAGGTTATATGGGTCTAAAGTCAACCGTTTTCGTGAAAATTGCATTTTCATGAAAATGTAGTATGTACTTTCAAAAATTTCCAACATTTAGAAACTTTAAAAGGTCTGAATAAATTTGCTTGGAAATTAGATTGACAATCGATTATTTAAAACTTTGCACTATCTGCGTTTTTAAAATATTATACAGGGCGTTTTTTACGCTTGCTCAAACTTCGATAACTCATTTTTTTTTAAAACACAACACCCTAGGTTTTTGTACACAGTCTTATTGAAAATTTAATTGTCTTTCGAAAATATTAAGACTGTTTTTAACCTAAAATTGATATTTTCCCAGATATCGCGATTTTATTGATTATTATTAGGGCAAAGTAATATTTTCAAGTAGGCTATGAAGGTAGAGAGCGGTAATTTGAAACAATTGAAAGAAAAAACAAGAAACTTATAATTTTATCGTTTGCCTACACATTTTTGACATTTTTTTATAAGAAATTTGTGGTTTTACCATACTTACGTTTAAATAGAGGTTTCTTAAAATTATTTGTGCATTTGTTTATTGGACCAGTTTTATGATAATTACTAAATCCTATAAACCATTTTTTGTATGTTTACGATACGACACTTGGTTCTACCGAAAACAGTACCAACCATGTTTTAATGTAAAGTTAGACAAGTCAGTATTAATTTTTTTTAATCAGCTGTCTGTTCGCGTACCTACTACATTATCAATGGGTTTTTAGTACTTGGCAAACGATTAAACTCAATTATATGAAAAATATTGTGGCCCTGCTAAGAAACCTCTATTTAAACGTAAGAATGGTAAAACTACAACTTTCTTATAAAAAATGTCAAAAATGGGTAGGCAAACGATAAAATTATAAGTTTCTTGTTTTTTGTTTCAATTGTTTCAAATTACCGCTGTCTACCTTCATAGCCTACTTGAAAATATTACTTTGCCCTAATAATAATTAAAAAAATCGCTATATCTCGAAAAATATCAATTTTAGGTATAAGACAGGCTAGATGTTTTCGAAGGACAATTAAATTTTCTATAGGCGGTGTAAAAAAATATAGCGTTTTGCATTAAAAAAAAAAGAATGATCAATGTTTAAAGTTTCACAAGTTTGACCAAGCGTGAAAAACGCCCTGTATAATATTTTAAAAATGTAGGTGGTGCAAAGTGTTACATAATCTATTTATTGTCAATCCAATCTCCAAACGAATTTCTTCAGACTTTTTAAAGTTTCTAAATGTTGAAATTTTTTAAAAGTAGGTACTGCATTTTCATGAAAATGAAATTTTCACGAAAACGGTTGACTTTAGACCTATATAACCTTTTACATTTTTTGAAGTAAATTTAAAGAGGAATCCAAAAATCCAAAAATACATAGGGTGTTCCATAAGAAAACGTATAATCTAATGGTGACAGAACTTTAAAATTTATAAACCGTTTCGCCATAAAACTCCGTGGCGTCCGTCGTGAGCGTGACTCACCCTGTATACATATATTATAGTAAGGATTTCTGGAGCACCCTGTTTACGTAATAAAAGCCTCAGGTTTAAAACTGATTCTAAATGCAAGAAGGTATAATCAAACATATTTCTTCTTTCTCCGGTATTCGCTTTAATTAAACCGATTAAAAATACATTAATAAATCGCTGTAATAAAATTCCTCTTAAATTTCTTCTCTCATATTTTACCATAGAAATCTCGTGCAAATAATTAGAATTCCCTGCGCTCATGAACCGGATACTAATGTATTTGTAAATATTGCATGGGTAATACAGAAACAGGAATCGGTCGGTAACTTTACTGTGGAAATCAAAAGTTGTTTTTATTTGACTTCCTGTTTGCAAACGCCTTTTTGTAAAAGAATTATGTACTAAAAAGGATCACAAATCATTTGTGTAATGAGTGACACACCGGCTAGAGAATTATTAAGTTATGGATTACTTCAAAGTTGTTCAATTTCCTTGAAATAAATAACATAAACTGTAATTTGATATCTTACTAACTTAAATCGATTACAATTAAAATGTTATGCATTTAGGCTTCTGAAAAACTAGTTACTAACAGAATGTGCGCACTTTAGAGATTTAGTTCTTCGATTAGCATCACACCTCTTGGAAACGAATAAATGTACCTATAACAATTTTAGATGCCACTCCAAAGTATATTTAATGGTTTATCATTAAATTGTTTACTGATCATGATCACATAAATGGTAAAATATATTTTCATGACTGGGAGAATTCCAACTTTTTCCATTCCCTTCTTTCTCACGATTCGAATTACAAATTTTTATTTTTTTGCATTGTTACATCGATTACTCTATAATCTTCACATAAGGAATTTTTAAAATAATCAAAGGGCACATTACCAGTAAGTTGTTAATTATTGTCAGAGCATGCTACGAGTATAAAATATGCAAATTGTTAGAGTATGCTACAAGCAACAAATATGCGCAAGTTAATTTGCTTGGAGTAGCTCATTTGAGAGCAACGTTGGGTAGGGACTAAGTATAAGGGAAAATCTATCATTTCCTGTTTTTTTTTTGTTTTCACAGCCTACTTTTTGTTTTTCATTTTTAAAAAAATTTTAAAACCCTTGTAACTTGCGTATTATTAAAAATAAATACATCAACTCTTATATATTTGGAACGGGAAAAAATTAGGAATTTAAATAGGTCATAGCCAACTATAGCTTCTTTTTAAAAAAGGTAAGTTTGTGTCATAACTTTTTAACGGCGAGTGCAAAAATTTTTTTAAAAATAATTTCGAAATGTACATAAAAACATCTAAAAATAATCTTTATAATCTTTTTCGATACTTACAACAATAAAAGAGATATGACACATTATAAATAAAACAAAAAAACAGTTTTTTTCAAATAGCTCAAAAACCGAAAATTATAAAATATTTTTGAAAACGGTTCTGTGTTTGTCCCAAAAACTGCACATTTTTGGTAATTTAACAGTTTATCTATCTTGAATATTAAGCAAGATACCCATACAATCGCATCGAATTTGGACCACCCTGTACATAATAATTGTTTTTTTTTTTAAACCGACTGGCGCCCGCCACTATTTTTCTCAATCGCGATTGCGCCCGCGCCTCAATAAGGTTGGGAACCCCTGCAATAAGGTGTTGAAATTTTCGAAAAAATATCGGGAAATTTTAACCGTTTCCCAACCAGTAAATATATATAAATCAAATTTGGTATACAGCACAACCTTATATGTTACCACATTCGGTGAAAATTTCAAGCCCCTCAAGCAACTAGTGGCGGAGTTGTTGGGGTTCTGTTTCAATAAATTTTATAGAGAAGTAGTGCGGCCCTGTTTAAAATCAAACTCGAACTTGTTTTTCTGTAGAACATTTTATTTTAAACAAAAAGTGTCTATTGACTTTTCTTCATATCTGCCATCGTTTGGCGCGGAATTTGATTTATTTTACTGTTCTCGCGAAAAATAAGATCATAAATTCGATCTAAAATATCGCGAAAAGCAGAAAATTGCAAATTGCAGATTAAATGCTCAAAATGTGGATCATTTTTCCCTCATTATTAGCATTTATAATAACAGATTATTAAAAACTGCAAAAATCGGTAATTACTTCTATATTTCGAATATTAGCGATATTTTTAGATCGAATTTATGAGCAAATTTTTCCCGAGAACAGTAAAATAAATCAAATTTCGCGCCAAACGGTGGCAAATACGAAAAAAAGTGAAGAGACGCTTTTGTTTAGAATAAAATTTTCTACCCAAAAACAAGTTTGAGTTTGATTTTGAACAGGGTCGTACTAGTTTTTTATAAAGTTTATTGAAACTGAATCCCCACAACTCCGCCACTGGTTGCTTGTGGGGCTTGAAATTCCTACCGAATATGGTAATCTGTAAGGTGGTGCTGTATACCTAATTTGGTTTAAATATATCTACAGGTTGGGAAACGGTTAAAATTTATCGATATTTTTTCGAAAATTTCAACACCCTGTATTTTTAAAATAAAGCGTTTAAGGACCCATATTGATATGGAATATTCGCTTTAAAATAAGTTTTTGTATCGACTGTTAAAGTATCCTGCTACAACAAAGTGGACCACCCTGTGGTAATTCATGTAAGTCTCATAAATTTTTGTAAATTTATAATTTTTTGTTACTAATTAATTTGTTGCTAACGCTCATTACATTTTCACTCACAAACAGGGCTGTGGAGTCGGAGTCGGAGTTTAGGAGGAATTTCTGGTCAGTGGAGTTGGAGTCGGAGTCGGATAAAATGTACCGACTCCGACTCCGACTCCGAGTACAACAAAAAATTGCGAGGTGGTCCTTTGCCGCAAAATTTAAACTAAAATTTTAAACAATTTTTACATACTTATTTATTTTGTTCTTATATTACACACCATAGAATGCCTTAGTATTTAATTTTGTCGGAGTCGGAGTCGGAGTCGAACTACTAAAATTATCAATGAGTCGGAGTTGGAGTCGACTTTTTTTTCCCGACTCCGCGCCCTGCTCACAAACATTTCAAAATTGGAACTAAAGATAAGTAATTTATCAATTATGTAGGCATACGAACTTGACTTTCATGGGCTTGAATAACTGTTTAAGAACGTTATATCCTTGTTTTAGAATTCTGCTTATTGTAGATAATTAGATGACGAGACGTCCAAATCGACAATATTTTTAGAGAGGTACTTTAAATATTTGAAATTCATCCTTTGCCGATGTACGCATCAATGACACCATCCTTGAACTGGCCTTAAGATCACCACAAAATAAAAACAAGATACGAATCGCAAGATGAACGCTACACATCCTCTCATTTCCATTAAACACGAAAAACGTAATGTAGTTCCGCTATCATCTGCATTCGCTCATCAAATCCGTGTTATTGAAATGTTTCAGTTAATTGAAATCGAGTCTTAGCCTTGCTCCTAGCTATTAATAAACTTTTGAGAGATATTCGCCGATGTCCAATTTGCATAGAGTGCACATTCTCCAGCGGACCGACGCATCGCCAAGGAGGAAACCCGACTCCACAAAAGGATGCGGTGGTCTAGCAGCACGAGACCTGTGGCTCACCTGGGCTAGGTGATGCGGACGCGAGAGTGAAGTACCTGTTTAACGGGCTGGCCGACTGTAGGAATAAACGAGCTTGCTTGCAAAATAATGAAGCAGACAGCAGCGAGTCGCGTTTAGTTTATTTGGTAACTCTTTGCGATGCACACGCATTTTTAAATCCGCATAAGTGAACATGCACGTTGTGTGATTTCTATCTGAGTTTTTATTGAATTTATATTAAGGTGCTTTTATATTGTTACAAAATGGGTTACATACATTTATTGTCTGTGGTGAGTTATTTATTTACATATTTATTAACGTTTCGTAGACAGTTTTTACCTTTTAAGATTTATTATTTAAGAAACAGCAACAACTTTTTTTGGAAAATAATTTTGACCCACTAGAAATTAGTTAAAAATTTAAAAATTTGGGAAAATTATTTTGAAAATTTTTCAAAAAATTATGTTGCCATAGGTACAATGTAATACAGTTTAATTTTTTTTACAATAACAAGCAAGGTTTTGATAGTGTTTTAAAAATATTGTAAAACGATATTTAAATGATTGATGCATATTTTTGGCTAAAAATGATTCGTAGTGTCTACAGAGTGTTCCAAATTTGATGGAATTACATCGATATCTTGCTTAATAATTGATGATGGAGGAATGGTTATGTGAGCAAAAATACGCAGTTATTAAAGGCGAATTCAAAACAATTGACGAAAACTTTTAAACATTTTCGGTTTTCAAGTTATTGCCAAAAACGTTTTTTTTTTAGAAGTTTAACATTGTTTAAAGAAGTTTAATTAAAAACCACTTGATTTTTCTATGGGTAATCTTTTGTAGAAATGTTGAACTACTCTAGAAACAATAGTCTCTCTTTGTCACTACAAACTTGTTATAATAATCTTTGAGCTTAATCCAGCATTTTGCTAAGATGTACTTTGTGGAAAAAAAAGTAATTTTTATGTAAATGTATTTATAACAATAAATGAATCACTCAAATAAATTAAGCATTAATTTCAAAAATGTGATTTATTCCCGTCATTATTATAGTAATCAAAATAATTTATAAAGATTCTTAATTAGGTTTTTGACGCACAATTTAATGACGTCCATGAAAATGTTCAGCAGTTTAAAAATAATTACACAAAATTGTTTTTCTGAAACAAGAATCGAAGTTAACGTTCACCTTTCCAGCTTGTTGATTTTTTATAATTTTCAAATAAATAATGATTAACATAATTGTTTTGAAAAACTGCAAAAGGATAAGGGATTTTAAAGTTGACAAAATACAAGTATAAGAGTAGGCTAAAAGAAACAATCAATTTAAACATATTTTAGGTTTTTACTAGTGTGCTTAATCATAAAAGGCACTTGTTTTTGCTAGTGCTTTAATTTTTAAACAGTGTTTGAGCAGTATTCTTCAGAAGAAAAATTGCAATTAAAATTTAAAAGTAACTTTTTTAATTAACCACAGCCTTAGAATTATTCAAAATTCCTTTATATGTTATGATACAATACTTAATGAGTTACTTAAAATTATTTAAAAATGATTTAGGGATCCCAAAGCGATTTTATCGTATAAACAATAGAAGTCACGTAACTTTTAATTATTGTTTAAACTTTCTTTCTACATGCTGTATTGTAAGTTGGTCTGATGAATATTGTAAGTTTTACTTGCAAAAATTTGCTAAAAGTGTTATTTTAATCAAAATTGATCATTGCATTAATGGCTTTAGCAAAGATTGTTGGTTTTTGGTGCTAAATATACATGAAATATTTGAATCAATGTTTCTCGTTGTTTGATTATTTATTGCTTGTTCGTGAATTATTATGTTAATTTAAAAGTTGGACATTGTTGTCCATCTAAGACAGTGTTTTTTAAACTTTTTACTCTAAGGGCCCCTTTCAAAATAAAAAGCTTACAGAGGACCGAAATAAATTGTTTTGTAGACAATATTTTGGTTTTCAATTTAGCCCGGTAATAAATTTGAATGATTTTCGAATATTATAAAGACTCTGGGAACCCCTTTAGAAGGATTCAGGGACCTTCAGAGGTACGCGGACCACACTTTGCGAAACACTGATCTAAGCAATTTCAATAACGTTTTTATTAATATTTGATAAAAATGTACACTGTTTGGCTTAAAATTAAAAAAACCGATTCGTGTATCTACCTCATGAAATATTACTGGAATATAAAAATTTCACCTTTTTTTAACGAATTTTTCTGTTTTAGTTTGTGTTGTACCGATAGTTTATTAGTTCTAGCGATTATTTTCACTGTTTCTAGCATTTTGAAATCAAAGCATCGAAGCATTAAGCATTTTAAAGTAACAAACTGTAAATTAAATATGTGCGAACGAATTGTTTCATAACTCGATTGCAGGTAATAATTTTACACGTGTATTTGCCAGGATATCTCCGGTTTTAATTGTTGCAAATAGGAAACGACAACAGAAAGCGAAGAGTTTACCAAAGAAATAATTTATGTACCGAGTTTTGCAGTGTAATTATAACATAAAACGTCCATACTCGCGTTCGTTGACATTTTTTACTGTCGCCTTAAGACGTAAAGCATGGCATCGTCTGGGCAAAAATTACAACTTCATATAAACAAAAAATATTAATAAAACACCACTAATACAGGGTACTAAAATGATCTATTCGTAGCATTTTAAATTTGCAGAAGTGCAGCAGTCGATTAAAAGCTTTTTACGACAAAAAAAACCTACATTAGTATTTATATCAAAAAATATCTTTCCGGTAATTTTTGAAGTTATTAAACTATTTAAATGATCAAAATTTGATCTGAATATTTTCTAAAAATTTCCTTCACCTGTCAAATTTGCGTTTTCAACCAATCACTTATCTTAAATCTTCTAGAGACTACCAATAGAAGCATTATTACACGGTAATAATTTTAGATTCCCCTGTCGGACGTTGATCCTCCTCTCAAATTTGCTTTTTTCGAACAATAATAAACTCAGATTTCTTAGAAACGACCAATAAAAACTGATAATATTCTTTTCGCAATTAACAGATTTTCAGGCGTTTATTGGTCTTTTCTAAGAAATCTGACTTTGTGATTGGTCGAAAATATAAATTTGGAGATGGAATTAAATATTTTGGTCTTGATAATTGTTTGACGAATTTCGGCGACCAGTAGCGTTACTTTAATATAGATTAAACCACACCTCATACACACCACTCTGACAGTTCTTGTAAAATTTGACATAACAAACATTTAATTTGACAGGTAGGTTAGGTGAAAGAAATTTTCTGGCAAAATATAACTCGTGCATTGCAAATAATCTATAATTTTTTTTAGCTCAACTTGCATTCGGGCATATTTTAATTTTCTTTTAATACAATTTCAGACCAATAAAACTCGTTTTTTTCAAATACAATGCCCAATTTTTTTTTCATTTTCTAATTCAAAAGTATACCGGTATTGCAATCACTAATTACTACTGATTATTTTTTAATTAAAATGTGTTAAAGAGGTCGTTTTTCTTAATAAAATATCGTTTTTTAAATTTAGGTATGAAAGATATTTTTATTTTTTAAATCGACTTTGGCTAGTATTTTGATAGGCTGCATTGGACTGGTTGCTTAAGGCTTATTGTCGTTGCCACGATAATCGTATCGTTATTTTCGTTTTTCATGCTGGTCTGTTATCTACTTAGCGCATTCATATTCGCCGACGATATAATTATAGTTTATCGTTTAAACAAAGAGAAAGACGTGCGTTTTTATTTTATTTTCTACAGCTTTGACCAGTAATTGTATAATTAAGAAAGGAAACATTTCCTCCAGTTTTTCTTGTTGCTGTGCCTGCACGCAGTCATTTCCTTAAGACAAATTAAGCGTCATTACTTTAATTCCATGCTGTTACCGTTTTTCTTGACTTGGAGTCTGATATTAGTAGTGTTTCACCAAATAATTTGTAAAATAGCTTTAAATTTTACGGATCGACTATCAGCCAAGTGCATTAATAATAATAGCAATCTTGTAATAATGCACGCACTTAAGAATACTGTATGACACAACTGACAACGTCTGTGTTTAAGGTAATTAATTACGTGTAAGCACAAAGGCTGTGTTTATAGGTAATTCAATTCAAAGTTGTTTATATAAAACTTGTTGACACGTCGTCATTAATATAAATAATTTTAATTACTATTATTTATAACTGAAATCAAACGCTAGTTACAATATTATTAAAAAACAATTTATCATCCAATTTGTTACAATTTAATTGTTATATACAAGTTTTACTAGTTTTGTAAATAGCTTTTTAATTGCTGCATTAGATAATATTAATTTTAAAACTATCTTTATCTCAATTAAATGATTATTTAAGTTTAATATTAAAAAACAATTTAACAGAAACGATAAACCGAGTGTGTAATTGTAGTGCTACTTACGTACTTACTAACAAAGAAAATGATATGTAAGTTAAATTTTAAGTAACACTGGGCTCAATTTATTATAGGAAAATCGTGATGCCAACTGCGTATGAAATTTATTACCAATTACCATATTTTCTTTATTAGTTTTGAGTATCTAGTTACAAGCATATGCGTATAAGTATTTAAAATTATGTTAAACACATTCCTCTGCCTAGCCTTGATATACATATCTTATGAACAAGATAAATTTTATAGCAACACTTAAACGCTATTTTCTTTTATCGCCGGCCTACTGGATTGTAAATGAAGAGCAGAAGTATTGCAAAACAAACATTAAACTCTGAATGTCGCATGTCAGATTCAAGGATAATTGTACACCAAGTCTTTTAATTTACATTTGAGCTTCCTTGATTTTTACTGTATCAAGGATAATTATGTTTTTATGGACGATATTGCGACAAAGTGCTAACAAAGTGTTGTATTTTTTGTATCGTGTTGGCTGTGGAACGAAATCATAATAAAAAAATATTGTAGTTATGGTTTAGATTAGACCGTTGCACAAAATTATCTATCAAAATATGAAAAATACGTTTATAATTCAAAGCTACAAAGTAGTTTTTTTTTGCATACAGTGTCGTTTCAAGCAGGCAAGATTTAAACTTAATTACAACCTTAAATATATTGTGTAATAAAACTAAATTTAATTTCTGCAAAAGGCATCTTAGATGTTGAAATGAACCAAAATTTCAAGAGGTAATTTTTGCATATCGTTTCATACAATTATTTTCTTTCCACACAATTTTATCCAATAAATTATATTAATAATATTAATTTAATATTATTTAGGACCTTCTAAGTACCTATAATTATTTACTTTGAAAGTATAAAATTAAAAATCCGAAGGTACGAAATGTGATGTTGCTTAAAAGATATATTTATGCGTGTAGTTATTTTAATAATTCCCAACAATTTGTGAAATTTGCTAATAATACGTGCGACCTTTATATTATTAATATTATTGTTCTTACTTATTACAATACATTTGCAATTTGATTTTTCTTTAAAAAGTTCATAGGAAAGTTGTCAGTTTAACAATATATAGATCAATATATGTGATCATTGACAAATGATTTGTAAATTATAAAATCGATAATTGCAACTTGTTCTTAAATGCTAACAAATACCAAGTATTTATTTAAATTAGTAAAGCTTTGAACCGTTAATTTTAAAAGTGGTATAGGTCACTTTTGCGAAAAATGAGTTTACGGTTACAAAAATGAATGGTATTTTTTAACATTTTATTTGCTAATTCTTCCTAAATTATTACTATTATGGTCAATGGAAGTTTTATTGGTAAACAGAAATGCAAATACATTTATTTTGAAAATGGCATAAAGATTAATTTGCTTCTTTATATTCCCCCAATTTACCAGTTATTTAAAAAAATTAAATCAAAGTGAAATGTCAAAGCCAGTGGTTTCCAACCTTTTTGTACCTCGCCCCCCTTTTTCATAATTTTTTTGCGCCCCCTCACTTTTCGTAACGATCTAATTTCATAAATACTCTCCAGATATAATAATTATTTAATGGGCTACAAAACAATATACCATATTCTATATAAATAAAGTTCTTTTTGTTTTTGTATTAAAAAATTATATTTTTGTAACAGCTGCGCGCCCCCCTTGCAATCTTGCAATAGTCTTGCACACCTTACGGAGGCGCGCAACACAGGTTGGAAATGACTGGTCTAAAGACTTCATCGCTCCTAGTATGTAATGACAATGATTCAACCCATGAATAAACTTTTACATGAAGTACGTTATATAAATAACTTATATTTCAAAATGAATCGATGAATTTACTTATTTCTAACGTATTTTATGAACATTATTAATTTAAAAAAATACCTACTTCTTCTTCTTCCTAATTGGCTCCTCTTTTGTACCTTTCGGTGTCGAGGCTACATAAACTTACAATGAAATAAATTGTACAAATTACTAATAATATATATTTTAATAGCCAATTTTTTTAAATTACTGTCTTATCAAACATTACTTTAGTAAAACACATAGGACAAAATTAACATAAGTCCATAGTTTTTATAAACTATTATATTAAAAGTGGCTTAAGTTACTTTACAGTAATGAAAAATTGCGATTTGTTAACGTCTGTGCGAAATTATGTATACCTACTGACAAAAATATAAATAACCAAGATGACAAATATAAGTGAAATTTCTCTGTAGTTAGCATAATTTTTTTTTAGTGCAAAATATTTAACATCTCCAAATAATATAAAAGCGACCAATGCCACTTTTAAAATAAATGGCTCATTTCTGTATTAATAAGTGATTTTTCAATGAAATTTACCTTTACTTAAAAACCCTGTCGATCTCAATGAGTTTTTTAATTTAAACTTAATTTAAAATCCATCAATGACGCCATATTTAATTAATAAAGATGTTTCCTTCACCTGAATACGCAAACAGATTTAATTTCCATTAAAAAAATCCATTTACATCTCCTTATTAAAAACTTGTTTAAACAGACGAACAACATTTTTCCATCAATTGCACACTGATAACGCATATATTACACGCATTGTGTATGTAATAATGCTAATGACGTATATTATTACATAAAACTCTTATATACTGGTAGCATTAAACCAGTGTTTATAGTTCTATGCGTTACATTTCAAGGTCGCCTTCCGCCGGTCAGGAAAAGTACATAATTAGAACATCGCAGTGAGAGTAAAATAATTTGAAAGAGATTGAAAGTGGTTTGGTACCGTTGACTTGGTGATTACGATCGATGTGACACGAATTTTCGGATTAATCCGATAGGATCTTTTCCTGTGGGCGATGATTTTGGCTAACAATAATTGCATTGAGATTGTAACGTTCAATTAGTAAAGTGAAATGTGGAATTGCAACTAAACGAAATGCCATAGAAAAAAACCGACAATCAGTTGCTAAATCTTTAGATTTTTAGTTTTTTGTTAGCCGAAATCTACGGATCTATAGAGTGGTAATATTTTTCCCCATATTTATTTTAATTTTGTCCAAATGTATTGAAATGTATTCGATTCAAAGCAACCTAGAGTTATAAAAAAATCACTGGTTTAAGTTTTAAGAATTGTTTATTTAAAAAAAGTTATGCCAGTTTTGAGAGTCTCGTCTTTTCGGCGGTAGATTATGTTCACATTAAAATAATAAGTTAATCTACTGACAAAGATATGAGAGTATCAAAACTGATGCATATTTTCTTTAAGATACCACTCTTTTTAAACAAGTAATTGTTTAATTAAACTTGCATCTATACAGTGAGTCACGACGGACGCCACGGAGCTTTATGGCGAAACGGCATATATTCCCCAACTTCTGTCGCAGTAAGATTGTGTAAGTCAATAAGGGCTACATTTTAAAAATATTTTCAAACATACAGGGTGCTCCAAAAAAAGAGTGGCATATCAAAGTTATACTTATACTACTGTACTTATACTATTGTATAAAGTTATATGGGTCTAAGGTCAACTGTTTTCGTGAAAATTGTATTTTCGTGAAAATAGAGAAGTTTCAAAAATTTTTAAAATTTAAAAAATTTGAAGTCTAAATTCGTTTGGAGATTAGATTGACAATAGATTATGTAACACTTTGCAGTACCTACATTTTTAAAATGGCGTCCGTCGTGACTCACCCTGTGTATTTATAAACGTTATCAAAATTTATTACGCAAAAGTGTACCTATAAGCTAAAGGAGAATAGCTGAATAGTTTTGTAAAAACTGTGTGTAGGCCTACTTTAAAATTATTTATTTATTTATTTAGTCATGAGTCCTTCTACTATTAGGTGTAGGACTGTTGAGTTGTGTTGTGCTGTCTTTTTTTCATGTTTTTTTGTCTGGTGCTAGCTTTTTTATGTCTTTTCATTTGATGTTTCTATCCGCTGCTGCTTTTTTTAACTTCGTCTTGCCAGGATTTTCTCGGTTTACCTCTTTTTTTTTCCCGTGTGATCTTCCTTCATAGGCTTTTCTGGGTCACCTTTCTTCTTTTATCCTATAAATGTGACTCAACCATCCCAGCTGTCTTTCTTGTATTTTTGTTTTAACTGACTGTATCTTTAATTTTTTCATTTCTGATTTTATCTTTGTTGGTTTTTACTTGGATTTTCTTAGAAATCTCATTTTAGCTGCATTCACTAGGCTATTAGTTTTATTTGTGAGTGTCACATCCGTATAAAAGTGCCGGAGTTACTACCTTTTTGGCCACTTCCACTTTTGTTTGTTTTGGGTCTTCTCTATTTCCAAAAATGTTGTTCTTAAACTGTTAAATATTCTTTCCACATTTCCTGTCCTTTCGCTTATTTCTTTGTCCATTCCTCCATTTTTCTCTATGATTACTCCTAAATATTTAAAGCTTTCTACCTGTTCCAACCTAACCCTATTTAAAGTAATATTATGCATTTCGTTCTCTGCTGTAACGATCATAGTTTTAGTTTGTTTGGTATATATTTTCATATTTATTTTTTCCAATTCCCGGTTTAGAGTTTCTAGATTATGTTGCAGATTCTTTATTGTTTAAGGCCTTGAAAACCCAATTTGCTTGCGTAAATTGGCTATTTTCAAAACTATTATATCGATTCAAAGACCATTATGTAAAATTTGTGCTCCGTTGCTACTTATTCGATTTTGATTTAATCTGGTTTATATAAACCTTGATATATACCATAACAGAATGTTAAGAAATGGTTACTTCATCAAGAGTGATTCTGTAATATATTAGCTTTACGTTAAAGGTAGCGATGACATTGTTTAACCATTTTCGAACAAAACAAACTAAATGGGTATAAGATAATAAAATAACGTCCTATTTTACGATACTAATCAAACAGTACATCCTGACCCACAAATAGCCATTTCTTTTTCAATTAAAAAGCTGCTAGTTTTTCGGTGTCATTTTAGTTTATATCAAGGCTATAAAATCATTAAAATTTATGACGCCCTTTAGAAAAACACTCCAAAATATTTATGAAGGTGTGGTCAACCCAAACTACATTTCAAAAAATGTATTTCACCTTTTACAACTTCTTGCAATAACAATGAACATGTTAATATTTTATTTAAAACGGGGTAAAAGATTTATGCACTTTAAAAGTCATTTAATTGTGTAATTAAAGAGACAGCTGTTACAAAATTGTACGCGAGACTTTAGAATACAGCTATATATCACAGACTAACTTGAGAATGAAACTTTCCTGTTACTCCAATTGTGCTTCACATTCAAACAATATAAAAATTGCGTAACGCGTGTGTAAATCGCATTTGGGTCTGCTTGTACTATTTATATACTTTTGGAGGTATGTGTAACGTAATAAGATATTCGCAGTAATTTAAAAACACTGACTGGTTCAAGTTTATGTTGTATAATTAAGTCCAGATTTATGTTGCATATGTCAAGTGTGTTACTTAATATTTTAAGTAGAATTCTAGCAAATATTGAGTGCAATTTAAGATGGCAATGAACTTGTGTGCTCTTGCAATAGTTTTAAAGGTCTAAAAAGAAATTACTTTAAGTCGCATTTTTAACCAGGTTTATTACTAAAACAATTTAAATAACATGAATAAAAACTACATTATGTTGTTAAGCGATTTTCATTTTAAAGGCCAATAATTACTAATGCCCGGTTTCTCCGACACATCTTAAGATCTAGCTGAATCTTAAGTTCGCCTTAACGGTATAAAGTGTTGCACCAAGCAATTTTAAGAACATAGTCGACTTGAGCTGAACTCACATCTTGAGTCGCTGTTTACTAGAACTTGAGCTGGAGTACATAACCTAAAAGTATCTTGTATTTGCTTTGTTTGTAGTTAAGTGTTTGTTTAAATTGTGGTTTAAGTTTAAATATGGACATTGACTTTATAAATATGATAGATGATGCAGATGATGACTTGTACGACCCTGTAATTCCTCGAAGGCGATTTGTTCGCGCAAATCCATTTACGGATTTCGAATACGATCGTTTTTTTTATGCGTTTTCGCCTCACAAAAGAGACAGTTATTGTGATCTTAGATCAAATTGAGCCTCAATTGGAGTATACAGGGTGTTTGAAATTCGAGTTTAAGCATGGGGATCTCGCGTATTATAATAGCTAGAGTATAGGTTTAAATTTGGCAAAGTTGCTAAATTTGGTGCTCATTAATAATCCAAAGAGAAATTGGAAATATCTCAAACGGTATCCGAGAAAATTAAGAAAAACTGGAAAGTCCATTTTTGAAAATCGTTTATAACTCCTTTGGAGTTTGAAATATTTTAAATGTGTAAAAAAGTTGCCCAAACAACTTTTTAAGCCGAATCGGATGGTGGTCACAAATTTTTCCTAGGTCGATTCCTTTTTGTTTTAGACAACCAACTTTGTTTTTTCTGATGGGCAGCATATCGCGTTTTTCTTCGTTATTAAAGTTCATTTTTACGACTAACAGGCCTTTAAAACTTTTAGATTGTTGATCGGTTGTCATGGAAACAACATAAACTACAATGACCGGCCAACCTGATTTATAATGGTTATTGTATTTTTTGAAATTTGACAATAAAAGAAAAAGTAAAATACCATGTGTGATACATCAATGGATTTAGAAAAATAAATGCTATTTGATAATGTAAATAGCAAAACTTGCGCCCATAAGCAAAAACAAAGTTGGTTGTCATAAAACAAAAACGAATCGATCTAAGAAAAATTTGTGACTACCATCCGATTCGGCTTAAAAAGTTGCTTCGGCAATGTTTTTACACATTTGAAATATTTCATACTCCAAAGGAGTTATAGACGATTTTCAAAAATCGTATTTTCCAGTTTTTCCTAATTTTCTCGGACACCGTTTGAGATATTTCCAATTTCTCTTTGGATTATTAATGAGCACCAAATTTAGCAACTTTGCCAAATTTAAACCTATACTCTAGCTATTATAATAAGCGAGAACCCTATGCTTAAACCCGAATTTCAAACACCCTGTATACATAATCTATTTATTTTATTTTCTTCCACCAAGCTAACTAATAATTGTTTTTCCTCCATGGTATAATTTATTCTTTTTTTTCCGCCATTTCAACACAAAATAAAATAATAAACACCGAACTGTAACTTTATATGTGACTAACAGCTGATAGCAACAACAAGATGTCACAGGGAGCCGTTTTAACAGCTGTGATGTAAATGGCCAATGAAAATTAGCCATTTTAATCTGCCGCTAAAATGTGCCGACTTCTTGCAACGTTGCCAAACCGAGTTCTAACTTAGCTGAGATGTCTAACAGATTCCGGAATATGTTTTCTGTGCAACGCATTGGTATCTTGAGACGGTCTTAAATATAAGGCGGGCTTATATAAGTTCGATCTTGAGGTGTGTCGGAGAAACCGGGCATAAGTAATTTATCTAGCCATGGTTTCTCACCAGACGCAGTTTTTGAAAAATTTTTGTGCTACATCTCAATTTTCTTGAGAAATTTTCGTTCTGCCAAAGGTTTACAGCATTTTCCTTATTTTCTATATGAAATTTTTAATATTTTCAATTAAAATTCACTACCTACACTCAGAGCCGGTCCTAGGGTTTGCGGGGCCGTGTGCGAAAGTAAATGCGGGGCCGGATATTTTGATAAAGGGCCGAGTTAAAGTAAAATGTTAAAAATGTCACCAAAAAACTGAAAAAACAGGGGTTGGTGACAAAAAAAAAGCTCCTCGCCCTCATTTTGTCCATACCAAGAATTACTTACCGGGGGCGGCCTGCCGTGTGCGTGTGTGTGTACAGATCCCGCCCGCTAGGCATTTTTTGGCTCACCAGACTAATTTTTATTTTCGCACGGGCCCGAAAACCCCTCTAAACGGCTAGCGCGGGGTCGGTCTAGGCGAGGAGCCACGTGCGATGCACACTCTGCACACTCCTATATCCGGCCCTGCCTATACTATTCAAAAGCGTTGCAAAACTCGACTAAAGTAACGTAAATCGAAAATTATGCTTGAAGCGTGCACTTGTTTAAATTATTGCACGTTTAAGTGTCTTAATACATTGGAATTATATACTGAAGAAGGTTAATGTGTATTTCAAAACGAAACTGTTCCTAAATATTGTGGTTGAATAAAAGTTATGCGTATTTCTTGCGTTTGTTGATATGTACTCGCATATGCAAGGCATGTTTGAAATTCTATACGACGTTATGTAACTGCTACTGGCAGTGAGTGACAAAACCAAGTAATTTTAGACATGTAAGTATGCAATAAGAACGTAAAAGGATGTGCAAGTAGATTTATTGGCTTCGTTTCATATGTCGACAAAATGCGATGCTAAAGTTAATGATTATGCAGTCCTGAAATAAGTTAATACGTTCAAAAGTCTACGAAGAGATGAAAATAGTTGCTAGAAGTTCCTATTAGTATTTTGAATAGTTCTTTGTTAATTATAGTGAGTACAGTGATTAAAATAAATTTAAAATATTTGAAAAATAATCGAGAATTTTGGAGAGGTGCTCCGTCTAAGTTTAATAACAAGCCACTAAAGGGGCGTCGTTTTAAAACCTTATATCACTTCTCTCTGAAGCTAGCCAAGTGGGTGCAAATGTTATAGTAACAAGAAAATAACATACTTTCAATTTTATGCTCGCAAGATATGAAAATTTTTACGTTGCGTAAAAGGCTTAAGCATTTTTAAAACTCAAAATATCAGCACGCTTAGCAACCATCACGCATTCAACATTCGTGAAACAGATTTTTCAAAACAATCCTCAACGCGTTTATGACAACACGGAAGAAATTAATTTTCGTTAATCAATACCTTACATGCAACGAACGTTGGGCAAGAAGGTAAATCATCTTTACTGTAATATGCAACACCTGCTATTAAGATTAAGTATGAGAAAAACGATAAAGCAGGCTCTGGTTTGCTTGGCATGTCTGTCGCATAATAACGCCGTCTTTCGAAATCGCCTTCGACATTTAAATTCGGTGAAAACGACACTCCTAATTTCTTTCCATTCGGAAGGTGGCGATTTGAATACGCGTACTTATTTTAAATGACTAAATAATTATTTAAAACCATTGTTACACTTTCAGTTAATGGTTCCGCAATGTACTTACATAACCGTGTATTGTTCATATGAAGTATCCATTCTTTTTACTGGAAAACAATTAGTTGTTGAAACAGTGCAGACGAAAAAGCAATTTTTAACTTTTGATTTTTTACTTTTTTGAAGTGACAGGAATTAATTTTCTGACACTTCATCTTGGAGTGGGGTGAACTATTGTTTCTTTTGCTATGAAAACGTAATTTTATAAGAGAACTGATTATATAAGACAATAAGAAGGTAATATTAAACAAAATAATTGACGAAAAAATAAATTAATTATACAGGGTGTCCGAGTAAATGCATGGGGATCTCGCTTATCTTAACATCTACAGTTAAATAAGGGCAAAGTTGCGAAATTATATGCTTATCAAATATCTGCAAAAAAAAACTGAAAATATTGATTTTCGTTTTTTCCCTCCATTTACTACATTTTTGAAGATATCGTCAATCTGGAAGCACTTCTCCACGGCAACTTCTTACGCTTTATATTTTGGATAACATAAAATTTCCAATTTCAGAAACATCATCAATTTAATTTTTTTAAATACGGCAAAAAAATTATAGCATTTTGTCTTCTGATTTCATTGATTTAGGACACTTAATATCTAAAACGATATTTTACCACAAAAATTTGAGAAAAATTCATTTTTTCCAATTTTTTAAACAAGTGATCCTATGCAAAAAATAAATAAAATAAAAACAAAACAATTTTGTTGTTGTTCTGTTAAAACTGTCGCTTTGACATTAATATGATCGTGATTAATTGTATAATTTGCAATCAGCTAGAAATTCTTTTATATTTGTGCTTTTGTTCATAATTTTTATTTTCACTTTGTTCTGGTAGTTTATTTTTAATTTATTTATTTATTCGCTATCCCTTCGTGTACTGCGGAGTATTGTTAAAATAACTTTTGTCAATTATGGAAAATAAAAGGTGTTACAAATATGATATTGTAATAGTTTTAATGAAGTCTAAATAAACTGTCGAAAATTAAAAAGCATGTCATGAGAAAACCAAATTATGTGTATATCATGACATTTCTCGAATTCCTTAAAAAATGTCGATTGTCATATTTAATAAAATGGTTTTCACAAACAAAGAGAAACAGGACATATCAAAGAATTTCTTGCTGGTTGCAAATTATACAATTGATCACGATCATATTAATGTCAAACTGACAGTTTTAACAGAACAACAAAAAAATTGTTTTGTATTTGTATAAGATCATTTGATAAAAAAATTGGAAAAAACGAATTTTTCTCAAATTTTGGTGGTAAAATATCATTAGATATTGTGTCATATATCGTTGAAATCAGAAGACAAAATACTATTCGACAATGAGATCAAATTTTTTTCGCCGTATTTAAAAAAATGAGGTTGATGAGACAAAACGTTGTTGGAATTTTATGTTATCTCAAAATATAAAGCGCAAGAAGTTGCCGTGCAGAAGTGCTTTCAGATTGTCGATATTTTAGAAAATGTAGGAAATAGGTCAAAAAATCATTTTTTTCAGTTTTTCTAGAATAACTTTGAACTAAGACAGCGATGAAAATTTTCTTTGTAGATATTTGATTTTTGCTGAAGAATCTAAAAGAAAAATCAATGAAACTTAATACGGTAAACTATATTTGTGAAATATTACTTAAAAACTATATACCTTGCTGATGATATCTATAATTTATTTTATTTGTATTTTTTTAAACAAGTATTTAGGAAATAATAAACAAAAAAGACATTATAGTTATTATTTATAAAATATTACTAAAAAGTTCGTCACTGACCTTGCGTTTAGCGCCGATAAAAAATGTTTATTTTTAAGTCACGACTACTGAGTAATAAAACATTTATTAATTATTGTTTAATCGCAAAATAATGCAGACAAAACAATAGCTTTTAAAAAAGGAACCGGTTGTTTAAAACATTTTTTGTTCATTGCTATAGACTGATTTTTAGATTATTAAAAAGTTTAACATTTATTTAAACGCCATAATTATAGAGCACTTAATGTATATTCTACTTCATTATCCTTTTGGTTTTGCGGGGAAAAAAAAGATTTTTGTTCAAAGAGAAATTATTAGATCAAAATGAGAGATTTCCAAAACCGTAAGTGAAATAAGTCTGAACTAGATAGCACTAAGCAGTGTTCTAATAGTATTAATTACCTTTTTAAGGTAAAAGTTGTTAGCAAAAGGCATAAAACTAAAACATATAATGGAGTGCCTATTAAATTTTGATGTTAACATTGTACGAAACACTCTTTTAAATGTTAAAAGCTTAATAGTAATCCCTTCTAAATTTTAACAAACGTGTTGGTCAGAAACTACATTTCACCTTCAAAATGTTACCTACTAAAAATTTAGACACTTTCTGCATTATTTGTCAGTTACACTTTATTTCAGGTTTTATTTCAAAGAACTACTTCCTATTTGGTTAACACAATAAATTATACTTCAAGGAAATAATTTGAAATATTTTGTACTAAATTTTCCTACGTATTAAAATCATTTGGTTAATTTTAAACGTTTATTCAACAATGTGAGTTGTTTAAAAACATTTAAATATAGGCAGCAGGAATCCAACTGTTATTTTTTAAAGCCATAAAAATATTTAGCGGGCGATTATTTTATCAATTTTCTTTAACGTCTAAAGAAATAAATAAAAAAGTTTTTGTTTATTTATACCGGGTGATTCAGTTTGACTGTCGCACCCCTATAACTTTTCAATTATTAAAAATAACCCCAGCAAACCTTATATTTTTGGAAACGGCGACAAATTCTTTATAAAATGATGTGCATTTGTTATCTTTACGATGACGTATGTCAAATCCGCGATAGGCAACTGTTTTTTCTTAAATTACATAGTATACATATTTTTGTTGATTCGGATAGAGAATTTAATTCTGAATCCGACCATGTATTAAAAAAGTATGCATATATAAGAACATTTTCGAGAAAAATCAGTTCAAAGTTTATTGAAATCATAGCAAAAATTAGACATTAATTAATCAAGCAGTTACAAATAAAGCACGCGAAGGGCGGTAAATTTTTTATGTCGGCGTTTATTATTTGTTTTTATTTTTATTAAAAATTAACTTTTAATACATTTGCATTGGTAGTTATAGTAAAATTTTTAAGATTTGATCGTTTTTTGTTATGTTAAATAGACTGTTTGCTATGATTTGAATAAACTTTGAACTGATTTTTCTCGAAAATGTTCTTATGTATGCATACTTTTTTAATACATGGTCTGATTCAGAATTAAATTCTCTATCCGAATCAACAAAAAAATGTATACTATGTAATTTAAGAAAAAACAGTTGCCTATCGCGGATTTGACATGCGTCATCGTAGAGATAACAAATGCACATCATTTAATAGAGAATTTGTCGCCGTTTCCAAAAATATAAGGTTTGCTGGGGTTATTTTTAATAATTAAAAAGTTATAGGGGTGCGACAGTCAAACTGAATCACCCGGTATACAACGTACTTACCTAATAAAAATTATGCGATTTTTACGCAATAAATCAAGATTTCTCAGATATTATGTGCAATTAATAGGCATAATTAAAATTTTACGCACAATTCCTACAATTTCTTTCATAAAGAGTTTGTAATTTATGTTAATTTCTAACAAAAAATTCTTTAATAAGTTCCGATAGTTATCTGATTAAAAATTGGAGACAAAATTCTGCGCTCAACAATTTTGCACGTTGTTTGCTTTAGGAATGGCGAACAATAAATTTTACAGTATGTCCAAATGTTGTATAAAAATTTATAATTGCAAATGCAATAAGCGATTCACAAAAATATACATTTGGAAGACAGATTATACCAAATGTACAGTAGAATTTAAGAATTCTCATTTCTTTTACAATCTATAGTAACAAAAAATGAAAAAATGTAGTACCTACATCATAACATATGTTGTGTTAACATTACAAATTATTATAAATTTTAAAAAATTCCAAAGTTTTGTAAATGTTCTTTAATTTGAAGAATCTTTTAAGTTATGAAACAAAGCCCTAAGCCAATTTGAGTCTAATGAAGTTGCTTGCTTCAATGTGGAAAATCTGGCACGCGCAGTAATATTACCCAATTACTGACATTTCAGATGTGTATGTTTGAAAAAAACTGGTTCCATATAACGAAGGACATTATATTTTTGACATTTCACATAACTGTGATACCGTGAAATGCCTGTCAAATAGTTTTCTCCTGCAAATTCATTAAAAATAGCCACGATCAGCAAGATAAGGCAAAGTTAATGTCAGGGTTAAACAAAATAGTGTAACAACAAAAGGATATTTCATATTCTTCATGCGAATAGAGCACAATAATCTGATTAAAAAGGCTTGGTAAGAAAATCATTAACTGAAAATAGATTATACTAAAGATTACTTGAAGAAAATAAAATTGTTTAAAACTGTCAAATGTTTAAGCTGTTAGCTTTAACAATTTTTAACGCCATTCAAAATTATGCGTGCTATTTATCTAACGTATTTTAACGGTTTTTTGGGGTTTTCATGGTTAGTTTTTCTTGTCGGAATACGTTTTCGTTGTTATTGTAAATAAATTCTGTTTTTATTGTTTGCATTTCTGTAATAACTTGTGGATTGACCGTGGCCCCAAACGTGCACCCATTGTTGCTATTGTATTAGTGCTTTGTTGAAATAATGTACAAAATTGCTCATTGAAAACCATGTAAAAATTAGTGGATTTTGTAAAATTTTTGTTTAATTACCGCAATTGTGACAGAAATATATAAATTTCTGTGACAATCACTTTTCTTAAACGGTATATGCATATTTTTTCCAAATTTTTTTAAATCCGCTTACTTTCAAGTGTTCTTCGTTGTTGAATATTTTGGGTTTTTTTTATTTAATTTTTTTTAAAGATTGTTTAAATACGTTTATAAATAGCGTTTATTTATTGTTGTGAATTTGGTCTAAAAACAGTTTTTTATATTGTTATGAAATTTGCATGACTTTGCTTGTTTTTTTTTATTGCATTAATAATCAAATTATTAATGAAGTATGCGCCTGTATGCAGATTAATCTTTGCTTATGTTGTAAATCATTCTAATTTAACATTTACAGGATAAAATTGTTAGTTGCCCATGGCTGTTTATAACATTTATTAGATGCATTAACAAAATATGTGGCAACTGACTTTGAATGGTACTTAGTACGATTTTTAATGCATTTTTTACTCAACAAATTTAATTATTAAAGTTTGCACAACGTAATATATTATGTGTTATGAGCTTTTAGCATTGAATATATCAAGTATAATGGGGAGCTGTCAATCTATAACGTAATACAGGTAGTAATGATTGAAATAAACAGTTTTAAATGCTTGAGAAGTTACATATAATTTTAATACATGAAGATTTAAAAAGTAGCTAGATGATTTTTGCTATAAAAATATTCTACAGCATTTTTAAATCAATGTAGTATATAAAATTATTCTTGCCAAAACATATACAGGGTGTAGACTCGGATCACGCAACATAGCAATTTCAATGGTAAAAATTTAAAAGTCGTATTCTTGCTCCCCTAATTATTTTAGAAAAAAAGTGCAAATACGTTTTTTGTAAAGGAAAAAATTCTGTATCCATAAATGTATTCAATTAATATTTTAGTTTTCCAATAACTGAAAATTAAGCAATTAAAAAACGCGTTTTCACAAACAATCTGTAGTGCCTTGGAATTATGCTATGACAACTGCCCCGCCTAATGTCACTTATACTGTCACTTTGACGTGAAGTTTATTCATAATAATCATTTTTATTATATCTTGGAATGAAAACATAACTAACTGTGTAAAATAAATGTTTCATAAAATATAAAGGATAATTAAGGATGAATTTTGCGTCAAAGTGGAAGTATCAGTGAAATTAGGCTGGGCAGTTGTCATAGCATAATTCCAAGGCACTACAGATTTTTGTGAAAACGCGTATTTTAATCAGGGCTAGAAACCGAAAAAAATTTTGGTTAACGGTTAACCGAAATCAAGAACTTTATTTTTATAACGGTTTTTGTTGAAAAACCGGTTTTTTCCGTAAAAAACCGGTTTTGAAAATACCGGTTAATTTAACCGGTTTTTAACATTATTCAGATTTGGAATGCAAAGTATAAAAAGATATTATCTATTTATAATTTTATAATATATGTACAATCAAGCATTCAGTAATTACTTTTGGTAAACTTATCACATTTAATACAGATTTTGTATTTTTTCAAAATAATTTTTATTAAAAAGAGATGTTTAAAAAACCGGTTTTTTATTATTTTGGTTAAAGGTTACCGTTTTTTTTGCCTTTAAAAATAACGGTTTCGGTTTCGGTTAAAAATCACAATTTTGGACAAAAAATAAAGGTTAACCGGTTTTTTAAACCGGTTTAAAAAACCGGTTTCATGCCCTGATTTTAATTGCTTAATTTTAAGTTATTGGACAATGAAAAAGTAATATTGATTTCATTTATGGATACAGATTTTTTTTCTCTACAAATAACGTATTTGCACTTTTTTTCTAAAATAATTAGGGGAGCAAGAATACGACTTTTAAATTTTTACCATTGAAATTGCTATGTTGCGTGATCCGAGTCTACACCCTGTATTTGACTTCCATTTAAACAATATTTAACAGATCAATCAAAACTGGTTTGTATTTTAAAATTTAATGTTGTAGTGATGGTTCATTTCAAAAATTTTAAACTGATATCTTGCACATGTCTATAAATATGATACTTTTGCAGCTGATAAGTATCTATTACATCATAACACACTGTCGTGATTTAATGTTTATGAACTGTGGTTGTTAAAACACGCTGTTTCAAAAAATATTAACCAATGATATCATTTAAGATTAAAAAAATGCTAATTGTGAATCACAAATGCGTGCTCCTTCTTAGTTCATTCTTTGTTTAAATATTATTAACGCCAAACGCTAACACTATTACTTATAACTTTATTCATTTGTTAAAGTAGGAAACCAATTTAAAAATGTTTTTAATATATTAAGCAAACCTTTTAAATTGTTAAGTGATTGATAATTAAAATATTTTAATTAATAAATGAATCACTGTAAAAAATCAATTATCTATCTGACGAATTTATACTAAGCAAAAAAATTATGATTCAACTATACTTAAGCATGAGTTTATAGAAAAATGTATGAGAACGAATAGGTACGATAAGTTTTTTTGGTAACACAAAATTATTGTTTGTTTTAGAACAAACTTCAAATATAAAACCACCCATGTTCTCCTAACTTGACTACCCCTGACTTTTAGTGCAGACTTAACTGAACGATTTATTGTGAAATATAAATTTAATTCCGATGGTACGTTATTAAGTTTCCAATTGCATTATTTCACTTTCAAGTGTTTTAAAAACAAACAACTTCATTATAATATAAATTTCAGCTGTTTTTTGCATTTCTTGCAAGCTTCTTCATAGTCCGTTGACGTTCTCGTTACCTTCACACAAATGATTGTAAACAAACCGCGAAAAAACTCGATAAGTTTTACATTAAAATGAAAGGTGTAGAAATTTAAATTATCTTCACTGGATAAAACAAACACAATTTATTATTTACAAGTCTATTAGTAAATTCCTTGATAATTGGCAATGTATGGTAATGACATTCATTGCCGAAGTGATATCAATTTATGGAAAACTGTAAACAATATCGGTCCTTTCTCTTGCAAAAGGTTAAGCGATGCCTCAGTAATGAATTTATTCTGTGTGCAATTAGGTATTGAGGGTCGATTACCTTCCATTCACTAAATTATCTAATGCAAAGCTCAGATATCTTCCGCGTCTTCCTACAATTCGTGATTACTGCGACGGAAATACAAAAAGGTACAGGAAACTTTGTATCACGTCAACATTCTCTTTAATAATTAGTCTTTTGTTTTTTAAATTTGTTGTTGGTAGTTTGATACGGTTACTTATTGTTTGCGTTACCGATTTTATTATACAAGAAGGTTTATTACTTAGTTCGGCATACTTTCCCAGTTTAACTGGATTATATACTGCGTTAGGAGTATTAGTACAGTAAATAAATATACAAATATTTTTTTGAATTTTAGTAGGTACTAACTAGGCGTAAAAACACATTTAAAAAAAATAAAAAATTGTTTTATTTCTACCAATGGCATTCGTACTAACTTGTCCTTGAATATTTTTAATGAAAAAGATGATATGCCATATTTTTTTTTCAAAATAAATGTTATTTTTACAATTTTGCTTTATCCCTTAGTAAAAATGGCCTCCTGACTTTTTTTTGTCCGACGAACGGTTTTCGAGTAAAAAAATAAAAGGCTAGGTACTCTTGAAGAGTAAAAGAGTACATTTCACTTTAGTATTAATTTTTAATAATCAGGTAAATACATTCAAGTACATGTTAGTAAGGACACCATTGGTACAAACAGAACAATTTTTTTTTCTGAAAAAAATGTGTTTTTATACCTAGTTAGTAGGTACCTACCTACTAAAATTAAAAAAAACACCCTGTATCTCAAAAATACGGCGGTTGCGGACCTACATTGATATGAACTTTTTTTCTTAAAATCATTCAAGGAATTACACCCTTGAGGATCAGCATTCAATTATGAAACACCCTGTATACCAAAGATGCAAAATTTTATTTATAGATATTAAAAAGATCAAAACAGGGGATTTACCGAACCCTTTTTTTCTTTAGTTGTAATATTAGATGAATGAGATTTTAGACTTATAATGTGTGTTAATAACCGTATTATTTGAACACATGTACACTATTGTGTCACTTCCGGTTTCGCAGGAAATGAGCCTATATTTTCTATTTTGAATACAAATGCGCCGTTTTGGTTAATTTTTGTATCTTCAATATTATTTGAAGATACAAAAATTAACCAAAACGGCGCAGTTGTATTCAAAATAGAAAATTTAGGACAAAAATGTAGTTTTTTATTAAGTGTGCCGTGACCTGCATAAATTGAATTTTGTTATATCAACAAATTAGGTTACTTTAATTGGCTTTGAAGGTTGCAGAATCGGTTTTTTGATAGAAAGTAAATTTTTTTAAATGGAATGGTGCTGGTACATTCGATTTTTTAAATAGAGTACTTTCTGACGAATTCAAAAATACCAATAACTTATATGTGTTGAAAGGCTGCTTTAAAAACTAAATATATTATAAAAACTTATTAAGATAACCTGTTAATCGTAGTATACTGTGATTAATTGCTAGTTTTGCGAAAATTTTTAGATTTTTAAAATTAAATAATAGGTATATAGTAATCAAACATAAGCACAGTGTACTACGATTTACAGGACCTCCTAATGAGTCTTTATAATATTTTAATTTTTTGAAGCAGCCTTTCAAAACAAATATAAGTTAATGGTTTTTTTGAATTTGTCAGAAAATACTCTATTTCAATAACCGAATGTACCAGTATCATTCCCTAAAAAATTGACTTTTAGTCAAAAAACCGATTCTGCAACCTTTAAAGCCGTTTAAAGTAACCTAAATACCTAAATGTCAATTAAAATTTACAAAAACGTTTTTCGGAACTTGTTGACATAATGAAATTTCATTTATGCATGTCAAAGCACACTTAATAAAAAAATAAATGTTTTACCAAAAATTATTTGAGCCTATGAAAATGAACCAAAATAGTGCAGTTATATTCAAAATTGCTTCCTCTTTCCAAAAATGTAAAAATATACAGGGTGTTCCAATAAAAATAACAAAGTTAGACTCATTTTCGGCGAAACCGGAAGTGAAATAATAGTGTACATATGTTCAAATAATCCGATTTTTTACACATATTATACGTCTAAAATCTCATTAATCTAAAATTAACACTAAAGAAAAAAGGGGGTGTACTAGAACTACACCCCGGTATAAATGCGTCGGGTTCGTGTCTTATTTCATCGTCGGAGTCTCTCCAACATGGGAACTATAGAGAACTCTTTTATCATTAGAGATAGACTGTAGGTTTAAATTTAGGAAACTTGCTGAATTTTATAGATACTGATTAATAGGTATTATAAAAACAAATTTCAGTTATCTGCAACGGTTT
This sequence comes from Elmis aenea, assembly GCA_947652605.1. Lineage (NCBI taxonomy): Eukaryota > Metazoa > Arthropoda > Insecta > Coleoptera > Elmidae > Elmis > Elmis aenea. The sequence continues at coordinate 19,485,783 of OX393580.1, read as the reverse complement.
TTACAAAAACTCAAAGAAATTGTTCTAACTTCTTTTCTATACAACTTTATAAGGTTAAATTTTATTCTGCATTTAATGGCCTTATAACTTTTGGAAAGTCGATTCGTTTTTGTTTTTTACCTTTCCATAAAATAATTTTGCGGTTAAGTTATGCCTAACTTTAAAAACCTTTTGATGTCATTATCTGTGTTTTTTCTTATATAATTGCATTTGAAGTGTATTGGAGTTACTTCGAAATATTTAACTGTACCTACTTTTTGGGAGGTGAAATTCTCTTAGATATCCGTATACAGTGTGGCTGATTTTTCATTGTCCAGCTTATATCTGCTGAAATATTAAGGTTACCAAAAAAAGTTAAAGGAGAAACTTATTAAACAAAAGCTGGTCTACAAAATTGTGCTAAAAATGTTCCATAGCCTACCAGTTTTTCGGAAAAATATCCAACTTTTGTTTTTTAAATAAAACACCCTGTATATTTTTACAGAATCACATTCTAAATCAATTTCTCTTTACAATGATATATCATAAGTACCATTTTGCTTTTAAATTATGCACAATATTTCAAAAAAGGAATTATTAAAGTCGGCTGTTATATTGTTTTGTTTATTGCAAATACCTGTCAAATTTGTTTAAGTTAGCAAACACTTGTCAAATCAGACAGAAATAAGTGTAATTATAATTAAGAAAAATGTACTATACAAATAATGAAAAAATTGATGTTTCCACAGCCGACTATAATAATTCTCTTTTTTTGAAATATTGAGCATAATTTAAAAGCAAAATGGTACTTATGATAATATCATTGTGAAGAGAAATTGATTTAGAATGTGATTCTGTAAAAATATACAGGGTGTTCTATTTAAAAAACAAAAGTTGGATATTTTTCCGAAAAACTAGTAGGCTATGGAACAAAATTTTTAGCACCATTTTGTAGACCAGCTTTTGTTTAATAAGTTTCTCATTTAACTTTTTTTGGTAACATTAATATTTCAGCAGATATAAGCTGGACAATGAAAAACCAGCCACACTGTATAACTCATAAAAACATAATAAAAACCACGGACATTTGTAAAGATTTTGATTTATTATAAGACCGAATATTTCAAAGCAAAATAATCAGAAGACATAATACATTGGGTATAATTAAAATATATTTTAAATAATTATGGATATACCAGCTAAAACAAATTGGTTATGCAAGTCTGAAATACTAGCTTATACTAACTATGAAAATTTTTAAGAACGAAACTCTTTAATTGTTGATAACTGTTTTTTATGTGAAAGTACAAACAAATAATTTATGAACATTTTAGAAATTGTTGAGGCCCAGAATTTTTTAATTTAAAACTCAGTAATCGATACCTCCTACATTATTCTCAAAATTTATCGAAAATTGTAAAAGCCTTTAAAAGGTACACATTTTTTTATTCTTTCAGCTATAAGAGACATCATTCTAATATTTTCCAGCTCCTCCCATTTGTTCATTTTTTACTAAATCAGTATAAGTGAAAACGGCGTCATTAATTTAAATAAACATGTTTTAATTACAGAGTATGTAAACAGACATGCAAATGCTGGTAGGATTTCTTGTAGTTCATAATTAATTGCAAAGTATGCAGAGTTCAATTTACGTAACGAATTATTCAGTGTCACAGTCTTTGCTTTATGTATTTTGACGCCTTTTAACCCTGACTTTACTCCTTGCCTAATATTATTACATAGTTCCCTTGTAATAACTTCTAATCTGTGTTATTTGCAAATGTGCATTCAAGTGTAATCATCCACAGACGTTTACAAATGCATCCAGTAGGTTTGCGATACGCAATAATTATTAAACGTTGCATTGAGAGGTGTATTTTAGTCAGTGTTATTGAAAATTACCCAAGGTATGCCAGGGGTACAATAATGTATTCAATTTATTCGTTTTGAGGCAATTATCACAGTGATAATTGGCCTTAAATACCGATAAAAGGCCAACAGTTTTGCTGGTGATTACTATTCGTGATGTTTTGTTGCTAAACCATATGCAAATTTGCGGTTATTATTGACGAAGTTTTCCCAGGACGTTTTAATGACACGCAAAAACCAGTTTAGTGTTATTAATTTGGATAATTTTGAAACGAAAATGATTTTATTATAAATTTTGAAGCGATTTTGGTATTTTGAAGCGTGTCCGGAACATTCTTCGCCGTCAATTCTTCGCCCACAATTCTTTGCCTCCACAATTCTTCCACTCCACAATTCTTCGCCTACACAATTCTTAGCCGTCACAATTCTTCGCCGCCACAATTTTTCGCCTGATACAGGCATATCACAAATTTTGTTTGTAAATGTGATTGTTTTTATTCATACTATAATGACATAAAAAAGATTAAAAACCACAACATACGCTATTTATGTAGCAATTATTAAACATAATATTAAAAAAAAAGTAGTAATATACAAGAAACAACTTTAGGCTATCGTAAAATAATCTGTAAAAATTACGTTATAAATAAAAACAATCACTTTTACAAATGAAATTTGTGATAGGTATGCTTGTGCGCGACGAAAAATTGTGGCGGGGAAGAATTGTGGCGGCGAAGAATTGTGCAGGCGAAGAATTGTGGGCGAAGAATTGTGGGCGAAGAATTTTCCTAGACCCATCTTGAAGACTGCTAGGTAATTCGTTAAGTTGCTATGATACTCGCGTCAACAGTGGTTGCTGTGCAACGCCGGACGACGCCCTTTAACTTAATTTTTATGCCATTTGAAGTTCTTTAACGTAATTATGGCATTTAGTAGTATTCCTCGAGTGATATTAGCGAATTCAATGCACAAATTTACTCAGAAACTATTGAATTCAATATTTTTACACAAAATAATGATATTGGTCCAAATTAGCTGTAATATTATGGCCACAGCGAAGCAAATTTATTTAATTTCAAAGATATGTAGAGTTCCAACATTGCATAGGTATGATAAAAAAATTAAGTTAATAAATTTTTCGTTTTATGATCATTATACAATTTGATATTTTAGATCCCACGTAAATTTCTTTTATAATTGCTTACTGGACTATAAACTACGCGATATAAAGATTAAAAAATTACAGCACCGCATCGCAATATTCCACTTGTTTAATTGGGCCTTGTAAGAATCCTACCAGATCTCAGTTGATATTCAGTTAATTAGGTAATTGAACGATTTAATCCTGATGGTTGGGTAATCGGTATATTAAATTACACGAAGGATTTAAAGATAATTATATTTACCTAATAATTCAGACATTCTAGTTTAATGAAACATTATAAATTATACTTATTATCAGGTTCAGAATTGAAGTTTTATAAGTAGCATAACTTCTGATGTTGCAATTATCCAACAATACTTCATTTCGTTGGAAATGTAATTCAGTTTTGCGTTGTAAGGTTTTATTACAAAATCGCAAGAGGTTTTCATACAAGCCGGTGGCTTATCCCCTATTGACACAATTCTTTGGTTGATATAATTAACTTTGAACACGAAATTTTAAATTAAACTGGTTTAAACTATAATATCTTAAGCAAATTATGAATTAATTAAAACTAATCTTGTTCTCTTTGTTTCAGGTGTTATTGGCTCTAATTTCCATTACCTCTTCAAAACCTATCATGGTTTCGTTCGGTACCAATCAAGGCCCAATAGTGCCCAGGACTCCTACCACAACATTCGCCCCTAAAATACAAGAACGAAGAAGTCCAGCCCCAGTTTTCGAATATTCCGATGACATACCCAATCCATCCGTCTACAAACCCGCAATACCTCGCCAATACAGAAAACAGATCTATTCCTACAAACCAAACCCCAATCTTATACTTGGCACAGCCTTGGACAGGAAATACACCCCAGGTTTGGATAAATACAGCGCTCAGAAGAGAACCGATTCGAGAGCGCTCGGGTTATCGTACACCGGTCCACAATTCTTCGAAAAACAAGCTTATGAAGTAGCAGAGGCCCTCAGAACGAAACCTAAATACCAATATCATTACCACCAACAACAGCAGCTACCAGAAAGAAGAACCAACCAAAATTGGAATCAAAACTATGAAACTAAATCCGTACCACAAATTGGAGTCGTTTACAGTTCCGGAGTAAGATACTATGTTCCACAAATTGTTTACGTCAATTCAGAAGTCGACGATAATTCAGTTTACGACAACGACGACACGAAATACTACCACTACAACAAAGGTTATTAAATCAGTGTGTGAGAAACATTTAGTGGACAATCTAGTGAAAAATTGATCAGGAGTTTTAAAGTTCTTCAGTGCCAATGCAATTCGTGAGCAAGTTTTTTTCTGTCCTATCGTGAATCGAAATTACGTGAAAATGAGCTTTGTTTTTTTATAGTTGGTAGGTAGGTGATGAATTTTGGTGATTTTTAATGAATGGTTCATTGACATTTTTTTAAAAAAGGCTGAATTTATCGACTGAAATCTTACAAAAAGTCCCTGCAAGCCCGAATTAACAACTTTAAGATCTAAATTTTAAAAAATTATTATGTTTGCAATTTTATTTAGTTATTTATAACAGTGATTGTTGCACTAAACAATTTTTTTTTGGTGGAGTAATTTCTAGGTAACGATATTTTTTATTATTGATAAATCAGGCTACAATTATTTTAAACAAATACAAAACTAAACAGTGGACCAAAATTTTTGCAAAAAACTCAAATTTAATCGCGTTTAATATAAAAATGTAACTCTTGGCCCATTTTAAATATGTTTGGAGGACGATTCAACACTTCCCATTTTCAACCAATAGCATTACTGACATCTTCAGCGTTCATTGTAAGATTGTTTTAACAGTTTAATAAGAAAATTGCGTTAACTAACGATGCTATAACGTATTGCATAGTGAAATTTCTTACGAACTGAGTGGGGGAATCATATTTACAATGCACTACTAGAAGGTCAAGAGTACAGAATTTAATCGTCTCGTTGATATAGCTCGAAAGAAGAACTTTCACTAATAAATTACTTCCGTTTTAGGAGATCTATTACTTTATTATGACATTCGTATATAGAATAGTGTTTTTATGGTCGGTGCATTGAGAAAAAAAAGTAATTTAAATTTGAATTACATTTAAAATTGGTTTAATTTTCGTATTTACTTTTAAAATATTGTTATAAAAGTTTTCAGTGTGTTTTATTACGGTAAAATAAATAAATCTAGTCAATTTGGAACAAACATTACTAAATAAAATTTAAGTAGAAAGAAATATTTATACGTTTTTACTTAATGTGAAATAAATAATTTAAATTTTTAACAGCTACTTCTTTATAAATTATTATTATTATTTATATGTTAATTTTTACATATGTAATCTTTATCTTTAATCAAAAATTGTAGAGGATTACATGGGTGCTTTTTAAATTTAAACAAATAAACTAAATATAAATATATGCAATTGAAATTATAATAATAAAACTTTTTTAGATGAAGAAACAACTAAATTTACAGGACAGCAGCTTCATAAAAATAATTAGGAAACAGTTTTTTGCTTACAGATTACTACATGATAATGTCAAAAATTTGGTCGTCTTTTGTCTGCACTGTTGTCTATTTAACATCAGAAATTTTATTATTTAAACACAGAGAAACTATGTTTTATAACAAGGTAAATGTAGGTTTATAAATATCTTGACAATATCAAGCAATGAAATTGTTTAAGTAATTTATGTAATTATTTTATTAGGTAATTAGGGTTGAATACAGGGTAAATTTCATGTATCTGTAAGATTTTTTTCCAGTCGACATAATCCAGCAATGTATGTTTTAATAAAAGTAACGTATATTTTTTTATTTTTACCTATCTACTGACGAATACAAATAATTTTTGGAGGAATATTTACAATTAAGTGTCATATTTTTATGATACCAAAAATGTACATACCTACGTCAATAAATTTAATAAATATTTTTATTTACATTTCCTGTTTGTTTTTATTTGGCAATTTGATCCATGTTTTATTTTTTCAGCGAACGTCCAACGTCTTATATTAAGAAAAATTCCCTGTTTTAAAATTTTATTTGCTATAATTTTGGATAGCAAACCAAATTTAAAAGTTTGTTTAAATATTTCGTCCTAGTAGATATGTTTTTAAGGGAAGATACAATGTTGAACATTACAAAAAACGATGCGCGACAACTGAGCGACGCGACGGTCAACTGGGCGACCGACGCGACGGTTAACTGGGCGACCGACGCGACGGTTAACTGGGCGACGCGACGGCCAATTGGGCGACAGGAACTTATAAAATGTTGCTTGCTCATGTTAACATACAATTTGGCGAATTGCTTTTGTAAATATTGGTAAAATATACTTATTTACTTTCGAAGAATTATGTCATGTACCAACATTTCTAGAATCACTTAAGTAAGATATAGGTAAAAAGGTGGTCCGAAAATAATTTCAAAATGAAAAGGTTTGACTGCACAATATTAAAATTTAAAAATTTCAGTTTTTTTTAAGTCATTGATTAATATTATGTTATAACTAACAAACATATTTCCACATGTTATATATACAGGGTGTTTAAAATTAAATTTTTAGCATAAGAATCTCACTTATTATAACAGCTAGGCAGCGATTCTTAACCGGGGAGCCGCGGCCACCTAGGGGGCCGTGAAAGATTTTAAGGGGGCCGCGAAAAATTTATAAAACGTTTTTACTTTTCAAAATATTGAAATTTAACAAAAAATATTTTTTGCTCCTTATTTTAGTCGAACCATCGGAGAGATATCTTCTTAAATAAATCGTAATATTTTTGTTACTACAAACTAGGGGGCCGCGAAAATATTTTAGGATATTCAGGGGGCCGAGCCAACTAAAAGGTTAAGAATCACTGAGCTAGATTAAAATTTCAACGTGAGCACAAACGTAGACGTTACGATGAAGCTGACAAAAGTTACAAATGACAATACATACGCTAAATTTAATAGAACATTACCGAGGTATTGCTTATAACTAAAACATGAATTAATACATTGAAAATATATTTTTTTAATGGTATATACTTTTTTGTTTTAATGTAAATATGTAAAATTTATTAATATGTCTGTTAATTACAAAATAATATTATCAAATGCATTAAAAAACTGTATTTTTTCTTTATTGTAATATTGTGCAATTATACCTTTATATTCAAAAATTATTTTCGGACCTCTTTTTTTAACAATATCTTTCTTATTCCCTAAGCGATTCTAGAAATTTTGATAGATGACATAATTCTTCGAAAGTAAGTAAGTATATTTTACCAATATATGCAAAAGCAATTAGCCAAAACCCTTATCCTAATACAGGGTGCGTTTTATGTTCCAGGCCGATGTTTTTTTTTGAATAACTTTTAAAAGAAACACAATTTTATAATTTATATTTTATTGATTGATTATATGGTCTTTATAACATTATGTATGGAATATAATGTTGGTCAGGTGGCCGCCTCTGGTCCAATGACCAGAAGAGGATCTCTTAATAAATTTTCACAATAATTTGAAATTTTTGAAGTAGATTTTTAATAAAAATACAAGTTATTGGTATCGATGGATTCGTTAGAAGATGATCCATTTAAATAACCGCTAGTACCAGCATGGTTCCATTTAAAAAAATTGACTTTTTGTCAAAAAACCGATTCCTCAACCCTCAAAGCCGATTAAAGTAGCCTAAATGTCATTTAAAATGTACAAAAACGGTTTTTGGACAATTGTTGACATAATAAAAATCAATTTGTGCAGGTCACGGCACCCTTAATAAAAAACTAAATTTTGTTTTAAAAAAAAATTGAGGTTATAAAAATTAACTAAAATAGTGCAGCTGTATCAAAAATCACTTCCTCTTCCCAAAAATGTAAAAATATACAGGGTGTTCCATTTAAAATAACAAAGTTAGTGTCATTTCCGGCGAAACCGGAAGTGAAACAAATGTGTGCAACGGCTCAAAAAGCCCGTTTTTTTGCATATATCATATGTCTAAAATTTCATTTATTTAAAATTAAAACTAAAGAAAAAAAAGGGGGTGTACCATGAACGTGTGACACCCGGTATACCTTAAGCTATCAGTTACATTAAAAAAATTGGTTAGGGCTTATGTGCAAACTTTTATGCGAGGTCACACGTAAAATTGGACCGAGTTTCCTTGAATGAACCACCAATGGTTTCTCGATTGAACCGATTCAATCGAAGAAACTTTAGGTGATCCAACTGCGTTAAGATTATTAAATACATAACTTGTTGAATGCCTAAATACAATTATTGTCAGTGGACTTAGACGATTTATCTTTGGCGTTAGCTGCTTTTAAAAATAAAAAAATATGGTTTGAACGAGTGCGCTAAAATTCATGGTGTGCCCAAAGCAACTTTAAAGCGCCATAATGCATCAAAAAATAAAATAGCCAACGGTGAAGGTAAATTTCACTGAGGTGTTGCAACGTTTCTACCAAACATTGAAGATGAACTTAAGTGCTATATAACTGAGAAGTCACTTTCAAAATAAGGTATCAAAAATTTCACCTATTCCAAAGTCTCAGTCAAAAAAAGGAAAGAAAATGCAAAAAGGAGCACAAAGGCATTTGATTATAAAAGTGAATTTAAAAAAAAAAGCAAAATCAGTGAATTCTAAAGCACTGTTTACGAAAAATGATCGTCGGACAATAATGCCATCTTCTTGCAACAGTCAATGCAAGCCTTTTACATCCAATTCTACTCAACATGTGTCTTCTTGGTACCGTTTCTTGTGCAAAAAAGAACGAGTTAGATATGATTTAGTAACAAGAATGTTTAAAATGGGTGCAGGCTTTTTGCCCATTGAGAAAATTTTATTTCTGTCCACCCCCCTTTTTTATAACATATTATTATTATTAACGTTGTTATTTAATTTTGAATATTTATCTTATAACTGTTAATTTCATTTACCTTTAAAATGACCACTAGTGGTTCAATTGAAGAATCATATGGTGCAATGGTGGAAACTAGTTTCCATGATTGTGCCACTTGTAGCTAACAACTAACTATTTTTTATTTAACGTATTAAAACTTCTATGACGTTGAACAAATTGTGTTATATTTCCCAAATCGTTTAGCAATACCGTAATATTAATAGATTCTTATAAAATGTACACTGAGGCTTTTAATAAATTAAAATATAAAAAATGGCCCAATCTCGGCAACCTTCCCTTAACTCAAAAGTTATCTAACAGCAGCTTAATATAACTTCAAGTAAAGTTTCAGGGTCGTCAAAATATGCTAGTTGCTATTTTTAGCTGTGAATGTGAACGGTCAACACACGGACATCCTTAGAGTTTACGACCAATTACCGAAAATGGTTCTAAGGTGTGCTGTGCCTCAATTACTTAAAGTGCAGTGAGAGGATTTCACGGATATATTAAAAACAATAACATCAAAGTCAAGGTTTCTTATTCCGGATGGCCACCAAGTCGAGTACTCCGAGACCTCGAATTTGATTGAACTGTATTTGAAGAGAAAGGAAACTAATAAAAAGGAAATTATATTGCATTTCTTAGCTTAATGCAAAGCCAAAAAACGAGGTATATTTATAATTCGTTTTTCAAAGATGAATTAAAAATTTTACTTAAGTAGAAATTTTATCAAAAAAACGTAAATTTTTAAGTACTTTTTTCAAAAATACAACTTTCTCAGTCGGTGGCTACTAGAGAATATTTAAATTAACATAAAATCTTTCAAGTCTAAAAAAAATTAAACAAGTTTAGAGATTACGATTCATAAAAAAACTTTTAATTAATTAGGTGAATTTTGTTGATTTAGAGGGTGAAAAAGTTGAAGCCTTTTAATGAGATGTTTTGATTTAATTTTAAGTTTAAACAAAAAATCTGCCAGCAAATGAATAAGCACAAAATATTCCGATTATTTGCAACTATACTCTGAACCTACCAGTTTTGCATCTTAATTGCAACTAATTCTAATAAACAGTGCTACACACCTTGTTCTCACGCGAATTTAAAAGCACATAAATATAAAATTTAACGTTTTATCTACCTGTTGACTGGCAATTGACTACTGGTCGACTTTCAATGATGTGCAAAATATCATAACAGTTTAATATCCCATTCAAAATTACGCGTACAACTCGATAAGTGAAGTTACTCACATGTGTTAGCTAGCTACTAAAATAATTTTGAAATTACGCAACGAATTTAAATGTTACTTGCATATCAGGGAACGTTAAACATTCATGTCACGATTCAGTAGTTTTAAAGCAATACAATAAATAGCTTTATTAAATACGAGAATGAAATCACCCGAATTTCACCAATAAAGTTCTGAAATTCTTCGATTTTTGGTATTTAATGTATTTTCCGGCGATCGTTTTAAATTATTTAAATAAACGCATTAGCGAAATTGTCCTTCGGACATGAAAAATCAATTTAATTTTTTAGAAAAGTATTTTAATTAAGCTATAACGTTATTATTGTTTGCTAAAATGCTTTTGAAAAATCTATTTAACTTGTTTGGAAACAATTTATATTGGGCTATTAAAATAGCACCTGTTTAATGAAACCGTATACGCTGTTGATAAGAGTGTTTATTTTATATGGTAAGTGAACTTATTGTCGATAAGTGGTTTTATTCCAAATAAGTTGAAAATGCAAGGATGTGTTCCTTAAGCCGTATCTTACTACCAAAGTAGCAAAGTTTTATGTTACATACTGCAATAGCTTATTCTCCCATATTTATCTTGTTTTGCCTTACTGCAAGAAGAACGCGACAAGAAGAGGTGCATACAACAAACTGATTGCAATAAATTTTTCGACATGTTAAGATAAGCGAACATTTATTAAAATGTCCTGTTGCTGACAACACAATATTTATTACGGTAATGTTATTTTAAACTATAAAAATCAGTGTTCCATCCCATCATTAACACTTAAAAATATTATTCGAAAGTTGCAGTAAAATTTTTGAATAGGTTTCCAAAAAAGTTTTATTTTCGATAAATCGACCCTAAATTTCTTTTTACTAATATAGTTTTTGTAGAGGGAAGAAAACCTTTTAATAGAACTCCATAATGCTGTTCGAAAAAAAAAATAGTTTCAAAGAAACTTAAGAGCATATTAAATTTTGAGCAAAAATAGAAAACTTTTTATTTTAAAAATACGGATTGTATGGTCTTTAAGATAATAACTTTTTAGAAGAAAAAAGATGAAAATACACTTTGTAAGGTTTTAAAAAAAGTTGTAAAATATTTTTTAGGAAACTTAAATAATATCTAATCAAATTTTGAAAAAGGTATAATTTTTTAATAGGTTTGTTCCAACAAGCCGTTTAAAACCAATCCATGAATCAATACATAAACTGTTTTATTCGCAAGCGTGAACTATGTACCTACTAATAAATGCATTGGCCAGTATTAGTTGTTGTTGGAACGCTTTAACGACTGACCTAACTGTAAATGACATTTGTGTCTAACTATTGGGTTCATACAAATGTATGCATCGCTAAGGTAAACACCTTAAGAATCTAGTACTAAATGAGATTGGGAGAGCGATGCATAGCTACCAGAGCTCACGTTAGTTATGAACAGCGCATGCGTCTAAAAATCCCGGCAACAATTCGTCCCCTAGTTCATGTACTGTTCGTCCGCAAACCCGTTCATGTATTATTTTTAGGGTTGATGGAACGGATTACTGACCATCCGGTGAACTATCAGAGACTGCGATGGAACGCGATATTGATACTGCGCATACTCGTGACCGTTTACTGGATAGTCCAAGTATCTGATGGAACAAACCTAATAAAATCTCTCCAAATGAATCCATAATTTTCCGAAACCTTTTTTCTAACCAAAAAAGTAGTATTATTATCAAAAGAAAATGGTTTTCAACAGCCTTAAACAAAAAGGAAAAAACTTGTGAGCTTGTGACTTTCATAAGTAGTTTGAGAAAATTTTGTAAAGTCACATTCCAAAACTTTTATTTTTTTAATTTGGTGCTTTATAAATCAATTGTGTAATAAGCTTAAAATTTGTTGCTAAATTGTTCGAAATAAAGTTACTTTGCTTGAAATGACATTACAAAAATTGTAGCTGTTTCATAATATAACTTCATCATTTCGCAGAGGACCGACTAAATATAAAAGACTTCTATAAATAGAACGTCAAGGAAACATAACTCAATTCGTTTTTTGTTTCGCCTGCATATTAAAGACCACATCATTCTAATAAGCACAAACTTGGACATGAAAAAAAGTAACAATCCTATTCTTCAACTCACAATCAATACAACCGATTGTGTTCATCAAACTTTCAATGAGAAAGTGATTCCTATTTTAAAACGCGAAACTTTATAAAGGGACAATACAAGTATTGGAAACTATACAAACGCAAATTGATGAACATAATTCATAAATACTTCCTATTGCGTAAATGAGCTACACAACAAACAGTTTTCAAACAGATATGCCGTCTGCAATTCCCGGCCAATACATTCATGATTTTACGGTATTGTTACAGGTGTATTATGTCGTTCATGATTATGTGAATTGTTACCGACGCATTGTAAACCGCCTTAAAGAGGTTTTTAATCAGCTGAATCTAAGAGGATAAAACTAAGAGTAATTAAGCTTGAAAATAATTTTGTACAACCAGTGGCGTAGGCAGGAGGGGTCAGGGGGGTCAGAACCTCCCTCATAGGTTCGCAATAAGTCGTTATAGAGCCGGACAACTGTAAATTTTGTGCTAAAAAAAAGGTCTTTGCTGTTTTTACCGTTTATTATGATGATGAAACTATCAAACATCCTGCTGCAAAAAACTTAATAAAATAGGTTCTCAGCTCTTTTTGCGTCTACGCCACTGTGCACAACAACAAGAAACTTAAATTGTATAAAATCAAAATTAAACTTATTTATTGCGCATAAGTGAAGGCACCAAAATAAATTTTATTATTATAAAATATCTCATGGTTGTCTCAACAAACCATAAAAAAATTGTTAAGATTGCGCTAGTACCAACTTCGATTTAAATTTTACATAAGCAATTACCAGAAAATTCTTGTCGTTTCAGGCATTTTTGCGTACGGTCATTCAGCCTTATAATTTACTATGGTTATCATTAATTTCGCATTTTCGATAAATAACTCCGCGATTTCACTGAATAAATTTATCCGAAGACATAAATCTTTGCCAACATAACATTTTACACACGATTATGCACGAAATGCATTAAAAGAGAAATTGTAAAATAAATGAAGCCGTTTTATCGCGAAGGATCTCGAGCCGTCACCCTTGACTTTTTTATTCTCCGATTAAAATCTATAATAGGACCTTATACGGAGTCCATCCTATTGAACGATGGACGATTTACGTATAATCAAGATGTCGGCTATTGTATTAATCTTGTTTTAGCGAAATGTAACCGCAAGTTTAACAATTGTGCTATAATTTAGGTCCTGGACTGTTAATCTTTCTGTTTTAACCTTTTGTCTGCGCGTGGAACACGAAGGACAAGTATGTTTTTAAATTTACAGCAAATTGTATTGGCTTGGTTAATGCGGAATACTGTTGAGATGATCTGCAAACAAGAATGAATTGCTATGGTTGGAATGGATTTGTTTCCCGTAATTTATCCTCATTAGTAATGCATGATAATAGTTAATAATTACTGATGTAATACCAGCAGCTATAATATGAAAACCTTTTCATTATGCACGAAAGAATACTGGTATTATTAATGTACTTATAATTTAAGAATGAACCAAACAACATTACACAAAAATTCTTGGACGATATTAAATTTTTTTTTTGGAATAAGTGTGAGTAACCGAGCTCGGTGGCTGGTTGGTAAGCAACCTTCCGAGTTAATCGGGAGGTCGTGGGTTCGAATCCACGGCCGTCTGTCATCGTAGAGGTTTCAGGTGGTTTCCTCTACCTACTATAGGCAAATGCTGTGACAGTACTTCCACCTACCCTTACCTTACCCACCCTTTCCTTGTTCCCCGCCCCCTCCTCCCGGACGCTAGTGACCATAGATGTCGAAGCGTCCTTAAACACTCAATTAAAAAAAATTAAAAAATGTGAGTACCTTAAAAAACACAGAGATGCATTTATTATAAAGTATTAAGTCTTGTTTTAATTAAGGGAAGCGAATCATGGTCCCTTGCAAAAACATCAGGAAACTTGTTGGATTATCCAAATTTTTGTGAATATTAATGGAAACTATAACAAAAATGCCCGGCACGACTACATTGGGTCTTCAATAGGAGTACAAATATCAGTGTTGTCGTCGATAAATTATTTAGTTACTGTAATCGAACAAGTGCATTGATAATAATCCTGGCAAAAGAGACCAAATTTCAGTGCAAAAAAACTATGAACCTGCCATTTAAAAAAGAACCTAAAGTGTATTAAAACGCGAAAAAAAATATTTTAGGTAAAGTTTTGTAAAATTTATAATATAATCATTTTAAATTATATTAACAAATCGATTAGTGCAGAAGCAATTTTTTTTTCTGTTCAAATATTTTGGTGGAACAAAAATAGTGACAATCCAGTTGTGCATTTTTTGACCAAGTAACCTGACAATACTGTATGCAAATTTGCAGGCAGTTGACGAAGGACTTATGTTAAACGCATTAACAAGTAAATGTCCCGCAGATACAGATTTGAATCTTTAATCATTTGTTTACAAGTCCGCTAATTTTAAAACAAGTTATCGTTCATGGACATATCAGTTTGGATAATCATAAAGCAACATGAATTTGTTGATAAAGTTCATTTGACCATTACGTTTTTAAAAAACAACAAAGTCTAACAAACAAAGCATATTTTTTGAGTTGTATTTTAGTGTGTGCTTAACAAATTGATAGGTTTTGTTCAAAAATTAATCAAGAAACTTAAGGAAGTTTATTAAGAGCAGGTAATTGCTTAAATGTTTGAAATCAATTTTTTTACTCACTTTATATTTTTATACTTGTCTACTCTACTAGCTATGTAAACGAAAATAAACAATAGCCTTTTGATAAGTAACTACTGATTTGTAACAAAATTACTTTGCAAGGCCTGGTTATGGTTTAAATGTTTTACGGGATATCTCGGTTACCGTAATAGTTTTTTTTGAGAAAAAAACGCCTATGTAATCAGATTTTTTATATCGCTTCCCATATTGACACTACAGACAAAAATAAAATTTTATCATTTTTGAAAATTTACTATAACTTCTTTATTTATTTAAATAGAACAAAATGTTATGAAGGTTTTGTATACAAATTCTTACGCTTAATTTAAAAACAAAATTAAATTTGTTTAGCAACTTTGACTTTCGATATATGAAGTAAGCTTATATTTTTTTAAATTGAAACCCTAGGTGACCATAACTTTATATGAAAGAGAATATTTTTAGCTCTTTAAAAATATACAGTTTTATATATTTATTGCAAAAATTAAACAAGATATGGCTAATTTTGTGAAAACTTTACCACACCAAAGTTTTCCATGATTCCGTAAACAAGTGATGTTTGCAATCAAAAAAACAGCTAAACGTAATTTCCAAGTAAATTCTAATAGGGAATTTTTCACAAAATTAGCCATATCTCAGTTTTGTTGCAACAAATACATAAAGTCAATCCAAACTCCTGAAGATGACGAGTGTGACCTCGTCGAAACGTCGAGAACTCGGTCTCTCTAGAGACAAGCAACAGACGCGGTTCAGCGCCCGAGAACCTAGTTCAACAAATTACAACCGCGAAAACCTTCGAAACAACAAATACATAAAACTGTATATTTTTAAAAAGCTAAAAAAATCTCTTTCTTATTAAGCAGGGACCCGAACCGCTAAAATTAACGGTTCAGTTCCGGTTTCCGGTTCGATAAATTTTAACTTTTCTGTTTACGTTCCGAACCACCGGCTTTTACTTTATAATGATTCGGTAATCGGTTCGGCGGTAACGGTTCAGTTCCGGTTCCGGTTCAATGTAAAATATGATGACAATGCATATTTATAAATTGAAGTGGCTGAAATTTTTCCATTTTTGGTTAAATATAATCAAACTTACGAAAATAAAAAATTTATAATTGCATTTTAAAATAAATTGGACCGAACCGTTGTGTGAACCGGTTTGAACCAGTTCACACCGGTAGGTTCGATCCGATTTCGCGGTTTTGTGATTTTTTGCATAAAAGGTTTAGTTCCGGTACGCGGTTCATGAAAAAAGCACCGGCTCGTTTCGGTTTTTGTTCCAGTCCGGTTCGGTTCGGGTCGCTGATATAAAGCCATGGCCAACTATGGTTTATTTAAAAAAATTGAAGTTTACTTCACATCTCGAAAGTCAAAGTTGCTAATTTTCTTAAATTAAGTGTAAAAATCTGTATAAAAATTCCTTATAACATTTTGTTCTATTTTAATAAGTAAAGAAGTTATAGTAAGTTTTCAAAAATGATGAAATATAATTTTTCGTCCGTAGGACCAAAATTGAAAGCGATTTAAAAAATTTGATAACACAGGCGTTCTTTCCTTTAAAAAACAGCCCAAGGGATCCATATCAGATTTTCGCTAACTATTACGGTAAGCGAGATACCCCGTAAAACGTTTGAACCTTCTATATTACAAAAATCATTTAACTCCTGTCGAAATGCTAGACCAGTTTCATGAGTATCTTTACTTTGTTAGTAGCAATCTTATTTACTTCTTTTGCATTTGCTTTTTTTATAAATTGTATAACTAATAAGTAAATGAATAATATTTATTATCGCGTTTTAACCAAATACCGATATGTACAAAGTAATATGACGACAATAAACACGTAGAAAATCATTCCCACATTTCCGTGATTCTGAAGTAATCTAAGTCATTAAATTATGGATGTAAATTTAATCGGTAAAAGCTATCTGATCACCATATCGCATAGTTTTTGCTCAGTTAAATGCAACAAAATATCAAGACAATTTATCGTGACTTGCATTTTATTAGCACGATGTGCTGTTGTGGTACGTACTGTTTAGTTAACAAAGCGTTTTTGAAATGTTCCTCTGTACATATAAGGATAGTTTCTATTGTTCATCTTCGCTAAACAATACGTAAAGAAATCAAATTTCGATTTGGATGAATAATTAATACGAAATTCCCTCAGCAAAGCTAAGTAACTCTTCATTTATTTTATTATTTGTCTAAGAGTGTGGCAAGCTTTGATCTTAAGCGGTTGTGCATAAACCGTAAACATAATAAAATGAATTTTATTTTAAATTAAATTGCAGCAATTATTCTGTTTGCAAACACCGAAGTGTTACGTTTAGAAGAAGTTTATAAATAAAATAGGAAAAAGATCGATCTTAAGTTAAAAATATTGATTTCTTTATTCAACATTATTAACCATCAAACACTAAATACATTTTTAACACATTACGAAAATGTTTTAATCAGTTGTAAAACTATCAACGCTGTTTATGTATAATGTAATTATAAAATTTGCGTTTAAAACCGAAAAGATAAATTCAAATATATCATTTAAATATAGTTATTTCCAACAATCAGGTTAATGCACTACGGTGTACTTACTGTATGATTCAAGAGCGGATCCAGCCCCCCATCTTAGGGGGGGTAATTAAAACTTCCAGTGAGCCCTTGCTAATTGGCCTCCGCTGTTTTTTTTTTCTCTCAACTTTAATCCGTAATTGTTTTGCTTCGCCTCTTAATAATTGTAGTTATTAATTTTTCAAATGAAAAACAGGCCAATAGCTTCAAGTATACGGGAAGTATAGAATAAATATGACTATTTTTGTAATATACAGAGAGGTCCAGATGCGATGGGATTACATAGGTATCTCGCTTAATAAATAGTCAAGATAGAGAAACGGTTAAATTACCAAAAATGTGCAGGTTTTTGGGACAAACAGTTCTCAAATATATTCTATCAATTCCGGTTTTTCTTATTTTTTTTTGTTTTGTTTTTACAGCCTACTTTATGTTTCTAATTTTTTAAAATATTAAAAAACTTTTGCAACTTGCGTATTATTGAAAATAAACACATAAACCCTTATATATTTGGACAGCGAAAAAATAAGGAATTTAATAGATCATAGCCAACTATAGCTTCCATTTAAAAAGGTAAGTTTGTGTCTTAACTTTTTAGCGGCGACCGTTTCTTAGTACTATCAAACTCTAAATAAAAATATCTAAAAATAATCTTTATAAAGTTTTTCGATATTTAAAACAATAAGGGAGATATGACACATTATAAATATATCTAACAAAAAAACAGTTTTCCTTTAATAACTCGAAAACCGGATACGATAGAATATTTTTGAAAACGGTTCTTAGTTTATCCTAAAAAACTACACATTTTTGGCAATTTAACTGTTTCTCTATCTTGACTATTATGCGAGATACCCATGTAATCCTCTCGAATTTGGACCACCCTGTACAGTTTTAATTTAGGCAATAATAAATTGAACTAAAACTAATTCTATTAAAACAAAAAGTATTTTATTTAATTATAAGCGATAGTAAATATACGGTCTGGCTTTTTAAAGTTTATGTACTAAAATTAAGTTTTCTACATTTGGCTCCAAATGTCTTTATTATATTGTCTATGTTGACATCTACATCTTTATGAATACGATATAAAGCCAAACCCGTTAAACGTTGTTGTGTCATATTAGATCGTAACCACCCTTTTAACTTTTTTAAAGCCGAACATATATCCTTTCTGCCAAGGCAACGCTAACAGGAAGAGTGCATAAAATTTGCAAAATGATTTTTAAAGTGGGGTATATTTCGCCGTTACATTTTTTATACGTTTCAAAAGCACTGTCAGGCACATTTTCGTTTAACTGTTATTTCTTTTGCCATTCTGAGGTCCAAAAATCGATTTCAGATGTAAGGTTTAATTTTATTAGATCGTCGTTTTCAAATATTTTACTTAAATAAGTGACCATTGAATTAATAAATTCATTTATATCTATCTTCACTTGACTTTGTTATAAGCTAAAGGTTATTTTTTTAAAATATCCTAGTCTTAGGGGGGGTAATTACCCCATTTACCCCCCCCCTGGATCCGCCACTGGTATGATTACTACCTCAAAGAGATGTAACGACAAATAATTTCTAAATTGCTTTAAACTTTACTGGAAATATTTAGCAAACGCATCTTTACATAGGAATTATAGTTTTGTATTTGTTTGTCAATTTGCCTGTTTGTATTTTTAACATAATAGCTTAATAAACTATGATTTGCTTATAAATGCCTATCTCGAAGAGATATAAAGACTAGAAATCTCTAAACTGTTTAGAATTTTGATTTGAATTTAACGAGAACCTATGCACGTAGAAAAAATTTATTGGCACGCGGGAGAAATAGTTGCTTTTCTAAAATTGTTGGAAAATTATTACTTTCTTTTAAAATAATGAATTAATAACTCGAAATTATATTTATTCAAATAAAATACATGCATTTTGTTTCGAAACTATGCGAATTTTTAGCAAAGTTGCAAGTATTTAAACGAGAATATTGCTTCTCATGCCTTTTCCAAATTTTCCAAATTTAAATTTTTTTAAAGAAAACCTGTCGAAGATATTTCATAATTCATAATTTACACAGACATAGGCAATGAAAGTTGATGAACCTGATTTGGAAATTTTTGAATGGGTAAAATTAGAAAATTTTGAAATGCAATTAATTGATTTTCAATTTAGTGCAATTTAGAGGCAAAAGTTTATTGACTTCAGGGAAAATTTAGAGATATTGAAAGGAAACGTTTGGAGGAAAAAATAAGTAATAATGCTGAAAGCAAAATTATTAATTCCTGGCAAACGATTCCAGAATTCAAATCTTTAAAGAAATTACCGTCGGCTATTTTAACTATATTTTCTTCGACATAGGCTTGTGAAACAGTGATTTACAAATGTTTTTGATAAAAAATAAATTCAAAAACATTAACGGATGAATCTAGTTCAGCAAACATTTTATTAAAAGTAACGAAATATCAACCTGATATAAAAGCAACACAAAACATTCAACAACAAATATCGCATTAAAAAACTCATATTTTAATTCTTATTGTAGGTAGGTACTTAATTAATGTTGTTTGTAAAGTAAACATATGTAATGTGCAATTATTATTTTTGTCTAATTATATCTTTCTATTGGTAAAATATGTAATATTTCTTTCAAAATTTAGTTATGTATCTTTAGGTGTTGTCTAATTACAAATTGCTATTAGTAGTCAATAAAAAATATTCATTTAATACAAATATTGTAATATTTACTCTTCATCTGCTTACTTACAATCAGTAATATTTTTTTTATTCATTGCAAAAGTTACCTGGCACCTCAGCATTTCATAATGTGAACATTTATCAAATTGGCACGCGGACATAAAAAAGTTCGCCACCCCTGATCTAGCGCATCGTTACTAGGGTTTTTCGGATCCGGGTACCCGGATTCGGATTCGCCGAATCCTACAGCAAATATTCGGATTCGACATTCGGTCTAAGATTCGACGAATCTCGGATTAGGTCTCATTAATGCTACCACAACTTCAGAGAAAATACTTAATTTTGCAACAAATATTACGAAACGATTGTTTGACGGAGAAGACAAAAATGAAGAAACAGAGCATTCAACAGAGGGTGATTGCGGAATATTGCAGATGACGTTCAGTTGTTAACGATGGAAGAAGAGCTTAATCATATATTGGAAACGGTAAAATGCATTATATTACCAAAGTCTCAAGAAAAATTTGCCTACTTAAAAAAAATGCATTATTTTCAAATGCCAAAATTAGAACGAACTATTTAGAAAAAGTATATCGAGCAATCATAAAAATTAAACCAAGGTCAACCAATTCAGAGAGAACTTCTCTGAAGCTGAAGCAAAAAAATAACCTTGATTTTTATCTTGATTTTGCATTTTTTTAGGTTATTTCGCTTATTTTTGAAAATAGACATACAAAATATTATATCATTGTAAAGAGAAAAAAATAATCTTTAAATCAGTCATCACCTACTACGATTGCCATTTAAAAAAAAGTTGTTTTGTCAAATATCTCGCACGGTATTTCATAAAAAAAAAATCTGACTGTTGCCATCTTATAGCAAACCAAATCTACAAAACTTTTTTCCTTTGGCGTTTTTGTGTATTCGCAACAATAGCCGAGATATTTAAGTTTAAAAATTTTGATCAATTTCGGTTTTTTCGTTATATTACGCAAGCCATGGAATTTTTAAACAAAACAAGATCTGGTTTAAAATACACCCCTAAATAGCTAACTTTTGTCCCATTTGATCAACCTTGTATTTTCATTATTTACGGAGATAGCAATAGTGTCACATGGAAAAGTGAAACACCCTGTATACTAATATACTTGTTATTTTACTTCATACTTTAACAATGAAATACAGTGCCATTTTAACTGATTGAAGGCCGTTTGAATTATTAATATAAACATGAATTAACTTAATACCGTGTTAGTAAAACCCATTGATGCGCTACTGACAAAACTGACAACCGCTGACAAATATTGTAAATCGCCTGTAATTTTAAATTTGCGCGAATTTTAAACACCATACAATAATTTTTATGGCACTACAATTCATTTAATTTTAGAACTGGATTCGGATCCGGATTCGGATTCGTAAAATAATCGTGGATTCGATTCGGATTCGTCGAATCCAAAAAGACCGAATCTTCCCAAACCCTAATCGTTACATGACACAAATATTTTTCCATATAATTGTCTATCTGTTTGTTTGTATTTTTAACAATTAGCCTAATACACTACGATAAACTTAATAAATGCCCATCTTAAAGAGATGTATCGACAAATGATTTCTAAACAGTTTTGAACTTTAAGGGGGAACTAAATTTTAGTCGAAGTGCAGAAGTAATAATACACGTAATGTCATATTTACATCTCTTTCTAGCACACTAGCAGAAAACAATATAGCAAAACTAATTTCCCCCTCCATATTTTCCCGCCATATATTCGTTCATCACTCTTTATCTTAGCAGTCTATCATTGTTTATTTTTAACCCTGAAAGCGTTTACCTAGCAGCCTATTAGATCTTAGCAGCTAAAGGCGTAAATTTTATAGTAAGTATTACTTTTAGAAAAATTAAATATTACAAAGTTAAGGTTTTTTAACTGTAATAATCAAAATAAATTCAATGTATAAATAGTTTTAATTATTTCATATTTCCTATTATAAAAAGAAGAAATAAATAGAAAAAGATATATTTACATATTTTTTTGTGCGATCGTACTAGAAACAGCTGTTTGACGGACGCGTTAGCAACCATAAAGTACTGCATTACCGGCCCTATCCTTAGCAACGGCCGAAAAAGTAACTTTTACGGCCGTTGCCAAGGAGAGGGCCGGTAATGCAGTACATACGCCGTCAGCTGTCAGTGACAGAATGTCACGTAGTTTCTATTCTATAATTTTGAAAATTACTAAAAATTTAAATTGTTTTTAATTCGATCGCACAAAAAATGTAATATGCACCTCGGCCAAAACGTACTTTTTTGGCCTTGCCTGTTTGCTGGCCTCGACTACGTCTCGGCCAGCAAACCAGACGCTACCAAAAAAGTTACACTTTTTGGCCTTGATACATAAATAACTATTATTATATTAGTACTAGGGCGGTTTATCAGTTATTTAAAACAATTCGATAACACTAAATAACACAAAACACAGAATACATGCCCTGGAAGACAGATGCCATAAACTATTTTTTTCGTTATTAAAAAAACCGGTAACCGTTATTTTTTGTCCGTAAAAGTGATTTTTAACAGAAACCGAAACCGTTATTTTTAATGGCAAAAAAACGGAGAAAAGTCGAACAAATCATGTCGTATTATCGCCTAATCGAACCAGTTGGTCTAATCGAATTTTAAATTCAACCGCTTCTTCTGTAGCAAACGCAAATAATAGTAGTTGTCTTTGTTGTCGGTCGCCACACGCACTTCATAGATGTTCGAATTTTCTTGAAAAAACCACAAATGATAAATTTCTATTCATTAAAGGCAAAAACCTTTGTATTTATTGTTTGAGCTCGTTTCATAAAATGAAGGATTGTAACTCAACTTTAAATTGTCGTATTTGCTATAGCAGGCATCATACCTTATTTCACTTTGAAAACAAAATCAAATGGTCTTCATCCGAGCACGTATCTAGGAGTAAAGAATCGGAAATTACTCATTCACCTTTGGATGAAACTCCAAACTTACTTTTGAATCAAGTCAATAGCTTAACGACACCTCTTCATCTCGAACACTGTTTTGTTATCGACAGCCTTAGTTGATGTGTTAGACTGTTGGGGAAATTATTAAACGCTTCGTGTATTATTAGATAGTGCCAGTCAGACAAATTTTATTAGGTACTGATAGTTGCGTTAAGAAATTAGGGCTGTCCCGAGCCTCAGTAAATATTCCCATCCATGGCTTGAATCGTACCTTTTCGTGCGAATCTACCAGTTTTACCACATGTATTCTTAAACCTAAAGACAAAGAGGAACCTAAATTTAATGTCGACTTCATGATTTTGCCGCATGCATGTACGGAAATGCCGTCCACAACTATTAATTCGGAAAATTGGACACATACCACAAACCTTAAGTTGGCAGACCCACAATTTGGAACGCCACGTAAAATAGACATGTTATTGGGAGCCGACATTTTCACTTCGATTTTAAGACATGTTATAGATTCTATATGAATAAATTGACGTTTAGATTTTTCTGTCATTTTTTGTGTTGTATATGTTGTACGAGTAGAACAGACATACGGCGATAAAATGGTGGGGTATTGCAGCGCCTTCGCTTCGGAAAGTACAAGTGAAATTTCCTTAAAAATTGGGTTTCTTAGTTCAAGTTTTTAGAAAAAGATTGTGAATAAATTTATTTCAAATTAACAACAATTATTAAAAACATGTTCCTTAACGGCGATACAGGACGATATTTTAATTTTAGCCAATAGTTTACAAATATTGATGGTGTAAACAGACGGCAATTTTTAGCCAGTTTTTAATATTTTTTTATGCTTAACAGTATTAACTTTTTTAAAAATTGAGCCTGTACCGCCATTCTCGAACCAAAAATCTTTTTACTTACAAATTTTTAAGTACTTTGGATAATTAGTGTGAGAGAAAAACTTGAACTACGAAAGCTGTTTTATTGCGTGCCTTTAGTTCCCCCTTAATTCAATGTTTACTTTTGCATTTATTTGTCTATCTGTCTGTTTGTATTTTCAACAATTACCTTGATACACTATGATTACTTAATAAATGCCATCTCGAAGAGATATAAAGACGAGTAATTTCTAAACTGCTTTGAGTTTTGATTTGAATTTTACAGGAAATGTTTATCTAACGCGCATTTTTAAACGAAAATAACACCTATGCATTTATTTGTCAATCTCTCTGTTTGCACTTTTAAAACAATTACTTTAAAACATTATGATTTATTTAAAATAACCATCAATTTATAAACAACCTGTATAATAACAACGTTTTAATTAAATTGAATCCATGATTAGGTTATGCTTGTGTTCAATGCAACACTTGCTTTATCAAAGGCGTTTTGAAATTTGTTAATTGTTGTGCTTAAGTTTATTTATATTTCATAAGTTCATAATTGCAAGTTATAATTTTCCATAAATATCTAGATCCTATTGCCATTCACGGGGCATCACAACAAATAATGAAAGTAACCATTGCTCATGTAAATGATAACTCGCGCACCAAGAAAGCAAAGATGTAATGAAATCTTGTGAAACAGTTATTTAACAGCTATGATTTAGTTGCATCAAACTTATCACCGGTGCCGTATAAGATCGAGAAGAGATAATTTTACAATAAATCAATAATTTGTGCTCAGTTCGTCCACGGTTGATTATTGAGTCACGTTCGAGACAGTAAAGTAGTCATAAGATACAAAAAAAAATTAGTAAGAAGTAATTCTGCGGGATACATTTGCAGTTATTACAAAAAATCTTTGCAGATTTCGATAGTGTCTTAAGCAATCACGAAGTTTACGAAAGTAACTTTTATTTGATGGGCTTTAAAATGTTTTCGCATTAACTGTATTTTATGTGTTATTAGTCGAACATAGAATTAAATGATTGTTATTTAACCACATTTCCACCTTGAATTTCTGCAGGGACATGAATTACAACTAACACTGTCTTGCAATTGAATGAAGTCATACATGAAAACATGAATTACATCATAGATAATTGCCTGGATAATACTCTATTAATTTAATATTTAAATTTATGATATTATACACGTTACATCTGAGGTAAGTAAGTTATGCAAATTCACACACTAGTTATTTACATTTAACGTTAACAAATAAGCTACTTGGTGTTATACAATGTAATTACTAATGAAAATGTTGTTTAAATAAAGTCACGATACAGCTTCCTAATAAATATTAATAGGTACAATTTTCTTAGAGTTGCGATTATTAATTTTAGATATTGCAGATATGCAACAGTTATGATTGCTACTGACCACAATAGATCTTCATAAAAAAACGACAAGTCATTTTATTTAAATTTATACGGGGTAGTAGGTACACTTTTTTGTAGCAGGACTTTAACAATCGATACAAATACTTATTTTAAAGCGAATATTCCATATCAACGTGGGTCCATAAAAGCTTCATTTTAAATATACAGGGTGTTGAAATTTTCGAAAAAATATCGATAATTTTTGACCGTTTCCCAACCAGTAAACATATTTAAACCAAATTAGGTATACAGCACCACCTTTACAGGTGAGAATGTCAAGCCCTACAAGCAACCAATGGCGGATATGTGGGGTTTCAGTTTTTTCAATAAATTTGATAAAAAAACTAGTATACTTACAGCCCTGTTCAAAATCAAACTCGAACTTGTTTTAGGCTAGAACATTTTATTTTAAACAAAAAGTGTCTTCTAACTTATTTTCGTATCTACTACCGTTTGGCGCAAAATTTGATTTATTTTACTATTCTGGAGAAACATTTGCTCATAAGTTCAACAACAAATTTCGCTAATAATCGAAATAAAAAAGTAATTACCAATTTTTGCAGTTTTTAATAACAGAACATGCTAATAATGAGGAAAGAAGTTCTCCTTAATTAATGATAATGAGCATTTATTCTGCAATTTGCAATTTTCTGCTTTTCGCAATAGTTTTAGATTGAACTTATGAGCAAATTTTTCGCAAGAATAGTAAAATAAATCGAATTTAGCGCCAAACGGTGGTAGATGCGAAGAAAAGTTAAGAGACACTTTTTGTTTAAAAAAAATGTTCTACCCACAGACAAGTTCGAGTTTGTTTTGAACAGGGCTACACTAGTTTTTTATAAAATTTATTGAAACTGAACCCCCACAACTCCGCCACTGGTTGCTTGTGGGACTTGAAATTTTCACCGATTGTGGTAGCCCGTAAGGTGGTGCGATATACCAAATTTGGTATAAATATATCTACTGGTTAAGAAACGGTTAAAAAATATCGATATTTTTTCGAAAATTTTAACACCCTGTGTCTTTAAAATGAAGCGTTTATGGACCCATGTTGATATGGAATATTCGCTTTAAAATCAGTTTTTGTATCGACTGTCAAAGTTCTGCTACAAAAAAGTGGACCACCCTGTTGACAAAGTATTTAAAGCTTATTAAAAATTTACCTTCGATTAGCAAAACCTCATTTTAACGGGCCTTATGCCCGCCACTCATTATCCAACGCCGCAGTACAATTGTGTTGTATGCGTCTTCAGTACCACGATACACGTTACAATCTTGGAGTATGAAATTTGTTTTCGCGCTGACACTGTCGGACGAAAAATTCCTTTTTGGTAGCTCTAGGTGTTTGTAGAACGACAGAAAATAGAAGGAAATATTACAAAAAACGAAGATGGTGGTGTAGAAAATGGCTAATGAAAAGAAGTACATATTCCCACATTAATATACATAGTCTTGCAATAACTTCTGTCCCTTATTCAAAGACGCCTAATTTATAGAGGAAATAAAACAAATGCAACAAATATTATATAATTTATTCTTTAGTTACCAAACTATATAAAAAATATTAAAGCTACTCAAAATGTCTACCTTTTGCCCTCACACACTTCTTCAAACGTTCCGGCCACCATCTATCGCAGCACGAATGACTTCAATCGATATCGAAGCTGCTGCTTTCACCAAATCTGCTTTTAGCGCCTCGATATTTCGATGGACTTTAGAGCAAGCCTTTTCCTCTAAGATATTCCACAATCGGTAGTCCAAAGGATTGAGGTCTGGACTTCCAGAAGGCCAATCTTCAGCGGCGATAAATTCTGGCAAATTGACTTCTAACCAGCGTTGTGTCGTCCTGGCTTTGTGTGCCGGTGCTGAATCTTGTTGGAATATCCAGTGCTTTCCTGCAAACAAAGTATCGCTTAAGGGCTTCACCACCCGCTCCAAAATGTCGCTTTGGTAGTTGACTGCGCGTGTTTTTACTCCCTGTTCACAGAAATGCAATTGTGTGCCGCTCTCGTAAGATACTCCCCACCAAACCATCAAGGAAGCCGGGTGATGCCCTTTTTCCACCTTCGGATTTTTTTCGGCGGCTTCCCGAGAGCTGTGAGCATAAATTCTATCGTTTTGCCGGTTAAACTTTTCTTCGACAGTGAAAAATTTTTCATCTGTAAAAATAATTTTTCGATGATTCCCTTTCGAGTGTCGCTGATGTAATCTCTTTGCTCTTGTGGCTCTTGTTTGATGTAAAGTTGCAGTCAACAGCTGACCTATCCTTCTTCGAGAAGCACCAAGTCCAGAGTCTTCCTTAATAATTCGTGAAATGGTTCTTGAAGGGATTTTCATTTCCCTTGCCATGATTTTTTGCTTTCTGAGCGGATTTCTGCGAATTCTTTCGGCGACAGCTTTGACAACCGCTCTAGTCCTTGTCTCACGTGGCTGACCGCTTCTTGGTCTGTCATCGACAGAAGACATCTCATTGAATCGATTTATGGTTCGATAAATAATTTTTTTTGTTATTTTCAAAAGTTTCAGCAAGTTAAAAATCTCCCGTGGTGTTTTATTACACTTGTGCAACGCGATTACCGCAATACGGTCCTCTTTGACACCCCACTCCATGTTTACTGTTTGACATATCAAGATAAAATGTTTTGTTTAAAACTTTAAAACTTCAGTTATGATTTACAAATAAATACAAAAAAGTCAATTGAAAATTATGTGGAGGTCTTTGAAAAGTAGGGACAGAACTTATGGCAAGGCTAAATTCCTTAAATTTTGTTCTTAAATATCCATCGCCTTTTTCCTTAAATGTTTGACATGATATTGTTTTGATTTTATTTTCCAAAGACACTCTTGTTTTTTGTACAGCTCAAAAATTCAGGGAAAATGCTTGCTTATAATTTACTGCCATGATATCATAACTACAAACTAAAATTATCACTTTAAAAACCAGTTATAATCTATATTCTTACTAGAAGTTAATACGTCAATTGTACAATTGAATTGGCAAAGCACATAAACGATTCAAACGCAATGCAATCCAACACACGATTGTACTGCAGCAGACAGTCTTGTTTGTCTGCATTGCCAATCGTACAATCTTGCTGAATAGCGCCCATACACGGTCAAAAACACTTCAATTTCGTCGCATCCAACACAATCGTACTGCGGCGTTGGATCGTGAGTGGCGGGCATTAGTTTATATGAATTAAACTGCATCGTGGAAAAAAAAAACTTGTGTTGATTGGAACTTAATTTAGCTGCTTCCGACAGCCAATTTGGTCTTTTCATATACTTTTTTCAACTAAAACAGCACATAATTATTAAGTATCTGTATTTAGATCAATATGAGACAAAAAATCATCGCAAACGAGACATAATAACAGACTATTAAGACGAGATTAATGAGTACAATATGTTAAACCTTGATATATTAAGTAGTAAATAAAATATTTGCATGTCACTTAGTCCAATCGTCAAGGTTAAGGATTCGTTTATACTCTTAATATGAATTCACATCAAATTTGACCATGAAATTAAAATGATGTAACTTAAGCCATGTTACTCATTTTACAATTAAATATTATTTTACGATTCTCGCGGTTTTAGTATTGATAGACGCGCACTTTGATAAAAATCTTGCTGTGTTTATACATTAGACATACGTGGGATATCACCAAGGCCATCTGTTGTAAATAAAAAAGGTATAAATGTACTTTGGTTTAGTTACTGTGGATAATTATCCAAGCAAAAAGCATAATTAGACTAACACAAGTTTTATTAGACGTTTCATGTCCAATGCGGGACGTTAGATCTAATTATAGTGATCTAATACTCGGTGATTATATAAATTTAAAACAAAACGTTGATATGAAAAAGCAAAATTAAACTGAGCATAAGTGACTTTATATACGGAATGTTCCTGCCTAAATTCTCTAGTTAAAGTTGTATTATATGTAGTAATATAATAAGTTGAAAATTATTGATAATTTTTGGTTAATATGCCCAAATGCACTTCGTGCACTCGTGTTTTTTTTCTGATTCAACTTGCATGAGTGAAGATTTGTCAAAAATTATAGGAGTAGATTATTTGCAATGCACGAGCTATATTTTGTCAGAAAATTTCTTTCACCTAACCTACCTGTCAAATTAAGTGTATGTTATGTCAAATTTTACAAGTACTGTCTGAGTGGCGCGTCAGAGGTGGGGTTTAATCTATATTAAAGTAACGCTACTGGTCGCCGAAATTCGTCAAAAAATTGTCAAGACCAAAATATTTAATTGCCTCTCCAAATTTATATTTTGGCCAATCACAAACTCAGATTTCTTAAAAACGACCAATGACGCATAAAAATTTGTTAATTGCGAAAAGGATATTATCAGTGTATGAATTGATTTATTGGTCGTTTCTAGGAAATCTGAGTTCGTTATTAGTCGAAAACGCAAATTTGACAGGAGGATTTAAATCTGATAGGGGAATGTAAAATTATTACCGTGTAATAATGCTCCTATTGGTAGTCTCTAGAAGATTTAAGATTGGTGATTGGTTAAAAACGCAAATTTGCCAGGCGAAGGAAATTGTCTGCCATATTTTTTATAATTAGGAATACATTCAAAAACGGTATTATTTATTAAAATATTTGTATTCTGGGATAAACTGACAGTCACTCTTATTAAAGTAAACGTTTAACGTATCTTTTAAACAATAAATAAGACTTGGGTCTTGAAACTAGTAATAAAATTTAATTCGACATTAAATCATTTAAGGAAAAGATAAGTGATTTTTAATTAATCTTTCAGACTTTATATTTCATTTGATTTGCAATAAACACATGTAAAACATTACTTCCTTTATTTCAAGGATGTGACTTGTATGTCAACCAATATTTCATCTCAAAAACTGGACATATCGAAATATACAACACTCATTACATTTATTGTATCTGATGACTTCATTCAATGTCAAACGCGTGTTCTAAGATGTAACACATCAATATAAGTTTACATAATTTGTAAATGCCAACAATTCCAAATACCGCCAACATATTATCGGTACAAACGCACTCGAGTTATGTGCCTAATTGCTCAAAAATTAATTACAATAACTTCGATTACTAGGTAAATGGCCTTAAACACACTGACCCGTTTTTTTAAAAACCAATTTCGTTTCTTTTGTCGGTATGTTTGATTTCGCAAGTTAATTATTAAACTAACTGGTTTGAATATTACATGTAATACAACAAAATTAATAAGTTGTCCAAGGAGCTAGCGAAGAAGTCACTTGGTGATGTTGAATTTGAATGATTACTTCACGTTTGTTGTGTAATGACTGCGAATATTTGTGGAAGAGTGATATATCCGCAATGGACCAAGGAAACTTGTGGTAATTTTTATTTCGTGCATGATATTGTTGTAATGCAAACTTTTTCTGACTAGCATTTTGATAGGAATTGTATTTTCTGTAAAATGATTCGTAAAAAGATAGTTTTTAACAACAAAAGAAATTAACAATGTGACATTTAAGCAATCGAGAGAAACAAAAATGCCATTCTCTCAACATAATGTTCTTCGATAATTATTTGAAATTCTCTTAACTTTTTTGTTGTTGTTATAAAATACAAAAATACTTAAAAATTTTAATGCAAAAACAATTAATGTCCAATATAAGAATACTGGAATTATTTAAGTTAACCAATTAAAACTTGCGTTAAGTTAAATAGATAGATAAATAAGACTGCATCTAAGGAAGATTTGACAGTCCTTTTTGCATTTGGACAAGAAATATTTACAAAAGTAAAAAAAACGTAGGTGATTTGTTAAAAGGCTTATTTATGTTTTAGAAAAATATATAAAATCCGAATGTTCTTAAAAATATCTTGTTCCAATAAACAACTTTAAAAAAATACAACTCGTATAACATTAACCCTAGAAGCCCAACTACGTCATTTTGACGTACACTCCAACACATATTCGCGATCTCTTTCGCATGCTTGCTTAGATCGCCGTGACCATCCGAGCCAACTAGGTACATGCACAGAGCTAACAGGAGACAGCAGTCTCGCTTTGATAAGTGCCATTTTGTTGTTATCGCAATGTTCACGTCGTTATGACGTATGTTTGGGCTTTGTTAACTTTTGCACTTCTCGAATTTTCTGAATTATATTTGACTTAAGTGATTTATGTTTGATAAGAGTTTTGATTAGTTTTTCATAAAAAAATAAAAATAGTTGATTTTTGTAAACAATTTGTAGTATATAAGAAAAAATTACAAGGATCTCAGTTTTCGTGCCTTTTTTTGTATGTTTAATTAAAGTGAACATTTCAGAGTTTAAATAAACAATATTTTTTCTAAATTTCTGTTTTTTTATTTACATAGAAAATATTTCACATAAACCATACAAAAAACTAGTATTTGCAGTAAAGTTTATTTAGAGCTCTTTTATAATTGTACGTCGTTTTGACGTATGATTGGGCTTTATAGCCTCAAAAATATGATTGGGCTTCTAGGGTTAATACAAGCAATAATATATGTGGTAACTGAATGAAAAATATGTATTAGTTGTGTGGTGTGACCTATAATATGTTTTATCAAAAAAACCCTTACATTTGACCTCACGTCTTTAAGCAATAGATATTTTTTGGGCAATTACTCTTGAACGATTTAAAGAACGTGTTTTTTGATGTACAAAAACGTGTTAATATTGAGTGACATAATACTGTTGTGTTTAAAAGAAAATTGCTTGTTTACCATATTGCGCTCTTACGAAATTTTAATACACTGAAGAACAAAATATTATATACCACACACAAGGTTATATTTCGACTTACATAACCGAAGCAACGAATCTTATTATTAAAGCAGTATTAAGCCACAAGGTTTAATAGATTAAAATATGCACAAGATGGAACCAACTTTTGTTGTGTTCTTCGTTGATATATTTGTTTTTGGAAAATATCTCAATGCTAGAAGAACAACTACATAAAATTTTGATAATGCTATTATTGTAAAAGTTAGTGACATAAATCAATATTATTTTTAATCCGATAAGGTATCGTTGATTTTAAAAACATATTTATGGATATTATTTTTAGTATTGCAATTTTATCACGTCATATCCGTTGATTGTCGTGAGCAACTAGTTTTGCGGAAGCAATGCTAGTCGAACACAATTTTTCTGCCATATTAAATTTAGTAGCACGATTTTAATAGGGCATTAACATTAATAACCATTGAATGGTAGCGTATAGATACGATCTATTGGCGTTAAAAATTAGATTCTTAATTTGTTATGTTTTTATAATAATGTTGTAATTTGTGTAGCTAAGAAAAAACTATAATTTCTTTTGTTATAAATTTCCAACAAATTAAATTTGAAGATATTTACCAATAATTTCTCGTTATTTCCCGCACAAGATGATTCGAGAAACCGCTGTAACCTTTGAAATAGCGAAGTGACATTATCACACTGTTTTAACCAGGTTCTGCAACATCTCGGCTTATATTTTTGTTATCTGGAAAAAAAAATGAGTGCTTTTAAAAAAGTTTAGGTAGTGGTATAATTAAAAAGATTAAGAAACCTAAGAGTAATTAATTATTTAATGCTTTAAATTATTTTAGTGCAACACTATGAATATAAAAATGTATATAGCTTTAAAAATCATCACTTATCTACGCCAAAAATATTTTAAAGTAGATATCAGTCTTAAAACTAGTATAGATATTACCAAGAAAAAATGTTCTTATCAATGAAATCAGTGCTTATAAATATGTACAAGTTTAATTCTTATAAAGTCCAGAAATCTATTCTTTAAGAAAACTTGTACCAACTTCCAGACTATCCTCTCTTCGCCAATTGATCTTGTTTTTACTGAAAAAATATTTATTTAAAAGAGAAAAATTCTCACAGAGTCTAGAAAGTACTAAAAATTTCCTTAAGAAGAAATTAACGTTAGAAACAAGGTAAGCGATTTTTCAAATAAATTTTCTATAAATGCATTTAAAACTTATAACTTAAATATTTAAAAAAAAATTAAATAACAAGTCACTTATCTCGTTAGCATAAAAAATATCTTGTTGAAGCAAAATCTATACCAGTTTTAAGACTCTTGTCTTTTGTTCCTATTAAAAATAAGACCTATTTAGTCGAACATACGACATTTTCAAAATTAGTCTGGATTTTCTTTAGGCATAGGTTCTTTTTAAAAATAAACAAAGTAATTTTTAACTTAAAAATTAATCACCAAATTTCATACGTTTTTCGACACAATTATAGCTTAACTATACTAATGACTCTGTTTAAACAATTTTCGCAATTAAAGAATTCCTATTACGAAAACAGATTATACAGCTGTTGTTACATATATGTACATGTTCACCTTCAGAATTCTCTCATCATTTAAACAAATAAAACTTCGAATAAAAGGAATTGTTATTTAGCGTGAATAGCTAGATAAACAAACATTGTAATATCGCCACGTTCTTAGCACAAATACCACAAACTGCAGCTAATTGATACACTTAAACGCACGCTATAATTTTTGCCATAACAGCAAAAAATCGTTAGAAGTGTGCAAGGACAAAGATACGGGGGTCCAACTGAATTTATTGGGAATTAAAAACACCCTTATTATTTTCCAATATTTTGTACTTTGCACTTCCTTGGCTCTGCTACGGAGACATTCTTAGTAAACTCCATAACTCCGTTGGCTCCGCTAGGTAGACATGCGTATTGTCTGCGTAATATAGGCAACTAAAAATATGCATCAGTTCATCGACATGCGCAAGGTGTATCCCTATTTAAAAAGGTGCTACAGCGATAATTTTTGGTGCAAAATTATTGTTATTTTGTTTTGTTTTCACCGATAAAAAAACAAGTGGTAAAAGGAGAAATTGTGAATTGAAGACATTTAAATGCTTTAACATCTAAGGGAAATGCAAGTGAATGATTCTGAGAGTACTAACGAATTTATGGCACCAAAAAACAAAGAATATAAGTTGTGAACCGTGACAATAAATAAATCTTCAATAGTAGAAGATGAATGTACGTTACAACAGAAATTAAAAAATTTAAAAAAAAAAGTATGTACAGGGTGGTCCAAATTCGATGGGATTGCATGGGTATCTCGGTTAATATTTAAGATGGAGAAACGGTTAAATTACCAAAAATGTGCAGTTTTTTGAGACAAACTCAGAACCGTTTTCAAAAATATTCTTTCATTTCCGGTTTTTGAGTTATCGAATAAAAAGTGTTTTTTTGTCATATTAATAATGTGTCATATCTCCGTTATTGTTTTAAATATCAAAAATATTTATTAAGATTATTTTTGGATATTTTTATGTTTAATTTGATTATACTAAAAAAAAAAAATTTACGCTCGCCGTTAAAAAGTTATGACACAAACTTACCTTTTTTTAAATAGAAAAGATAGTTGGCTATGGCCTATTTAAATTCCTCATTTTTTTCTCATTCCAAATATATAAGGGTCAATGTATTTATTTTTAATAATACGCAAGTTATGAAGGTTTTTTAGGGTTTTTTTTCTAAGAAAATCATAGTAGGCTATGAAAACAATAACCAAACAAGGTGTAAAACCTTACAAAACTCATGTGGTACAAGTTACCAAGGTTTTTTAATTTGTTGTGGAGATAAACATTGTAAATATTTGAAAATAAGAAAACAACGATGTAGTCGGTATCAGCAGTAATGTAGGATATTGTTGTTTATCTTATGTTCAAAAAATTTCGTATTTATCTCAATAACAAATTAAAAAATCTTGGTAACTTGTACCACATGAGTTTTATAAGGTTTTACATCTTGTTTATTTTTTGTTTTCACAGCCTACTATGATTTAAAAAAAAACTAAAAAACCTTCATAACTTGCGTATTGTTGAAAATAAATACATCAACCCTTATATATTTGAAATGAGAAAAAAATGAGGAATTTAAATAGGTCATAGCCAACTATCGTTTCTATTTAAAAAAAGGTAATTTTGTGTCATAACTTTTTAACGGCGAGCGTAAATTTTTTTTTTTTAGTATAATCAAATTAAACATAAAAATATCCAAAAATAATCTTGATAAATATTTTTGATATTTACAACAATAACGGAGATATGACACATTATTAATATGACAAAAAAACACTTTTTATTCGATAACTCGAAAACCGGAAATGATAGAATATTTTTGAAAACGGTTCTGAGTTTGTCTTAAAAAACTGCACATTTTTGGTAATTTAACCGTTTCTCTATCTTAAATATTAATCGAGATACCCATGCAATCCCATCGAATTTGGACCACCCTGTACTACAGTATGTCCAAAAGTTATAGGTTCACAAGGTCACGCAAGTATTGTAGAGTCGATACAATATTTCAAATTAGAGGAACTGGTAGATGAGATTATGGAGGAAACAAAGTAGTATGCAAAACATGTTCTGAGGTCCAAAAAAATAACAAGTAACTCTATTTACTAGACAAGGCGTAATTTGTATAAGGATAAAATCTGGGCTTTTGTTGTGGTTATCCACGAAAAGAGTCTAATATATGTGGCAAACATGCAAAAATATTACCCGAATAAGCATACAGTAGAATCCTTTTTTTATGATATACATTGTTTTCAAAGATGCCGCACAATGGAAAATTACAAAATTAAAACATCAAGTCTTATTTACATTAGAACAAAGTTAATTTACTAGAGAAATAAAAGTAATTAATTCATAAGCACCTATAATTTTTTTCCTTTTAAATCAAAACTCTGTGTTTCCAAAAGTTTCACTGCAAAAGTGTGCCAGAGTGGCTGATCAGTAGTGTCAAAAATTGCTTAGAGTGCAAAAGAAAAATGTTTAAAGTGTAAAAACACACTTCAACATTGTTACTTTTCAATCCCTAAAAGTTTCCAACCAATCTTCTTTCGGAAAACTCGCAAATTAATCGTGAACAACAGTATCAATCTTCCCCCTCAGACTAAATTTTCTACTCTGCAATTGTTTTTGAGTAAAAAATAACCAGAAAGCGCGCATTGCTGTCAGGTGAGTGCGGTGGACAATCTATTATTTTGTATATATTTTATCCTTAATTCATTTAGCACCGCCCTCGTATATCGTGCGAGTATTCTAATGAAAACGGTAACCTCGTCTTTTACAGATTAAAACTAGTACTGACAGATGTGCGACATGATGCTCATTAAAAGATTATTAATAGTTTGATCTTTAAATAACTTTTTTTACGAAGCCGTTCACACGTCTTTCATTAATATAATACATGTTATAAATACAGAGTTTCACACCATCTTTCACTGGTAGTTGCAAGTCCTTGTAGGTATATGTCGTGATAAAATATCCACTGTAATTTTATTGGCACATCATGATTCCATACTATTAGTTTCATTAATAACGCATCATCGGTCGTAAATATCCTTAAAGACTACGTTAAAGTACCCATTAGGGTATAAGGATAATTTTGTTTCTAGTGAAATTAAAATTTGTGTAGGTACATAATATGTGACCACACACAGCAGAATTGAAAGTACAGTAAATATTAATTCACATTAGATAAATGAAATTATTTTAATTAAGAGAACCCTGAGTGTAGTCAAAAAACATTACAACAAGAATATTTTTTAGAACTCCAGGAATATACAGTGCGTCCAGAATTCGAGGTTCACCATGGGCAATTTTTAAACCGTAATAGATACAAGGTCGGTCGAATGGGACAAAAGTTACCTACTTCATAGAGCAATATACAGCGATGCTTGTTTAAACAAAAAAAAAAAAAAAATCGAGGCTAATTTGATATAAATGAAAAACCAAAAATGTCGCATTTTTTACATGAATTTATCTCAGTTGCTATGAGATATAGCAAAAAAACATTTTTAACAAAAGTGGTAGATATTTTTGATCGCCATAAAATGGCGGCAATCCATTTTTTTAATATTGCATATTTTACGAGATACAGCATAAACTTGAATTTTTTAAATGTAAACCACAGTTGATTCGAGAGCTTATTTTTTTTCTCTTTTCAATGATGTGCCATTTGATAGATTTATTTTGAAATTTGACGGCTTTGATATTAAAAAACGATTTTGATGAAAATAATTAAGCAAGCTATGAATTAATAACGTTGGTTTTCACCTATTAGCTGATGAGAAACAAAAGAACGCCTAAACAAATCAAAAAATCAAGGTATAAATGTTGTTTTATTTACAACACAACAACAAATTATATCAAATAGATATGTACAATCATTTGTATGTCATAAATCTAGTACGCAATTTTAAATGTCTAAATAAACCTTTGCAAAAAAAAATATTATATACATTTAATATTTTCACAAAAAAAATAAGTTTGAAGTATTATCTC
Organism: Elmis aenea; assembly: GCA_947652605.1. Classification (NCBI taxonomy): domain Eukaryota; kingdom Metazoa; phylum Arthropoda; class Insecta; order Coleoptera; family Elmidae; genus Elmis; species Elmis aenea. The sequence goes on along the minus strand of OX393580.1, from coordinate 19,447,938 downwards.
TTCCAACACTAATTGATTTTTTACAGTAATTTCTCAATAGCGTCTTTGTTTTTGCTTATACTATGTGCAATCTTACATAAGAGAGTTGTTTATGTATAAATAACACCTTTTCCATTTGGAAAGACTATTTTAAAAATGGAAAAAAGCTAATTATAAACTATCAATATGATGGCCAAACAACAAAATATTCATTATATTAATAATAAAATTCTAAATTTGAATGGTCATATTCAGTGAAATGGGTTCAGTTTCAACAGTTGTAGCAGTAGGTACTTCTATTTGCTGGATCCAAACTCTCTTAGATTTTTCTCCAGTTTAGAAAATACAGTTGTGAGATTGTCGCCTCTCTGGATACAAATTCATGTAATCAGCACATGCTCGTTTTGAATTTCTTGAGCGTTTAATATACACAGAAAACATATCTGCTTGTTCAGTACCGTAGAGAGCCATATTATCGTAGTATTTACAATAACAGTTAAAAACTGACAATACCTAAATTAGATCTAACAAACAATTGTTTCACAGCCTACGTAATTGATTTATTATCTTTGGTTTTGCTATCAAAAATTACAAAATAGTATTACCAATATTGGATTTTTTGCTTTGTTTAAGCGTTCTTTTGTTTCTTATTAGTTAATAGATGAAACCCGACGTTATTAATTCATGACTTGCTTAACTTTTTCGTTTTTTAATATTAGAGCCGTCAAATTTCAAAATAAATGTATCATGTGGCATATCATTGAAAAGAGAAAAAAATAAGCTCTCGAATGACACTTAAACTATGGTTTGCATTTAACAAAATGCAAGTTTATGCTGTATCCCGTAAAGTATGCAATATCAAAAAAATATATTGCCACCATTTTATAGCAATAAAGAATATCTACCACTTTTGTTAATAACTTTTTTTGCTTTATCTCATAGCAACTGAGATAAATTCATGTAAAGATATGACACATTTTTTGTTTTTCATTAATATCAAATAAGTCTCAATTTTTTTTTTAAAACAAAAGCATTGCTGTATTGCTCTGTGAAGTAACTTTTGTCACATTTGACCGACTATTACGGTTTAAAAGTTACCCATGGTGAGCCTCAAATTCTGGACACACTGTATATTCCTGGAGTTCTAAAAAATATTCTTGTTGTAATGTATACCTTAAAAACCCAAACACATTCTACTTCTTGTTAAAAGACTTTTTAAAGTTTTAAAACATAGTACTGCTTCACTTAAGCTGTATAAAATATCCAAGATTATTAACTACCAAGTAATTAAATAATCTGCGGCATTAAAACTTAATGAATATTATTAATAGCTGCAATTTGTTAAGTAGACACGTCTGTAATTTTTTAACTAATTTATCTAAAAAAAAAACGACAGTGGTAGTCGTTCACTCATTCATCATTCGCAAATAAAAAGGAAAGGTTATTAAGTTTTTGAAAGCTTGTTATCCGGAAGTTCATTTTTTTACGGTTAATAACCGGTCATAATTATGACACGTATCACTATCAACTGATTAAAGATGAACAAATTAGTTGAGAGTACTTATAGGAGTTGCTGCAAAATATATTTAAGAATTTCGTTAAAAACTGTATTTTTATATTCTTCTATTTTACCAAACGCTTTTGACTAATTCTTAGTTTAGCAATAAAAATATGATATTTATTTTGACATTGTCAGAAGGATATTTTCTGATAAACATTACCAAACAATTTTTGAGGAAGTCTTTTTGTCGTAAATAACTGAAATCTAATCGGTGAAATATTTTTCTACGTATTTTATGAATAACAGGGTGTATTAAACAATATTTTACGTCAAAAAAATTGACGTTTTAATGGTGAAATGAATAGAGTTAAAACTTTTAAATAATAATACACCTTTAAAGTTCAAAGTTACATTTTTGCATGAAAATCATTTTCATGGATTAGGATTTTTATGTAGTTTTGGATTAAGGTCAAAATTGGAACAGTTGTAATCACGGATGGGGAGTTGGTAGAAAAATAACCGACTCCCGACTCTTGAGTCGGTATTTTTTAAGACCGACTCAGATTGCCGACTACCGACTCCGACTTCCAACTCCTGTTATTAAAAAAAAAAACGTCATTAGAATTTATTAACCACGGTGAAAGCAGTTTTTTCTCCATTAATAACTGTATTTTATAATGATGAATAGAGTATATTTTCTTATGTATTGTAAATACTGAAAAAAATGTAAAAAGCTAAGGTTTTTTAAATTAAAATTTTTAATTTTCACCAATTTAGTTATAACGCGGTTATCATATAACGCGGGTTTGCGAAGTCGTATCCGAACCGCGTTATAAGCGACTTCCATTGTATTTGGTATTTTACTGAAAGTAATATAATGCTGTAATCTTATACTACAACTGTTAAATGTTAAATGTAAAAGATGTGCAAATTATGATATGAAAGTTACATATTTTTAATGAATCACATTTCTGCCATCTTTCCCTTAAAATGTGGCGTATAATACTCATGCTTGATTTATTCCAAAATTTTCTGGTAAAATTGATGTTTATTTATTAATACGCATTGAAAAACGAATAATAACAAATAGAAATAGGTACGCAGTAAATAAAATAAAACACCTTCAATTTCGCTCCATTTTCACCCTTAAAGACAGATGCAGTTAGTTTTCGAAATTAAAAATGATGTATTTTTTGTACTTGCCTATTAGTATACTACGCAAAATTTAAGTGTGCTCAATATACGGGAGATTTTCGGTAATCTTATGAAACGGAAACAATATTATAATACTATGGACAAATTAGCCAATTTACAAAACTTATGTGCAAAACTTCCCTCGCTATACATCGACTTTGTAACCAAGGGTTTGAAGCGGAGCACGGAGCTGGAGAACGGAGCTGGAGAACGGAGCTGAAGCACGGAGCTGGAACACGGAGCTGGAGCGGAGCAGTGGAGCAATGGGTTTTTGCCCGAAGCAGGAACGGAGTTCGGAGCAAATAATTTTGATTGCTTCATTGCTCCAGTTTATTATGTACAATTTTTTTAAAAACTACTTTTTTAAATTTTATTCAACCTTTGAAGATCAATAATTTGTTTGCTCAAACATTAATTTAATTATACTTGTATGTTAAGGTCAAATATAGTAATTTTTGACCAATTTTCACATATCCGATAAAATTAAAAATTTGTTTAAAAAAAAAAAATTAATTAAAAAACTTATTTTAACAATGTTAACAAAATTTGGAACATGGAGCGGAGCTGGAGCAGGTATTTTGATGCCGAAGCGAAGCTGGAGCGGAGCAATTAAAAAATTGTACTGCTCCAAACTCCTGTTTGTACCTATAAATTTCTTATTTACTAGGGTTAATTAAACAAAACAAAATTACTTATTCGAAATGTTTTAAAATTAGAACCATATTTCTACCTTAAAAACTTCCAAATAAAGGCATGATCGGCTTTTGAAAACGTTCAAATGTCAACTCGGGGTAAAATTTGGTTGACTACAGAACTAACCCTGCCGTGTACCTGTCACACGAATCATACGTTTTTTATTCTTGCGCTGATTATAAATCTTATTCAGTCAAGTAATTTTTGCAGATAATAATTAGACGTTCACAGACAAACCAGTTTGTGTTACTTTAATCGTTTCCATTTCCGGTTAAATTTTTCATTCTATTCTCATCCTCGAAAAAAACTCATCAAAAAAGAGTCGTTAGTCGGTAGTTTTTTCGACTACCGACCGACTTCGACTCCCACTCCCCATCCCTGGTTATAATTTTCAGTATTTGACAAGCAAGTGGACTCAAAAATTGGAAATTTCGAATAAATAGATAATTTCAAATTTAAACAAATCGTGCAAGAAAATATTTTAAAAGCTACTGTTTAAAGCTATTTTAACTCTTAAATATTTTTTTGTAATTCTCTAGTTAAGCTGAAATTTTAACACCGTCTTTCTCAGTTCGTATTTTAAAATAACAACTAAAACCAAAATTTGGGTTATTATTTTGAGAATTTTGAATCTCTATTCGTAATTTGGTAACGTTGAAGAAAAAAACAAATTACTACTCAGACATCGCAAAGATATGCGTTCGGGGACCTCAAAATCGTATTCTTCTCCTAGCGAAAGTAAAAAACTCATCCAATTTGTTCCGTGCACATCATTAATATAATAATCCGTCCTTGTTTGACTATTTTAGTCCGTTTTAATCTCTATACATGAATAACCTTGTTACGGTACTGCCACGTTTTGTTGATATTAGTACGCAGGTATTTACAGAATAGAAAGGAAGATGTTCAATACCAATCGCCTCAAAGAAAAGCAACACCGAACCATTATAATCCATAACGAAGTGGTGTAAATCATTACCTCTGGCCAAAATCACGTTTCCCTGACATAATTTTTGGGTTCCGAGGCGCATCTTTCGATGTAATCCACCGAGCTAGCATCTAACCGTCCACAGTGCATTACTTATTTGAAAGTTAACATTACTGGCTATTGCGACAGTGTATGTGATCAGAGTGCATCATAGCCACCTACATTTGGTTAAACTGGATCAAAGTCTTTGATTCAGGGTAACATCCAACGATACATCTCATACGTCTTGCACAATCATCCCTTCTCTTGGCGACCGGAACAGAAGTAACCAAGTAAATGTTATTCTGCGTTTACTAACTTCGTTCCAAACCATGTTTGTGTGAGAATCTGATTATTTTCCCGTTTAAAATGAATATATTAAGGATATTGGTAAATTTGGTAAGTAGCTTTGTGTTTATTTCGCTTTTTATTTGATCCAGACTTGGTGATTTATGGCGTTAATTAGTTGCGATCACTTACACAATAGAAGAGATTTAATTGTTAATTCGTCTTCGTATGTAGTCACGCGAAGTTTGTGCTATAATTTTACATTAGTTGGAGTAAACTGTAATTTTTATGTTACATAACACATGGATGCATGTCATGCAGCAAAATTTGATTATAATTAGCCAGACGTCTACAGCTATTACGTATAATTAACGGTTTGTTGGAAGATGTTAAAAAAACAACGTAGATTGTATCTTGATTTTGTTGTGGCTTCATTATGAAAATTATGTTGTCATTAAAAATTTAAAACGTTTACAAAACTGCTTGCAATTATGTGTTCAGGTTTACCATTTCGTGCGAAATGATAGACATCCTTTTTTAATCGCTTTGAGTTAATGCAAGTACAAAATATATTAAAAAATCGTTTATGTATGTTTATTTTGGTCCTGCAAATAGCTTTTGGATAGATTATTTAAGACATTAAGTTCTTTGTCGTTGAATTTCTTTTTACACACAGTGTTATACCTTAAATTTGATTTATAAAACTTTAAATTTAATAAGAAAATAGACGTTTAAATATTAAACCATAAAACAATTAATTTTTTTTAATATCGAATATTGTAGGCAAGTTTAGATAGAATTTTTATAGTGAGGAATGCTGCACAAGTTTAACTTACCATATTAGTTAGTGAAACAAAATAATCAGAAAATGCTTAAAAAATGTAAAAGCACAGGAAAGTTTAAATTATGTTTTGATAAATACTGCACAGCATTTACAATAACTGTTAAATCTGATGGTCTAAGGTCTAAACCTTCAAAATAATTATGATAATACTGGTTATGCTGGTAGTGTAAGGATATATGAATATTTCTGGTGAGACAATTAAATTGTTACACAAACAAGGTAGTTTTTAAATTTTAATGAGCTTATTGATAGGGGCAAGCTTGCCTTTATCATTTTAATTGAAGTTGTTTGAAGGTTGCGCGAAATGTAATGAATTTTCTGCAAATAAGCTGTTAAAAAATAGTAATATTTTAACGAACTAAGAAAGAAAATATACATTTTTAGATAATTAAACATTGATTTTTTTAAATATTTAAAAGGATACAGCTAAAGTATTTTCTGTTGCAATTTATTTAAAGCGTTTTTTATTTAGCTAGTTTTAAATTTATTTCGAATTTTTTCGAGTTTTTAAATAAGATATGTATTATAAATGTACTGTAGTTATTAGATTATTGCCACATTACATTATTACAGTGTTTCCCAACCTTTTCTGAATCATGCCCTACCTTAAGGCCTCAAAAATTTTAACGTACCCTCTGGCATAATAGTCAACCAAATTTCTAAATGAATAGATACTGCAAATAAAAAAGAACATAGATAAAACCATTGAAATTTGACATAGTTTAATGAATATAAATATATATTAAGACTGTTTTACACTATACTATTTTTTCGTTTAAGAATATCGTATAAGATTTTTGATACAAAAATTTCGTTCAAGAATTTGGCATGGAAAATATGAACCTTTTACATTGTACTATTTTTGGTACGAAAATCCCAATATATTTTGGTTACTTTTTAGTAACTTTTATCATATTTTGTTGGCACCTTGAGTAACCATGTCAAATGTTCAATTTGATCACAACAGAAAGCGAATCATTTTCAAATTTAACGTATATTTAACGCTTGTTCCATTCTACATATTTATTTCTACAAAATAAATTGTTAGGTATAACGGTAATAAGTTGTATTTAACATCGTTTGATTTTTTCAGTTAACCAGTTAACCTAACCCACAAATGACATGCGGTCAGATACAGTAACAGTAGAATACGCATGCGCGCCTGCTAAAATTTGACGTATTTAGGGCAGGTAGTAATTTCGTACGAATTTTTCGTTCAAGATTTTTAATTTCTGATTGACACCGTACTAGAAAATCGTAAACGATTTTCTTAAACGGAAAAATAGTATAGTATAAAACAGACTTTACACTTTGTATATTATGAAACCTAAATCCAACTCGACTTGGTAAAACAAAATCTTATTGCTCTCCAAAATATTCAAATTGCCTCCTAGTATGCCCCACGTTGGGAAACATTGCATTAATGCATGAATATTTAATAAAATAAAGGTACAATTAAAAATTAATAGGCATTTTTGAATTAGGGTCTCTTGTAGACATGCTACATCGTTATCAAGACTTTCGTCTCTTGTAAGGTAGTAATCTTGAGAGTCTTAAAACTAGTGTAGCATATCTAGAAGAGACTTTTATTAAGAATTAGTGGGCCAAGAAACATTTACAACAATTTTGGTGTTGTCATTAAAAAAATAACATATTTTTCTACAAACTAGCAACTCTATTTTTTTCGAAATTGTTTTAGTAGCCCGGATAAAATAAATAGGCTGCATTATAGAAAATTTTATGAATCTTTCAATATTCGAACATTTTAAGACCATTTTCAATTATCTTCATTTAGCGGAATTTTAAGTGTATTCTCACACCAATTAAATCTTCATGAGAACTTTGAGTATGCAAATGAATCGGATTAATAATTTTTCATAACGGAAGAGAAGATTATAGTCATTGTGTAAATAATATGAAAGTTTCCAACACATACTTTTGTCAAGTGATAACAAACAGGAAATAGTCTATCACAAGAATTTTCGTTACAAAACGCGATTATAGCCTTCGTGGTACTCCATCAGAACAACAGCGACTAATACATCAAACTCCCTATGTTGTTAATAGATATTTAACATGCATTTACAGTGCAACATGAAATTAGCGTTGCTGTACATTTTGTCGACAAGTACTTCTATCACGAAAGGATCGTTTATCCAGTTTCCATAATTCATGAAACTGTAGAGAAACATAATTATCATAACGGGTATATTTATTTACATAAAGGTTGGCGAAGATTGCAAAGTGAAGGTAAAATAATATTATTATTATTATCATAGCTGAAGCCGAACCTAAGATGATGATATAATGATGCGATCTTCCTTTAACGCATTTATAATAAGAGTTGACAGGATAATATTACAGAATAGTGTGTTTTAGAAAAAAATTAAAAGTGATAAAGAGAATATCTTTATGCTTCCAGTGTTTATATCGATTTCGAGAGTAGACGAGATGATTATCGGCGTGTTTTATAATAAAAATAATACAGAACTGATCAAACTCAAATACCAAATACTTGCTTTTATATTTATTCCTCTTTGATTTATATGAATGATGCCGAAGTATTTTTCATTCTTTTATGGATACCTCAAGCACTAATTAAATTTCAAGTATTTGGCGTGACGCAATAGCAACAAATGTGTGTCAGCCAAATAAGATTTAAAATAATTAATTATAATTATAAAGCGAAGCCTACATGTATCTTTGTTAAATGACGTGTTAATCAATTTTAACTTAGAATTTTATTAGGTAATTAAACAAAGGTCACTCAAACTGTGCTATCATTTGAGTTGGATGCGATATTGGATCCACTTTGTTATTTGTTGAAACTTAACAAAAGTTTTAGGTAATTTAATAGGAGTATTAAATAATTTCATGTTTCAAAGATTTCAAAAATTTTGATCGTGTATTGAAAAAATAAATGAATTCAATATCGAGTATAGACGTGTTAGTGTTACAAGTTTTTTTTAATTATACCTAAACTTCTTAAAGGATCTCTAGGTGTCGGAAACTGAGAGTAAAAAGTTTGCAAACACGAAATTTATCAGGAAAATATGGATTTTTTTAACTTGACTGGTAAACAGACTCGAATATTTCACTTGGGTCACCGTATACAGGGTGTCCAGTTTAAAATGAAGTTGCGCAATGACATGCGTAACAATAATCCAGTTTTACATTTTTAATAATTCATCCTGTTACGTAGTACCACGATGAAAACGAAAAAATTTAAATTTTTTTAGAACCTCCATATTACCTTTATTTGAAAAGATTTGTGCGCCAAATTTTCAAGATCGGAGTAGTAACTAATAAGGATTTGAAAAAGATTCTAGGCCGACTATGTTTCGCGAGGTCATACCTAACTTTTGTTTTTCTTATGGACGCTATATTGGATTTTTGCATTTTTTTCAAATCTCCATAACAAATGCTGTTCAACCATGTAAAACATCAGTATGTTTAACTTAAAGAAAATATGAAAATTTGCAAAATTAAGGTTTCACCACAGTAGGCCTTGGTGTGGTGATTAAACAATTGCGACAACTATTTCTAACAACTGGCAAATAACATATATTATTCTGTAGTGCAAACAAGTTAGTGATTTCCAAGTTTTCAATGGATCGTTTTTCAAATAAGCATAAATATGAAACGTTGGTGTGCTTTATTTTCTGTAGGAGAAATAATATTATGGCTGCAGAAATGTATTTCAATAAATACCCGGAAAGACGTCGGCTAGGTAGAAATATGTTTCGGCGATTACGTGATAACTTAATAAATAATGGCCTTGTTAAGTCAAAAAGAAACCGGCACAAGGATGAAAATAAAGAAAATTTTGTTTTGCAAGCCGTAACTGACAATTCCCGTATATCTTTACGTGAGATAGAAAACACAATAGGTGTCGCTCGATTAACAGCCGGTACAATTTTAAGACGTTTCAAGTATCCCTATCGTGAACGCCCCTATCAAGAACTTCAAAATGGTGATCAATGAGAAGGATGGAATTCTGTCGATGGTTCATCGGGAAACATAATGTCTGACGTCTTTCCGGGTATTTATTGACATACATTTCTGCAGCCATAATATCATTTCTCTTAATAGAGCACTCCAACATTTCATAGTTATGCTTATTTAAAAAACGATCCATTGAAAACTTGGAAATCATTAACTTGTTCGCACTACATAAAAATATGTATTATTTGACAGTTGTTGGTAGAAATGGTCGTTGCAATTGTATAATCACGACACCAAGGCCTACTGTGGTGAAACCTTAATTGTGAAATTTTTCATATTTTCCCTGGGTTAAACATACGGATGTTTTACATGGTTGAAAAGTATTTGTTATGGAGATTTGAAAAATGCAAAAATCCAAAAATTAGGTATTACCGTGCGAAACATAGTAGGCCTAGAATCTTTTTAATGTTATTTTTAATATCCTTATTAGTTACTTATCCGATCCTGAAAATTTGGCGAACAAATCTTTTCCAATAAAGGTAATATGGAGGTTTTAAGAAAATGTACATTTTTCGTTTTCATCGTGGTACTACGTAACACGATGAATTATTGAAAATGTAAAACTGGATTATTGTTACGCATGTAATTGCGCAACTTTTTGCCCATTTAACCGATTTTGTATTTCTAACGGTTTCCGAGATACCCATGTACTTCCTTTTAAACTGGACACCCTGTATTAATACTTCTATGCAATTTGCAATTTTTTTATGGAACGATCAATTTCATCACGTGCTTATCGATTCGTTTTGTACTTTCACAAACCCATCAGTAGAAAACAAAATCATATATCAATAATACCACGTTATCGGAACTGATTGGGTCTGCCAACATTATAAATTATTGAGCAACAGGGCGAGAGTTGTATATTATATTTAGCTGCAGTAGTCGATAATATTGTATTGAGTTGACTTAAGTCTGTCTGCTGCAATCTTAATTCACGAGACAATGCGTGATCTCGTCTCCATTATAAGCTACCAGTAACCTGAGGCGACCTCGATTTGGCTTTTCTGATGGGGTTCTTTGATTCATGTCGTGTTGGGACGTCAATGTACACATATGGGCGTTGAGAATGCAATTAAACGTTGAAAAAGCAATTAACAATGGCAAAGGCCTGTTGACTGTATCTTGTTTTTGTATTGTGTTAGTCTATTGTCTTTAGAACATATTTTTGGTCAATGTAAGGGCGTTTTTTAAATGTTTAAAACGGTTTTCAGAACGATAAGAACGAAATAATCACGCGATGTAGAAAGACAATTGTATGTGCTTAATTTAGATTTAGATAAAACGCTAATCGTAGGAATGGCTTAAGTAATCTATTTTGCTTTTCAATTAAATGTTACAGTAAGATTGTCAATGAACCACAAAAATTTACTTGGTAATTTTTCACTTAAAAAAAAACTGGGGGATATTTTTCGCATTGATAACATTAATGCATAATCTTCCAGTTTTAAACTTCATCATCACGTTTTGGGCTATTTTTGGGCCCTCACGTCGCTCATTGTGTTTATGCCGCCCGTAGCGGTCCCTGAATTTGCCCCCCCTCTTTCCCAAAAGCAAGCAGAAATCGACACAAAAACGTGGGGTAGATAAAATGCGCCACAGGCGACTTTTTTTAAACTTTTAGTTGTTCAAAAGTGTTTTAATAATTAGTTAGATAATGTAGGATACTTTACCATCATCAAAAATTACAGTTTTACGGCAGAACCTTTTCTGATTTTTATTTTTTTAATAAGATCGCCCCCTCCCCACCCCAACGAAATTATTTTTAATAAGGGTCAAAACTTTCACTAATGGTTTCCATTTAGGTAAAGGAACACATACATAATATATTTAGGAAAATTACAAAAAAGTGATAAGATAAATAAATTACCTATATACATAAAATTCACATAAATTCTAAAAAAGTAACATATTTTGGTATAAAATTTAATTTGAAAAAAACCGGAAAAAAGTCAGTTTATGCTATAAAATTATATTTTTGTTGCTCGTTCGAATAGCTCAAAACTGCTCAGGAACAGAAAGCGTACATTACTATGAATTTCTTCAAAAGCAATTCCCCTTGCCTAGACACGACTCCAAATATAATATAAATGATAAAGGATTTTATATACCTGTCAAATTGCACTAATTATCACACACCAATATTTTTAAAACGTACTTAAAAACCTCCCAAAAATAATTGTATTTACATACAAGTAATGAAAAATTGTCAGTCTGTTTTTGGTACCCTATGATTTGAAAGTTCCCTTACCACTGTTCGAATTTTTTTTATATCTCTATTTAAAAGTTATTAGACGAATATTATTGCTAGGCGACGATTGGTTAATATAGAAAGGGATTTATACCTCAAATTGAAAAATCCCTGTTACAATAGACTTTAAAACTGCATGGAATTTATGCCTAAAACAAATGAATTTTATTGAACGGTTGGTACCCTATCATAAATTTTATTATTTAGAATTTCAGTCGTTGCAAGGGGGTGGGTTATTGGTGTAGCCAGGTCGACTAAGCCGTTTTATCTTTAACTTCGATAATAATTCCTTTTTTGTGAATGATTTTTTATGAATTTAACAGCGCTAGAGCCGGTCCTGATTGTTATATCTACTGATCCTTCATTAGTTACCCCGAGATTTTCATTTTTACCCCATTTGGGTAGACTAAAAGTGCCGCCCGGGGCAAACCGTTTCCCCCTCATTTGCTACGCTACTGGTTACATCACTTAGATGGCCTTCCAACTTTTATTTTACCTCTTGGTTAATACGAGGGACGTTCAAATATAAACATAAAATTTCCATGCTGTCTTGTAAAAAGTTCAACGTAATCATGGCTCACTGGGCAAACACTGACATGTCAATAGTAGGGCTAGTTTCTCTTTTCACATCCCTGTTGGTTGTAATCAACATCGTAGTAGGAGGTTCATAACAGTGTTGCGCAGCGAATTATCACACGATTTTTGACTAACGAAGGTGTCATTTTGTCTCAGATTTATTCGAGACTAAAAGATCAGTTTGGAGATGAGTTTATCTCTCGATCTAGAGTGTGTGATTGGTGCAAGTGTTTTAAAAAAGAACGGGTAAGAGTTGAAAATGAACCACATGCTCGTCGGCCATGAAACACAACTGATTTAGATAAGCTGACTAACGTTGATGCCCGAATTCGGGACGATCGGAGAATCACGGTCAGAGAAATCGCTAAGAAACTTAAAATAAGTGTGGGTAGTGTGGAAAGATTAGTTAAAGATCGTCTTAAATTTAGCAGGGTGCCTGGTGGGTTCTCGGTCTTTTGATGCCTGAATACAAAGGAAGAAGATTAGTTGGAGTCACACAACCTATGCAGCGTTATGAAAAGGATGGAGACAAGTTTTTAGACTTTATAATAACCTGTGAGGAAACATGGGTGCACTACTTCAATTTATGTCCAAATGAAAGAGCATGCAATGGCGACATTCAAGCTAACCACCACCACGGAAAGCCAAAACGTCATTTTCACCTGGTAAAATTATGGCCGCTTTCTTTTGGGATTAAAAATAATTCCCTACCTCGACTTTCTCACAGAACCAAGAACTATCACTGTTGAGTACTGTCCTTGACTATGATACTCTGAAAATCAATGGTACTATTTATTCAATGATTTAAAAAAAAAGTGAAACCAGCGATTCGTTCCAAGAGAAGAGTTGTGCTGGATTCAGTTTGTTTCCTTCAGGAAAATGCTCACCCTTACACTGCCGCTTTGACGATGAAAACGCTGCGGAAACTCAAGCGGTCTATCTCTGCCCCGATACAGTCCAGATTTAGCACCATCGGACTTTCATCTCTTCGGTCCACTTAAATAATTCATAGGAGGGATGGAGGGAAGTAATTCAAGTCTAATAAGCAGGTTATTGACGCTGTGCAAGAATGGGCTAACATGCAGTCAAAAGACCTTTATTCATTTGAAATTAAAAAACTTGATGGAATAAGTGTGTTGCAGTGGCAGGGGACTACATAGAAAAATCGTGTGTAAGGTGTCCCATTTTATTCAATAAATAAAGTTTAGCTATAGATATTTTTCGCATTGATAACATTAATGCATAATCTTCCAGTTTTAAACTTCATCATCACGTTTTGGGCTATTTTTGGGCCCTCACGTCGCTCATTGTGTTTATGCCGCCCGTAGCGGTCCCTGAATTTGCCCCCCCTCTTTCCCAAAAGCAAGCAGAAATCGACACAAAAACGTGGGGTAGATAAAATGCGCCACAGGCGACTTTTTTTAAACTTTTAGTTGTTCAAAAGTGTTTTAATAATTAGTTAGATAATGTAGGATACTTTACCATCATCAAAAATTACAGTTTTACGGCAGAACCTTTTCTGATTTTTATTTTTTTAATAAGATCGCCCCCTCCCCACCCCAACGAAATTATTTTTAATAAGGGTCAAAACTTTCACTAATGGTTTCCATTTAGGTAAAGGAACACATACATAATATATTTAGGAAAATTACAAAAAAGTGATAAGATAAATAAATTACCTATATACATAAAATTCACATAAATTCTAAAAAAGTAACATATTTTGGTATAAAATTTAATTTGAAAAAAACCGGAAAAAAGTCAGTTTATGCTATAAAATTATATTTTTGTTGCTCGTTCGAATAGCTCAAAACTGCTCAGGAACAGAAAGCGTACATTACTATGAATTTCTTCAAAAGCAATTCCCCTTGCCTAGACACGACTCCAAATATAATATAAATGATAAAGGATTTTATATACCTGTCAAATTGCACTAATTATCACACACCAATATTTTTAAAACGTACTTAAAAACCTCCCAAAAATAATTGTATTTACATACAAGTAATGAAAAATTGTCAGTCTGTTTTTGGTACCCTATGATTTGAAAGTTCCCTTACCACTGTTCGAATTTTTTTTATATCTCTATTTAAAAGTTATTAGACGAATATTATTGCTAGGCGACGATTGGTTAATATAGAAAGGGATTTATACCTCAAATTGAAAAATCCCTGTTACAATAGACTTTAAAACTGCATGGAATTTATGCCTAAAACAAATGAATTTTATTGAACGGTTGGTACCCTATCATAAATTTTATTATTTAGAATTTCAGTCGTTGCAAGGGGGTGGGTTATTGGTGTAGCCAGGTCGACTAAGCCGTTTTATCTTTAACTTCGATAATAATTCCTTTTTTGTGAATGATTTTTTATGAATTTAACAGCGCTAGAGCCGGTCCTGATTGTTATATCTACTGATCCTTCATTAGTTACCCCGAGATTTTCATTTTTACCCCATTTGGGTAGACTAAAAGTGCCGCCCGGGGCAAACCGTTTCCCCCTCATTTGCTACGCTACTGGTTACATCACTTAGATGGCCTTCCAACTTTTATTTTACCTCTTGGTTAATACGAGGGACGTTCAAATATAAACATAAAATTTCCATGCTGTCTTGTAAAAAGTTCAACGTAATCATGGCTCACTGGGCAAACACTGACATGTCAATAGTAGGGCTAGTTTCTCTTTTCACATCCCTGTTGGTTGTAATCAACATCGTAGTAGGAGGTTCATAACAGTGTTGCGCAGCGAATTATCACACGATTTTTGACTAACGAAGGTGTCATTTTGTCTCAGATTTATTCGAGACTAAAAGATCAGTTTGGAGATGAGTTTATCTCTCGATCTAGAGTGTGTGATTGGTGCAAGTGTTTTAAAAAAGAACGGGTAAGAGTTGAAAATGAACCACATGCTCGTCGGCCATGAAACACAACTGATTTAGATAAGCTGACTAACGTTGATGCCCGAATTCGGGACGATCGGAGAATCACGGTCAGAGAAATCGCTAAGAAACTTAAAATAAGTGTGGGTAGTGTGGAAAGATTAGTTAAAGATCGTCTTAAATTTAGCAGGGTGCCTGGTGGGTTCTCGGTCTTTTGATGCCTGAATACAAAGGAAGAAGATTAGTTGGAGTCACACAACCTATGCAGCGTTATGAAAAGGATGGAGACAAGTTTTTAGACTTTATAATAACCTGTGAGGAAACATGGGTGCACTACTTCAATTTATGTCCAAATGAAAGAGCATGCAATGGCGACATTCAAGCTAACCACCACCACGGAAAGCCAAAACGTCATTTTCACCTGGTAAAATTATGGCCGCTTTCTTTTGGGATTAAAAATAATTCCCTACCTCGACTTTCTCACAGAACCAAGAACTATCACTGTTGAGTACTGTCCTTGACTATGATACTCTGAAAATCAATGGTACTATTTATTCAATGATTTAAAAAAAAAGTGAAACCAGCGATTCGTTCCAAGAGAAGAGTTGTGCTGGATTCAGTTTGTTTCCTTCAGGAAAATGCTCACCCTTACACTGCCGCTTTGACGATGAAAACGCTGCGGAAACTCAAGCGGTCTATCTCTGCCCCGATACAGTCCAGATTTAGCACCATCGGACTTTCATCTCTTCGGTCCACTTAAATAATTCATAGGAGGGATGGAGGGAAGTAATTCAAGTCTAATAAGCAGGTTATTGACGCTGTGCAAGAATGGGCTAACATGCAGTCAAAAGACCTTTATTCATTTGAAATTAAAAAACTTGATGGAATAAGTGTGTTGCAGTGGCAGGGGACTACATAGAAAAATCGTGTGTAAGGTGTCCCATTTTATTCAATAAATAAAGTTTAGCTGGTAAATACTTGTTTATATTTCAACGTCCCTGGTATTTGTAAGTATTTTTTTTGAATTCTGGAATTTTCCGTTTTGTGTAGGTGTTCTTTCCATGTATTTCTAAATTCTATAATGATTGGTTAATGTTGTAGGTATATGTCAAACTCTTTACGCATTTCACTGTTACGTTTTGTATCTGATAGCTTATATTCCAATATTGATTTAAAAATCTCATTTCATTGCTTTGTATTCTGTTTTCTAAGTTTGTTTGCTATAGTCCATCTTTTACTGCTATACAGTAGTGTTGGAGTAGACATGATCTTATGATGTTTCTTTATAGTCTTTGTTTCGAGTTTTTTCTTTAACATTCTTCTAATTGACCTTTTTATAGTTACATTTTTAAATTTTCTTTTCGAATTCAACAATTTTGTGTAGTGCTATGTGGCAGTCCAGGAATTTGATCTGTTCTATTGGTTTATTCTTTAGTATTGTTTTTAATCTTATTAATTCCTTATGTAAAAATGATATTGTTTTTGTTTTTTTCAGGATATATTGGTAAACTTTATAGGGAGAAAGATCGGTCTAGTTTGCATGCAATGTGGTCCACTTTTTTGTAGCAGGACTTTAACAGTCGATACAAAAAGTTATTTTAAAGCAAATATTTTACATCAACATGGGTACATAAACGCTTCATTTTAATTATAGGTACAGGGTCTTGAAATATCCGAAAAAATATCGATTATTTTTAACCGTTTCTCAACCAGCAGATATATTTAAACTAAATTTGGTATACAGCACCATACCACATTCGGTGAGAATGTCAAGCCTCACAAGCTCAGTTTCAATAAATTTTATAAACAAGTTTGAATTTGATTTTGAACAGGGCCGTACTAGTTTTTTATAAAATTTATTGAAACTGAACCCCCAAAACTTTGCCACTAGTTGTTTGTGGGGCTTGACATTCTCACCGAATGTGGTAACCTGTAAGGTGGTGCTGTATACCAAATTTGGTTTAAATATATCAACTGGTTGGGAAACTGTTATAAATTATCGATATTTTTCGAAAATTTCAACACCCTGAATCTTAAAAATGAAACCTTTATGGACTCATTTTGATATGGAATATTCACTTTAAAATAAGTTTTTGTATTGACTGTTAAGGTCCTGCTACATAAAAGTGGACCACTCTCTATAATCCCAGCTGCATTCTGTTTTCCGAATCAACAACAATTGTTCACCTTGGTTTCTTGTAAAGTACAAATAATAAATGTTTACTAAAAATTAAAAATGACAATGACTGAATTTTGAACATCAGGAATTACAAAAATTTTTGAAATCAAAGCAATTGATTTAAGAGTTCCGGCATAGACAATTTATTTACACCTGAGACCACAACAATGTAGATTTATTTCGTTTGAATTACTATCAAAAAATTATTTTGGAAAATTAAAAATGTGCACTTGTTTTAGGAAAATATTTAAAATAAAGCAATAATTGCCTTAAAAGTTTATACACAAAAAATTTAATACCTAAAAGTCGATTTTTTATACAGTTAATTGAACTAACGATGAAAAATTTACATCAAAAAGGGGAAAACTAAAAAAGTTTGAATCTTTTTACTCTTGTAATCTTGTGCATTATCCTATAATCTAGAAATAGGTGGCGCTGTTACGTGAAGATGCTCATAATCCGAAAGACCACACCAATTAGCCCAACATTGCAGAAGCATAAACCGTAATGGGTGGCTCTAAATAAAATTTATTTGCTTTTTCGTGACTCTAGAATTCTCGATATTGTTCAATCGACATAACTGCCGAAACGTGACGGGATGTCAGGAGTTGACAGATCTAGAACTGGTGCATTTCGATGGAACTTTCACTGATGAACAGATGAAATATGTAAACATTATGTCATCGGCCTGGCGCAGCGTACATTTTAGCTCATATTCAACTTCACGGCACGAGCAAGTGTGTCATTGTCACTATATTGTAAATAATTACTAATTACGTTTGCACACGTACGCAGCGTCGATCGTTTCATTGTGATTTATGTAATGGTTTTGATTTGACTATCATAATACGATTGCATGATTTTTATTCATAAATTGTACATCAGGTTGTAAATAGTTGAGTTGTAACTGAGGTGAAATAGCGTGAAAAATGTTTAATAAATTATCTTGGTTTCACCTTCATTTCTATGTATCGCTTTCTGCAATGAAGACAAATTGTATACTTCATATTTTTGCCACGAAATGGTCGAGGAGAATTTCACAGATTGGCATAGTTTAAAATGGTTTTATGTTGATTTGCAAGAAGGAGTATTGTTGATTAAATAGTCTACAAATTGTTTGAGGTAAAAAGCAGGACTTTAAAATTTTTTGTACTTTTAACGAGAATAATAAAGATAAAATTTTTGGATAATAAATCAGTATTATATGGCAAAAATATATGTTTTTAACCTCTTAAAAATGGGTTGCGGAAAATTGCTCGAAAGACAATTCTTCGAATACAATTGCTCGAAAAATTGTTTCTCGAATGGAAAGTTTAGTTGCTCGAATAATAATTTCTCAAAAAAAAAAATTGCTCGAAATAATGAAATAAGTTACTTAAACTAAACACAAGATAACAACAATATAGTCAGCAGTTATGTAGTATGTAATATTTTTAAATATATATAGTGTTTATTAGGGGTGGGCGACATCGATATATCGCTATACAGGGTGGTGCTTTTTTCGATGCTCACCATTGCTATCTTGGAAACGGTCAGAGATACAAGGTCGGTTAAATTAGATAAAAGTTGCACATTTTTATGGCGATTAAGAATCTGAAAAGTAATCCTGGATATTTTGATTCGTTCTTGATTTATTACAAAAAAAACTGAAAAATGTGATTTTAGAAAAATATTATTATCTTCCCTACCATTGACGCTATTTCATTTAAACTTGGTAACTTTATGTTTTTAACCGTCCTGGGTTTGATGACGTCAAGAGAAATTTTCTAAGCCTTCTAGATTTCAAGTTGCGATAGTCAACTTTTTTATTTCTTATGGCCGCCATATTGGATTTTTACACCATCAGACAGACAAAAAAATTAGCTTTTCAGATTGGTAACCAACATACCTTTTTTCTTTCAAAAAACTTGTTGAAGTTTGAAAATTTGTGTAAATAATTCATAAAATCGAGAATGCTCTGAAAAACAATTGAAATTATAATATAAATCAAAGTGACACAACATTTTATAGGTCTAATGATAACGAAATTAAGATTGTTGGAAACATATTTAGAAGATATGTTAGGCGAATTGCCATTATTAACAATTCAAAATCATCAGTAGTTTCAGCATAAAGGAGCTGGTTCTCACAACGCCCGCATTGTAAAAAGATATTAATTTAGATGTACGGTTTCAAAATGCATGACTTGGTACGTTTGGTACAGAGGGGGTATCTCGTTAATTTTCAGAGATTAAAAAAAAACTATATTTCGAAAATTAAAAAAGATATCAAAAATCTGTTTACGACAATAAATTCCTCTCGAAAAAAGAAATCGAGATTACGTACTTAGTTTTTTTAAATCTCTGATAACCGAGATACCCCCCCTGTATGGGCATCGAAAATACGCCACCCTCAACATAGACCGTATCAATCAATTCTTTTTTTGGAAAATTCATATTGCATATGTTATACTCATTTATTTATGTTTTAACAATTGACAGCAATTTACTCTGACATTTGTTACTACAGAAATTATTGTTTCTATTGTCAAAGTCGGGGCCTACTCCGAGAAAACTAGGAAATTCCCACACAACGCTTATAAGAATAAGTAAAATGTAAATATCACAGAAAATATTCATTTTAGGTATAGGTAAGAACCATTTTATTTTAAAATTCATTTTACACTCACAAAGCCAACTATGATTTGTTTTCGTTGCCAAAATTTGCAAAATTTGTTAAGCGATTTTTTAATCCAAAATCTGACTACACCATTGGATTCGGGATACCCTTAAATGGCTTTGTACCAAATTTCATAAAAAATATTCATTATTAAAAGATTAATTATTAATTCAATATTTGTGATTAATTAAATTGGCAACGCAGTGTTCTGAGGCAAATATTTTTTCATAAAAATAGGTACAAACTCATTTGAGGGCATCCCAAATCCAGTGATGTAGTCAGATTTTAGATAAAAAAATCTCTTAACAAATTTTGTCAATTTTCACAACGAAAACAAATCATAGTAGGCTTTGTGAGTTAAAATGAATTTTAAAATAAAATGGTTCAGTGCAGTTTTTGATGCTTTATCGTTTAAAAAAAAGTTCATAAAAATCGGACCATAAATAATTTTTTTTTTTTGGGTGATCCGCTTTAAAATGGGTCACACTGTATATAAGGCAAACATATTTGATTAAAAAATGTACCAACACCTGTCCTAAAAAACGCAATTTTAACCCAATTTACTAAAAACCTAAACTACTAAGCTCCTAAACCGCTAAGTCTTAAAAAAATCACAAATATTGCAAACAAAATTAAAAACGTTTATTAATTTTTCTGAACTATCAAGTTTTTTTTGTAAAATTAATTTTATATTTAAACGCCAATAAAAATACTAAACGCCATTTCATTTTGTGTTTATGATGGTATGTTAATTACCCATGCAAATAAATACATAAAATGCAACTTCTGTGGAATGCTACTTAATTAGTTAATATTTCCTCCAGTAGTAATAACATTTCCATAAAACACGATGTATTCTAGATCACTGTACCGCGATTTGTCCTCAAGTTATGAAAATATGTAAGTAATTACAGCAGCCAATGACCCAGCGGCAATTCCTAACGTCGCGTCTATTACGCTGACGTGTAATTACAGAGAGAAACTGTAATTAAACTTTAATTATTTCATATTAAATTGATTGTCCTTGTCGATTATTAAATGAAAACGATGATGTGCCCTCTACCAGTGTATTATAAACTTAATTACCTACTTATCAAAGCTATATATTATTGTGTAAAAAAATATTTCAGTAACGACTACACTAGACAAAAAGCAAATGTCAATTAATGTTAACATTCAAAATTATAACAATATGTGAACCATGTATTACGTATGTATGTTAATTGCTTCGAGGTATTTTAGGCTTGACCACTTAAAAAAAGATCATTAACACATGGAAGTTGATTACAGCTGAACAAAAGAAGCTGTTAAAGATCAATTTTTTTGCAAAAGATTTAAATGTTATAATTTAAATCAATTAAACATTTAAGGTACTGCTTCTACATTAAAAATTATCTGATTTTTTTAAACTGCAAATAGTTGAAAATAGTGCTAAAACAAAAGCCTAATTTTTAAACTAGTTTTATAATTCTGCAACCAACAGGAGGCCGATGCTATACAGGGTTCTCGTTTTTCGAGGGCCACTATGGGGATCTCATAAACGGCAAGAGTTACGACTTCGGTTAAATTATGGCAAATTTGTATATTCAGGTGCTTAATAATTTGACGCAAACAGAACTTATCTAGCTCTTTTAGTTTTTGAGATATATGGAAAAAAGTAAAAAAGTGGATTTTTGTTTTTTGCCCGTAACTTTTTCATTTGATGTCAAATTTAATTTTTTTTTTTTTTTTTTTTTATAATTTCAAGTACTTCACAATCTGTTCTTAACTGAACAATAAGTAAATGTTTTTAACAGGTGAAAGGTAGGTGAAAAGAAAAGAAAAATGTCATGTAGAGAACTCTCCATTGAGTATTCTCTTTACGCTAAGCTAAAATTTTTTAAAAAATAGAACATAAAACTGTACAGTGAGTTCGTTTCAAGTAAACCTTGTAGGGAGATCTGCCGGTCTATACCTTTTGAGTCGCCGCACTTCACCGGCACTCACTATTAAATTTCTTGCTAGTTTATTTGGATGCACTTCAATTCTGTTTTGATATTTAAGGTAAAGGTTTTTGATTTCTTCATGCACTGAGTTTAATTGAAGGTCGCGTTGTATTACGAAATTTGGTACATACCTGGGGGCATCAGCAATGATTCGTAAAGCTTTATTTTGGAATCTTTGGATGATTTCAATATTTGACGTACTAGCACTTCCCCATAGCTGGATGCCATAGGTCCAAATAGGTTTCAATATGGCTTTGTATATGAGGAGCTTGCTTTCTATAGACAATTGTGATTTTCGTCCTATCATCCAGTTGAGTTGGTAAAGTTTGATGCCAAGCTGCTTCCTCTTGGCCCATATGTGTTTGCGCCATGTCAGTCTCCTGTCAATGTGCATACCCAGGTATTTGGCTTCGCATGCCTGAGGAAGTTGACGATCATTTAGTGTTACTGTCGGGCAGGTCTCTCTCCTAAGAGTAAATGTGACATGTGTTGATTTAGTTTCGTTTGCCTTAACTCGCCATTTTTTCAACCAGGATTGTATTTTGTTTAAGTGATGTTGTAGATTTTTAGAGGCAGTGATAGGATCCACATGGGATGCCAAGATAGCTGTGTCATCCGCAAACGTGGCCACTGTAGTTAGACGAGTGGTTGGCAGATCAGCAGTATATATTAAGTATAGCGTTGGTCCCAACACACTACCTTGTGGTACGCCGGAGTTGATAGGGTACAAATCAGTATATTCGTCTTGGTGTTTAACTAAGAAGTGCCTATTTTTGAGGTAGGAATTTAAGATGTGGTAAAAATGGCATGGAATGTTCTTTTTTAGTTTGTAGCGCAATCCGTCATGCCATACCCTGTCAAAAGCCTGACTAATGTCTAGGAAGGCAGCAGAGCAATATCTTTTGCCTTCCAGATCATTGTTTATCTTTTTGACCACTCTGTGTACTTGTTCAACCGTAGCGTGCTGATTCCTGAAACCGAATTGGTGATTTGGGATGAGTTCTCTTAGCAATGGTTTGAGACGTGTTAGAAAAAGTTTTTCGAAGACCTTGGATAAAATTGGTAGTAGACTGATAGGTCTGTAAGATGTCACTTCGTGTAACGGTTTCCCTGGTTTAGGCAAGAGAATAATCTGGGCCACTTTCCATTGATTTGGGAAGTATCCTATCCTGAGAACTGCATTAAAGATTTGTGTAATACATTTTAGGCATTTATCTGTGGCTTCTTTGAGCACTTTTCCGTTAATGTCTTTGGATATTGTTTTTTTTATTTCACTCTTTTTAAATTTTTTAATGGGCCTGTCCATCTGAAAGGGTGTCTCCAGAAAATTTAATATGTCATTTTCTTCTTCTTCTGTTAAGGTTGATGGCAATGGCTTAAAGACATCTGCAAGGTATTGTAAAAACATTTTCATGGCCACTTTTTTGCAAGGAATCAAATTCCCCAATTATATTTTCCGTGCGACGTTTCGTTCTTTTAAAACAATCATCAGGTCAATTTTTTCTTATGGACGCTATATCTGATTTTGACGCCAATTGAAAGAGCATTTTATTCTGAATTCGACAATGTATAACATTGGCACTTTTTTGAAACAATTGTTGTTAAAAATAGCAAAAACAGATTTTTTATTTAAAACAAATCCTAATCGGCATGGTAAATAATTGTCTTTGTCCCTTTTTCCTTGGAAGTAGGTAAACCGCATAAAACTACTATTAAAGGGATTTAATAAAAAAAAAAAAAATAGGTATTAATAAGTACCTCTACCTATGTTAGGAAGGCATTAACATTGTTTACTTATTAACAAATATTTTTAGAATATTTTCTTCGGTTAAGTAATAAACTTCTCTAAAATGTGTATTTAATCCTTATTTGGCATACAATTATTTGTAACAAAAAATAACGAGTTATGCCTTTTATCTGCGTTAATGACTTCTAATAAGCAAAAAGCATAAACAGATTTTTGGACGTTTTTTGTAAACTATGAACACATACTATTATTTGATTACGAAAATTTTGTTACAAATAATTGTATGCCAAATAATTTATTAAGTACACATATTAGTGAAATTTATTACTTAGGTAACCAAAGAAAATATTCTAAAAATATTTGCTAATAAGTGAACTATGTTAATGCATTCCTAATATATTTATTAATACCTATTTTTTTAAATTAAATCCCTTTAATAGTAATCTCATGCGGTTTACTTACGTGCTTCCAAGGAAAAATGGACAAAGAAAATTATTTACCATGCCGATTAGGATTTGTTTTAAATAAAAAATTTGTTTTTGCTAATTTTAACAACAATTGTTTCAAAAAAGTGCCAAGTGTTATACATTGTCGAATTCAGAATAAAATTGGCATCCAAATCAGATATAGCGTCCATGAGAAAAAATTAACATGATGATGGTTTTAAAAAAACGAAACGTCGCAAGGAAAATATAATTGGGGAATTTGATTCCTTGCAAAAAGTGGCCATGAAAATGTTTTTACAAAAATTAAATTGACATGAAATGAAAAAGTTACGGTCAAAAAACAAAAATCCACTTTTTTACTTTTTTCCCTATATCTCAAAAACTAAAAGAGCTAGATAAGTTCTGTTTGCATCAAATTATTAAGCACCTGAATATACAACTTTGCCCTAATTTAACCGAAGTCGTAACTCTTACCGTTTACGAGGTAACAGGACAATCACCCCCTGGACAATCACCCCCCGGACAATAACCCCCGGACAATAACCCCCCATACAAATAACCCCCGGACAAATAACCCCCGCACAAATAACCCCCTCACAAATAACCCCCCGTGTAAAAAAACCCATACAATTAGCCCCCCGTGCAGAAAAAAACAACGACTAACTTGAAAACAGTAGATTATAATTGCCGCAATGTAAAGTGATAAAGTTGCAAAAAAAAAGAAATTAAGGCAGATTAACAATTCAATCTTCTTCGGGTGTTACCTTTGAACGCACAATTTTTCACTGTTATGGCCATCATGCAGCGATTTGGAATTATGTTAACATCATAGGATTAGGATTAAAAATAGTAAACTTGTAAACTTTATGGTTTATTTAAATAAACTTACATTTGTAAAGTATTTTACAGGGAAATAAATATTGTTAATAATGTATTAAAATGTTAACAATGTCAACAAAAAAGAAATCACAAAAACGACTAAAACCAAAATCTATGAAAGTGTACTTGTCCCAATGCTAACATATGGATGTGAGTCGTGGGTGTTAACAGACCGCCTGAAAAGTAGTATAGAAGCTTGCGAAATGAAAATTTTGAGAAAAATCGAGGGAGTGACAAGAATGGATAAAGTGAGGAGCGAAACGATAAGAAATAATTTAAAAATTATAAGTGTATTGGCAAAAATCGAGACCCAACAGTTCAGATAGATGGTTCGGACATCTCAATAGAATGGAGGAACAAAACACGGTAAAAGTGATATGGGAAATGGTTACCGGAAATAGCAAGAGACGCGGACGCCCAAGGAAAACTTGGAACAGTATAATAGCAAACATCCTTAAAAAAAAAGACGTAACATGGAACCTAGCAAGAACAAAAGCCAAGGATAGGAATGCCTGGAAAAAATTCATAACCTCGACACCGCTGGTAAAAGAGGTCACCGGATAATAATAATAATAATAAAATGTTATTCTCCCTTTAGTTTTTTTACTTGCAACTTTAGCACTTTACATTACGACCATCATAATTTACCGATATTTCAAGTTAGTCGTTGTTTTTTTTTTGCATGGGGGGTTAATTGTCTGTTTTTTTTACACGGTGGTTATTTGTGCGGGGGTTATTTGTCGGGGGTTATTGTCCGGGGAATGATTGCCCAGGGGGTGATTGTCCTAGAACCGTTTACGAGATCCCCCTAGTGGCCCTCGAAAAACGAGAACCCTGTACCTATATACAGATTTTCGTAAGGCATTCGACCGATTAGCTCATTCAATTTTAATAGACAAATTACACGATATAGGCATCTGTGGAGATCTTTTAAGATCGATAAAATCATACATATCTAATAGATCACAGGCTGTAAAATTAAATGGTTTCATTTCTGCATTTGTCAAAGTAACATCCGGAGTCCCTCAGGGCAGTGTCTTAGCACCATTACTATTTAATATGTGCATCAATGACATACAGCATTGCTTTCTAAATTGTGAATACCTACAATACGCTGATGATTTAAAAATATTTAGAACAATAAAAAATATTACAGATTTTTTACTGCTACAAGAGGATCTCCACAGATTAGAAATATACTGTCATTTAAACAAACTTGCCTTGAATGTCGATAAGTGCTATAAAATTAATTTTACACGAAACAAAAATATAATCCTACATTACTATTCCTTGAATAATTCAACTCATGAATACCACAGTGATAAAATATTTAGGAATTCTATAAGACCCTAAATTTCTTTTTGCTGAACATATCGAATACATTAAAAATAAATCTCTCAAAATGCTTGGTTTTATCATACGCTCCTCAAAACATTTCAATTATGTTAATGCTATTAGAACACTGTATTATTCATAATGTTAATAGCATTTTAAATGTTGCCTCCATCATATGGAACCCACAATATGACACCTACGCTAGTAAAATCGAGGGAATTCAAAAGAAATTTATATCATTTTTGCACAAAAAACACAAACTTCCAGAGGAACCGTATGAACAACATTGTAAAGATCTAAACATGCTCTCCTTAAAATCTCGTGAAACTTGGTAATATAATATTTCTTTACAAAACTATTAACTACAAAATATATTGTCCTAATATTTTATCATTAATAAATTTTAACGTACCGAAATTAGGTCGACACCATTCTTTCTTTCATTTAACACCTTGTAGCCCAAATTCCTTTTTTAACTCGCCAATCAACAGAATTTTTTACTCCTATAATCAAACATAATCCTATTCTAACTCGATCATTTACTTTACTATCTATGTATATTAATGATAAAAACGAGAACATAATTTGGGCTCGGCCTGTTTTGTTCCATTCTGTGTAAATAAATAAATAAATATATAAACACCCAATCATTAATTAAAACAGTAGACTGGTCCTTATGCTACTATTTTAATTTTACTTAGATATAAATTTTTCTAATTTATTTTACCCCTAGCATAGATTTTACATAAAAGAGTTTAAACCGTTCACACAATTTTCATTTATGTTTACATGAGGCAAAAATATGAACATTTATATGATGTGAAGTTTTCCATTATGACTGTCATTAGCCTAAATGAAAATTTATGCATGTTTAACTCGGCTCATAAAGTTTTGACCCGAAGGCATGTCGGAGAAATCTTTGTTCTGTGATTAATTGATTATCAAATTTGATCTTTATGGGCGGTCATATATCACGAACCTATTTGTCAAGTTCGTTAATGATTAAAACAATCCAGATGGCTACGAATTGTTTTAATTTTATTAACATTCAATAAAACAACCTTGTTGCAATATTAAAACGTGCAATCTTAAAAATATTAAAGCGACTCAAACAAGATTTTTAATTTAAATGGTGATTAATCTACTTCTACTTATTTTAAGTAAGTACCTAAGGTACGCTTTAATATTATTAAACGTATATTATTCTCTTTAAAGCCAAATCAGAAGAAATTGACTTAATAGTGTACCTAGGTACATAAGCTCTGATGTTGCAGCAACTCCTAATTTATAGTTGTTAGAACTCCCACAGAGTAAAAAGTTCTTTTAACTAAACATTTCGCAATTCACTTTATACACCGACTTAAAAGATAGCACTTAATTGGCCAAAATTGTGATGTACTATTTCTTGTATCCTGGCTTATTAGAAGAACGAGATTTTGAAACATGCCACTGTTATATGACCAATAATAATTAAATAAAATTTAGCAGTTATACACTCGTTCCAAATTTATTTAAAGTGCTTTGAGACAAACGCGATGTGTTAAATGGTATTCTGGTTTATATTTACTAAAAATTTTACACAAATTGTCACAAAAGACGGCCTTATTGGGTTTAAAAATTAATTTACATCGGGTGTTTCTTGTTTCTTGACCCATCGTCACTTAAAGATTAAATTATTTTAAGTTTAATGAGTTTTGTCATTTTTTTTTTTTAATCTAATGAAAATATAAAAACAGCTTAGTTTTACACCTTAAAAGTCATAATAATTTCCAAATTGCATCGGTAAAGTAAAAGCAGTTTTTAACCAACTCATAACATAGCGAGTTTGTTTCTTAACTCACCGTTAAAGTCACCTTGATACATGGCTATAATTAAAGTTTGGTGATTTTAATCGTGTTTTTTTAGCTCAATTTAATTGAAATTCGTTAAAATTACTCTTAGCACTTAAAAATTATTTTAATTTATATTAATTGTGTGTCCAGGGTGTTCAAAATGAGAAACCCAACTTTGATATCTCACTAATCTTTAATGCTACAAAGTCGGTTAAAATATAAAAAAATTGCCTTTGAGTGGTAAATAAAAATTGATTATATATATATATATCGGTTTAGAACGTTCTCCGACGTTTTCCGACTTCCAGCTTCCATTTTTCTCGGTCATTCCATGTATCGTCTTCTAGTTCTCTCTCCCTGATGTCCTTATCTATGCCTTCTCTCCAACTTCTTCTTGGTCTGCCTGGTTTTCTTCTGCCTTTGGGCTGCCAGTTTAGAATTTGTTTAGGGATTCTATATTCCTCCATTCGCTGTACGTGTCCGTACCATATTAGTTGTTTATTTTTGATGTCATCCGTAATCGTATGTGTAATATGCATTATTTCCCTTATACGCTGGTTTGTTATTTTTTCTCTCCTTGATCTTCCTGCCGCTCTTCTCCAAAAATCCATTTCTGTTGCTTTCAATATATTCTCTGTTCTGTTTTTTAGCGGCCATACTTCTGAGCTGTAGGTTATAATGCTTTTTATTACTGTATTATAAATTAGTTTTTTATTTTCCTTTGTAATTTTTTTATCCCATATAACACTGTTCAGCATCGAGATTGCTGCTCTTCCCAGCCTATTTCTCTCTTTAACTGCATCGTCCAGCGTGCCCTCTCGTGAAATCTTCAGTCCCAGATACTTGTATTCTTTACAATTTTTTATATGTTCTCCCTCTTCTAGTATTAGGTCTTGTTGTTGTCCACCTATACACATATATTTGGTCTTTTCAAAATTCACTTCTAAACCCCATTTTCTGTATTCTTCGATAAGTTTTCTCGTCATATAGTTCAAATCGTCATACTCCTGAGCCACCACCACTTGATCATCTGCAAAGCATAGTGTATAAAGTATGGTATCGGTGAGGGGTACACCCATTGCCCCACACTTCTTCTTCCAGTGTTTTAAAACCTCTTCGAGGTATATTTTGAAGAGGGTTGGTGATGTACAGCAACCTTGCTTTAATCCCTTTGACGATATGAAACCTGATGTTATTTGTTTTCCGACTTTAATTTTTATTGTAGGTTGGTAATAGAGCGTTTTCACAGCGTTTATCAATTCGACATTAATGTTGGTTCCTTCCAAAGTTTGCCAGATCTTACTTAGAGGAACATTGTCATATGCTTTTTTTAAATCCACGAACAGTAGGTGGATTTCCTGATTTCGCGAAGTCTTTTTTTCAATAACTTGAGTTAGGGAAAACACATGATCAATTGTTGACCTTCCTGCTCGGAAGCCTGCCTGTTCTTCAGCTTCCATGTGTTGATATTCTTTTTCTATTCTGTTTTTTATAATTTTACCGTATAGTCTACTCATGGAGCTTGTAACTGCTATTCCGCGATAGTTTTCGCATTTATTTTTGTCACCCTTTTTGTGTATAGTTGTCATATATGATACTTTCCATTCTTCGGGAATTTCTTTTATATTAATACATTTTTGGAATAACTTTTTGAGGTGTTCGTATAATTTGTTTGTTCCGTATTTTAACAGTTCTCCTGGGATATCTCCTGGTCCTGTGGCCTTTCCGTTCTTTAATGTTTTGCATAATTTTGTAACTTCTTCCAGACTCAGTCTGATTGGTGATCCTATTACAGTTATATTTTGTCTGTTCGGATTTTGATGTTGTTGGAATTCTTCTCTTCTCTCTTCTAGTAATTCTTTAAAATATTCTTCCCAGTCTTGTGGTTCTATTATTGATATTATATCTTTACCCTTGTTGTTTCTTAAATTTTTTATTATTCTCCAGCTCTCTGAACTTCTACTTCCTCCCAAGTAGGTATTTACTCTTTGACAATTTCTTTCCCACGCCTCATTTTTCTTCTTACTTATCTTTCGCCTTACTGCTGCTTGGACTTTTTTGTATTCTAGTTTATCTTCGATTTTTTTTGAGCTTAGATATTTGTGGTACTTTTTGCTTTTTTGTTCTATGTCTACTTCAATTTCTTCGTCCCACCAATACGGATTTTGTTTTTTCTTTCTTTGGTATACCCCTAGGGCTTCAAAAGCCGCTTCATGGATACATTGTTTTATGTATTCGTAGTGCTGGTTTATGTCATTAAACTCTTGTGTTTTTATCTTATCGTTCAGTCTACTCTGATACAGTTTTGTTACGCTTTCGTCTACCAGACTTTTTAGATTATATTTTCTTTCTTCCAGTTGCTCAGTTCTGCTTCCTTCTTCTTGTGGTATTATGTCTTTTATATCCTTTTTGCCTTTTCCTGGGAATATTATATTTGTTCGTAGTAAGTAATGGTCACTACCGCATGATACACCCCTTTGTACCCTTACGTCTTGAACTTTAAGTTTTGTTTTTTGTCCTATTATTGCATAATCTATTATTGACTTTAATTTTCTTGTTTCTTGGATCCAGGTGTATTTATGTATTGATTTATGTTGGTAAAATCCGTTTAAAATTTTAAGTTGGTTTTGATTGCATATATCTATCAATCTTTCTCCATTATTATTGATTGTTTCTTCTCCGTATCTTCCTACTACTGTATCTTTATCTTTTTTCCCTACTCTGCTGTTGAAATCTCCCAGAAGTATTAGCTCTCGCGATTTTCCAATTTCTGTAATTTCCTCATTTAGTTGTTCGAAAAAATTGTCCTTGATGTTTACTAGTGTGTCATCGTTGACTGCATACACTCCTAAAACTGTTGTTCTATATCCCCGTATGCTCATATTTACTTTAATTATTCTCTCGCTGATTGCTTCCCATGTTGTTATATACTTTCTTAATTTTTTATGAATCATGAGTGAGATTCCTTGCTGTGCTCGTCTTTCTTTGGGGACTCCACTGTAAAAGTGGTCATAATTCCCTAGGTTTTCCGATCCTTGTCCCTTTCTTTTTGTTTCAGTGATTACTGCTATATCTACTTTTAGCGTTGTTAATTCTTTGATCACTTCATTTAGTTTGTTGGAAAGACCTTGGACATTCCATGTACCATAAATCGTTGTCCGTTTTCGTAGCTGTTGTCTTCTTTTCTCCGTCCTGTTCCGAGGCCGATGTGCTGGTTTTTTAACATTTTATATTTTTTACGAGAACCGAGGAGTTAGCCCGATGCCTAAATTGATTAAAAAGCCTAATGCTCGTCGCTAAGTTTTCTAATTTGTTGGTTTTAAGATATAAAAAAATGTTTAAAACTCTTTCTTTAGGCAATTTTTAAGTTTCTGTACACTGATGTAACTAAATTTTTGATCAAATCTTTTGTATTTTTTTAATCATCATCAACCTTAAATACAGGGTGTTTCAGACCACCAGTACCAGCACTTTTATTGGAAAATGCGACGTCTGACAAAGATGGGCAAATTGTTTTTTTAACAAAAGTGCATAGGTATGCAAAATTGACTGACTATAGCGGTTTTCGTGATTAAACCAGAAGTGGGCAAATCCGGAAGTAACTTTAACATTTTAAATGGAACCATCTGTTTTTTTTGCATAATAGGAAAGATATTTTATAAATAAACACTTTTTACTTAAAATGTATTTTGATTATCAGTATAGTTTGTAATCCATTGGACCTAAATCATAACAACATTTTAAACCCTATTCGCATGTAACTGAGTTCTGGACACCCACTTTCTTTCTTTCTTTAGTTTTGTATTTAATGAAATGAAATTTTAGACATAGGTATAATAATTGTAAAAAATCCGATTATTTGAAAAACTGTTTGTTATTTCAAATGGAACATTCTGTATATTTTTGCATTTTTGCATTTTTGCGAAAAAGAATGCGACTGCGCTTTTTTGGTTGATATTCATAACCTTAAATAATGTTTGGACGAATTGTTTTTTTTTTAATTGAATGTGTCATTTTTTTAAACGGAATGGTAGTGGTACATTAAACAAAATAATGTAGTTGTATTCAAAATTGCTTCCTATTTCCAATAATGTAGGTAAAAATATGCAGCTTGTTCAATTTGAAATAGCAAACTTAGGGTCATTCCGGTGAAACCGGAAGTGAAACAATAAAGTACAATAATTGTTCAAATTTTCGAATTTTTTACAAACATGATATGTCTAAAATTTCATTTAATTATATACAAAAATAAATAAAAAAAGGGGGTGTCCAGAACTCAGTTACATGCGAATAGGGTTTTAATTATTGTTATGATTTAGGTCCAATGGATTACAAACTATACTGATAATCAAAATATTTTTCAAGTATAAAGTGTTTATTTATAAAATATCTTTCTAATTATGCAATAAAAACTGGATTGTCCCATTTAAGTTTTTAAAGTTACTTCCGGATTTGGCCACTTCCGGTTTATTCACGAAAACTGCACTTTTGTTATAATTTTTTTCTCCCCATCTTTGTCAGACGTCGCATTTTCGAATAAAAGTGCTGGTACGGGTGGTTTGAAACACCCTGTATAAGCGAATATGTATGTTAAGCATAAAATTTAGAACACGCTGTGTAATGTATTGTCAAAAGTTTTAAGTAGCTTAATTAAATACTACAGGACTTAAACTTTATACGCGTTAAAAACCTGCTTACTTAAAGATCCACATTTTTTTGTCATCATTAAAGAATAATAATTTAGTGAAATGACTAATTTGTGTAACTGATTGGAGAAATATACTTTTTTTTCCAGTGAGTGCATGACTACCCTTTTAACAATTTGATTTACAGAATCGTTTAAAATAGCTACCTACAGCGTTTTTTTTTCACGATCAATTGTATAATAATCTAGAAAAAGCAGAGTAAAAACATGTAAATAGCAGAACACCTATATTAAGCAATTTCCGTAAATTGTAATGTATTAATTTTGTGTAACAATTGTTTAACATAATTTTACATAATTTATATAAACTATATGTGCATATTTGTAGTAGTAGTGAATCTACCCACAGAATATTAGTTTCAAACACAATTATTTCCTTTTTTTATTTATCATATAATTCGATTTTTGGTGCACCATAAGGTTATCAAGTATTAAAATATTATACTAGACTATAACGCTCTTAATTCGTTTATACAGAAATAGATCTAAATTATTGTAACAAATGCAGTTTATTTTCGAAATTAAAATGCAAGTTCTAAAAAATAGTTATTTATGTATCAAGGCCAAAAAGTGTAACTTTTTCGGCCGCGTCTGGTTTGCTGGCCGAGACGTAGTCGAGGCCAGCAAACAGGCAAGGCCGAAAAAGTACGTTTGGGCCGAGGTGCATATTACATGTTTTGTGCGATCGAATTAAAAACAATTTAAATTTGTAGTAATTTTCAAAATTATAGGTTAGAAACTACGTGACATTCTGTCACTGACAGATGACGGCGTATGTACTGCATTACCGGCCCTCTCCTTAGCAACGGCCGTAAAAGTTACTTTTTCGGCCGTTGCTGAGGGTAACGGCCTGAAAAGTAACTTTTACGGCCGTTGCTAAGGATAGGGCCGGTAATGCAGTACTTTATGGTTGCTAACGTGTCCGTCAAACAGCTGTTTCTAGTACGATCGCACAAAAACTAATTTTATGTCGTGATTAACCGATTCTATCTTCTGATCCAGTTTCGTTATTTCATTGCAACACTTTGTTTAGCCTTCCATGCTTTGTTTGAATATTAAAGGTAGTTAGATCTAGAATCTAGTCCATTTTATTGAAATTAGCCATCGGTTGCATGTTGCATGGCGTAATTAATTACTTAGTACAAATGCAGACCTTTTATTTCACGTGGATGAGGGAAAAAATTCATAGTCATCCGTCCAAAAATTATTAGCATTCAATTAAATATTTGAATAAATAACGCAATAAATATTAAATGAAGTAACTCAACGTAACCCAGTTTCATTTATTTCAGTTTGTTTTCGAAAAAAACAATTTATATTTTATAATTTTGTTTTAATGAAGGTTATAATGGGCAATTTAATAAGCAATATAACACCTTTCTTTAATTTTTGTGGCACAAATTTATACTTATACATCAATATTTGATTAGTTTATCGGCTTCTAAGTTCAACAACTTAAGAATAAAAATTAATATTTGGACATTTGATCGGATGTATTGGCATTTAAAAGTACATGTTAAAGATTTTTATGTCAAGACTGTTTAAAAATATAAACTACGCTTATATTTTTCAAATTACGAAAGGTAAAAGGTCTTGAACATCAAGAAAAATTTAAGGAGAATTTAAAAAAATTATCGTACATCTTTAAATGCAATTGTGCTAAGTTGTATGAACTTAAATGCAGAAGTAATAGAGAAATATAATAATGTCTAATATAAATTATATTTTTATTGTTACAGAACACCTTGTTCATCACGTTTATTGTAATTTATAGAAGATGCTGTATGTGTGCAACATTTAATGAGGTAAGAACTGTAAACTTATTATAACCTTTAAAAATATGCCATACATCATGTATCATACCTTCACTCTGGGAAAATTCATATACAGCGCAAAATAACATAAATAGTTTAACATTGGTAGTTGGTTTTATAAATAAATGTGATAATGGAGGGTCATTCATAAATAATTGTGATTTATTTGCTAAATTTTTTGATTTAGTTGTGAAATACGTTGATGATTGAAAAAATATTCCTTTTTCAACAATAAAATAATTCCGGACTCCTTGGGTTAGAGCTGTTATTGGGCCAAATATATTGCTAAGATATTGAATAATTTTATTTATTTTTGTTTGTTTTAAAAAATAAGATTATCTTCATAGCCTTTGAAACTAAACAAATTTCTCAAAAAATATATCAACAAAAGTTAAATATTTCTACTCAAATGACTATAGATATAATATTATTTACCATTTTGTTTTTATTTTAGGCCATACTTAGGCTATTAAAAAAATAATTCCTGTATAAATTATTTACACTAAATGCAGTTTTTTTTTCATTTAATAGCAATAGTTTTATTGGGATATTTTTAAGAAAACATGAGGTTATTTGGTTGGTAATGATGTTTCAAACACTCTGTAAACCTAGTTTTATGTCTTAAGTATGGTGACATGCAATTTTATACACCTTTTACTTGTCCTGAATAGTGACCAGTGATTACATTTTTTTTTGGAGTCGAAAGCGTTGGTGAAGAAAGTAATTTCGCCATTCAATTTCAAAAATAATTATTAAACTAATGCAAAAATACTTAAATTTGCAATGACATTTATAATAACACAACTAAACTATTTCGCAGGCTTTTTAACACCACCTTAAATATTTTTTTTTTTTAAGTGACTTAATTTTTTTTTGTTAACTAATGTGATTTAAACCCAAAACGATTTTAAAGTTATGTTTACATTGTATAACCTTGCTACAACGTTAAACATGTATGCAGATCGCGGTCAGTTGCGTAAAAAAATCACCCATCCTCAATTAAAATTCAGAGAAGCAAGGCCAAAGTGGATATGAATCTTACATCTCATTATGTTAGTAATATTAAATAATATCGTTATTTATTACACCTGAGCTTTCCCTTGATTTCCAATAATTACAAAACTGATCTATTTTTTACTTATAAATAATACAGTTGATCTAGTTACGTCAAACAATAAACTTTGGATGAAGGTTAATGAATAAGCATTAAAAAAGGAAATTTAGCTTGTTTTCATATCTACTAAATCTTTAACTTGAGTTGGTAGTTTAGAGGTATAAAAAGATAAACGCCCATTAAACAAACAAACTAAATTTGGTATATTTTAACGCAGTTTTGTAATACCTACAAAAAAAAAAACTTTTTAAGACTTATATCGTAACCCAAAATTTATGTGCAGACTATAAAAATATGAATACCATATGTGTACGCTCTTATATAAAAAGGTTTGAATGCAAATTTTAGTACAATGGCTCCTAAATTACCTACCAACCTAAATATGAATATAAAACGAGTTACGAAATAAAAGAGAGCACAGTCGAAAGAGGAATAATAAACGCAAAATTTTTACAATGGCTGGCAATAAAGCAAGGATTGCTAAATAATTTTTAGCTGAACGAATTAAAAACAAAGTCAAGAGACGTAATTTAAAAACATATCAGATAATGGTGTTTTGAGAGAGTTCCAAAAATTTTTATTGACGTTTAAAAATATAAAACATTTTTGAAATTAATAGCCTACACGTTTTTTGCATGAGGGAACAAATGGGTAAAATAAAAAAAAGGGAAAAGAATAAACAAAGACCATAGTACAGGGTGGTCCAAATTCGATGGAATTACATGGGTATCACGTTTAATATTCAAGATAAAGAAACGGCTAAATTACCAAAAATGCGCAGTTTTTTGAGATAAACTCAGATCCGTTTTTAAAATACTTATTCCAGCATTTTCGGTTTTTGAGTTATTGGAATAGGAGTGTTTTTTTGTCATATATGTATATTATATGTCATATCTCCGTTGGTGTTGTAAATATTAAAAAAAAAACTATCATTATTTTTAGATATTTTTACGTAAAATTCAATCGCCGTTAAAAAGCTAAGACACAAAGTTTCCTTTTTTTAAATAGAAGCTATAGTTGGATATAACCT
Source organism: Elmis aenea (assembly GCA_947652605.1). NCBI lineage: Eukaryota > Metazoa > Arthropoda > Insecta > Coleoptera > Elmidae > Elmis > Elmis aenea. Next base: position 19,411,039 of record OX393580.1, on the reverse strand, counting down.
ATTTCAATTTCTTATTTTTTTCTCATTCCAAATATATAGAGGTTGATGTAGTTATTTTTAATAATACGCAAGTGACGAGGGTTTTTTAGTTTTTTTTTTAAAGAAAAACATAGTAGGCTTTGAAAAAAAAACAAAAGTTGACTATTTCCGCGCGAAACATAATAGGCTTAGAACCTTTTTAATGTAATTTTAAAAATTCCTATTAGTTGCTTCTCCGATCCTGTAAATTTGGCGCCCAAATCTTTTCAAATAAAAGGTAATATGAAGGTTTTAAGAAAATGTACATTTTTTGTTTTCATCGTGGTACTACGTAACAGGATGAATTATTGAAAATGTAAAACTGGATTATTGTTAACGCATGTAATTGCGCAATTTTTTCGCCATTTAACCGATTTTGTACTTCTAACGGTTTCCGAGATACCCATGTACTTTATTTTAAACTGTATAGTCAGAATTAGAATTTATGCACCTAGTATATTGTTGTGTATCTTATGTTCAAACATTTATAATGTTTATCTCAACAACAAATTACTAAACCCTCGTAACTTGTACCACATGAGCTTTAAGAGATTTTACACCTTGTTTTTTTATTGTTTGTTCTTAAAACGTAACTTGCGTATTACTGAAAATAGCTACATCAACCCTTATGTATTTTTCAAGAGAAAAAAAAAAGAAATGAGATAGGTCATAACAAACTATAGGTCATAACAAACTATAGGTAAGTTTGTGTCATAAAAAATATTTTTTTTCAGTATCATTGAATTTAACGTAAAAATATCTAAAAATAATTTTCATTTATGAATAACAATTATTGTTTTTGATATTAACAACAATAACGGAGACATGACAAGTTCTAAATATGACAACAACAAAATTAATTCTAATAACTCAAAAACTGGAAATGATAGAATATTTTTGGTAACGGTTCTGTTTTTTTTTTTAAAAAACTGCACCTTTTTAGTAAGTAAACCGTTTTTCTATCTTAAATATTAAGCGAGACAACCACGTAATACCATCAAGTTTGGACCACCCTGTACTTTAATACACAAACAAAAATTGTATGAAAAACATTTTCAACCCAATGAAGTTTGTGTTTTTCAAAATAATTCTTGTGGTTTTAGGTTAGCTATTCGTTTAGATATGCAGTTGAAGCTCCCAAATTAGGTGTAATAACACATCACTGGGAAATGAGAAGAGCAGATATAGTTCGGGGGTCATACAGCTTTTTGGATGCCAACCAAAAGGTTCGTATCGTCGAATACGAAGTAGATGGCCCCAAGGGATTTAAGGCCGTCGTCAAATACAGAAACCCAACAGGTACTTCTTTTAGTAACCCAATCTTCGCTTAATGTATGCAACTATAACATTGCTTGCAGGAAATGAATCTATGCAAAGTACATTAAAACAAGACTATTAGAGCAAGAATGTATTAAAAACTTGGCTTCGGTTTTTACACAAAACTGATTTATGATACTAAACGTCCTGTTATCTTTGTACTTTGCATAACTTCCATTATTTAACGTTACATTATATAACAGAAATAATTGATTGTTTTGTTATAGGTCAGCCAATTACTGGGCACTTGCGTTTTCCTTGGCAGTACAGGAGGCCAATCCACTTTACCAGACCGCCAGGATATATAACCAGAGATATGCTCAACAAAAGAAAATCGTACCCGAACATGCACATTTATTAAAGAAAATTGGCCAAGAAAACTTCTCAAATATTAATTATCTTAGTCGAGCGATTTCGTGTATTTATTTAATTTATTATTATTTATTTATATTGGGGCCAGTAAAAAAAGATTAATAAAATTCGTATTTAAATAATAAATGTACAAATAGGAATTAAAATAATGAAGTTAAAATTAAAGTAAATAAATACTTGAATTATGAACTGATTTATTTAACAATATATAAGAGTATTAGGTACATAGTACATACTAATCACTTATGATTTTTAAAGGATCTTTTGCAGATATAAATACTAGCACTAGTTTTTAAATTCTAATCTCTCTGTCCATTGCAATTTTATTTATTTATTACAACTTAAAATGACCACAAATTCTCAATAGTGATTTTGTTTTTATGGAAGCCTTCACTGTTAAGCCATCTCTATATGGTTTCACACATTTGAGTATCCAGGAAATAATAAAGATGAATAATTTTGAAGAAAGATTAATTCCAATACCTTTTTAAAACTTTAAAATAGAAGTAACACCGTACAAAAAATTTTGAGTACATAATAGCAGGGACTGAGAACGGAACGAAAACGAAATTAACCGAAATTTTTATAAGAACGAAAACGAAAACGAAATTATTATTTTTCGTTCAACACTTTAATTTTGACATTGAATTGGCGATCCTTCTTTAGAAAGTTCTCTGCTCTGAATTTTGTAAAAAGAGGGTGGTCACTAAGAAAAAATAGGTTCTCGACTTTGTGACAAAAAAAAAACAATGGTAAAACTGGTTCTAACCGTTATTAAATTTCAGTACACGAAAACGAAATATTTAGTTTTCGTTCCGATCAAAAACGAACGTAATATTTTTCGTTTTTATTGCCTGCGAAATACCCAAAGTTTGTGAAAGATAAGTTTCTGGTAAACGTTTTTGATAAAACAAAAAAAAAATTAAGTTAGATCAATTTTGAAAAGAGTTACATTCCAGTCTATAGACTGGGAATATTAAAATAGGATTTTTGATAAATAAAGTATTGTTACTTAATTTTTAACGCAGAAATTATATTAATACTGACAGACAAATTACAAATTTGATATATTACCTACTATAGAATTGCGGAAGTTATTATCCTTCTATGGGCGTAGTTTTTCTCCGCTTTTCTATTTACATTCTGAATAACCAACCAAAACCCCGCAGTGCTTGAAGTACGTAGCTTAAATAATATCCATTGCTTTGTATAAAACCGCGAATTAAAATCGTAAAAGGCGATAACAAAATCAATATTTATTAATGTACTAATTCCTTTTAATGTATGCAGTTGCATTTCCATAATTCTGCATCTATTGACAGCGAAAATCGATTACCACAACAGGATATAAGTGCATTAGAAAAACATTTTGAAATACACATTCAAGAAGAAATTTGCATAATTCCAGATACATCCGTGACTATTATTACCTACTGTTAAGTTGGGTATATGCTCTCCTTGAGTCTCGTGAAATTAAACAACTTTTGATCATTTTGCAATAAATAAGTCACAATGAATCTTTATCAATTATTGATTAGGCTTATTTGTTGCCAAAGAGCTACACATTAGTCTAAAAGAACTATACCTATCGTTTCACAATTGCGGGATAAATAATTGTGCAACTAAAACACGCTTTGTATATTATGGTTTAATATTAGATGTAGTTTTGATGTGGTTCATTAAACAAAGTACTTATTTGATGGTCCATTTAATATAAAAACTGGTGGGTTCATTATACCTTGATTTCGAAGAATCATTTAAAAGTTCTGGTAATTCCTTCCCGTTGCGAGCCAATTTTAATAACAAAAGTTGATTCGACAAAAAAATGATCTGTGTACAACATTTCACAAAAATTCACTATATTAAAGCTTAAGAAAATTATATTAAGTTCTGGAAAATATTTGGATGTGTTTTCTACAAAATATTTTTAACTTAAAATCACCGTATACCGGGTGTAAACAAAGTGTGGTACACCCACTTTTTGTTCTCTAGTTTTGATTTTAGATTAATGAAATGGTAGACATACAATATGTGCAAATAACCGGATTTTTTAAGTACATGCACACAATTGTTTCACTTCAGGTTTCGCCGGAAATAATCCCAACTTTGTTGTTTTAAATGGAACACACTGTATATTTTTACGTTTTTGGAAAGAGGAAGCGATTTTGGATACAACTGCACTATTTTGGTTAATTTTTATAACCTCAAGTAATTTTTGAACCAAAATTTAATTTTGTATTAACTTTTAATTTCATGACTGTGTAATAATTTTTCTACCACCGCAATGACATACAAACACGTAAACAAGCATTTGTTTGTTTCCACAGCGGTCTTTCGTAGCACCTTTGTTTTTGTTTTGAATGATTTGTTTTATTGCAGTTATGCACAGTGTACTGCGATTAATAGGATCTCTTAATAAATCTTTACAATAATTTCAAGTTTTTGAAGCAGACTCTTATAATAAAAATACAAGTTATTGGTTTCGATGGATTCGTTAGAAGATGCTCCATTTAAATAACCACCATGAGAAGAGGGACATGCCCACAGTGGCACTAAACAATACTCCAATACCACAAGCTGAAGACGTGAAATATCTTGATATACATCTTGATAGGAGGCTCACATGGCGAAAACACATTTTTACTAAGAGAAAGCAGCTGGGAATCAAATTTTGCCAGCTGTATTGGCTAACTGGCAGAAAATCACAACTGAAAATTGAAAACAAGCTCCTGCTTTACAAAACCATGGTAAAACCTATATGGTCATACGGCATCCAGCTCTGGGGTACTGCCAGCATTTCTAATAGAGAAATCCTCCAACGATTACAGAACAAAGCGCTAAGAAGCATTGTGGATGCACCATGGTATGTACCTAATCACATAATTCGAAGTGATCTTAAAAATAAAACAGTGCGTGAAGAAATTAAAAGTTTCTATGTGAAATATCAAGACAGACTTATTGTGCATCCAAACAACCTAGCCAGACAACTCTTAGAAAACAGCGATGAAATCAGAAGACTCAAACGTTTTAAACCATCGGTCTTATCTACCAGGTTTGATTAGTTTGTACACTTTGATACACAAATGTGAATATTATTCTATATTGTAATTAAATAATTAGGTAGATAATCGTACCTACAAGAAAGAGAACCGTCAATGGACTGTTCTCAGAAAGGTCAGTTTAGGTTTAGTTTTAGTTTAGTTTAAGCTAACACAACATTTACTTATTGTTCACAGGCAATAGATTGTAAATAAATAAGGATGTCTTAAAAAAAAAAAAAAATAACTGCTTGTACCACCATAGTTTCATTTAAAAAAATGGATTTTTTGTCAAAAAACCGATTCCTCAACCTTCAAATCCTATTAAAGTAACCTAAATGTCACTTAAAATGTACAAAAACGTTTTATGGACCATTATTGAAATAATAAAATTCAATTTATTCAGGTCACGGCACACTTGATAAAAATTGCATTTTGTTTCAAAAATTATTTTAGGTTATAAAAATTAACAAAAAAAGTGCAGTTGTATCCAAAATCGCTTTCTCTTTCCAAAAATGTAAAAATATACAGGGTGTTCCATTTAAAATAACAAAGTTGTGGTCATTTCCGGCGAAACCGGAAGTGAAATAATTGTGTGCATGTGCTCAAAAAACCAGGTTTTTTGCACATAATATGCCTTTGTCTAAAATTTCATTTATCTAAAATCAAAACTTAAGAAAAAAAGGGGGTGTACCACACTTCATGTACACCCGGTATAATCAGGAATTGGTAGTAATCAAATCAATTTTAGCATAACGGTATAAATTATTCTTATCTTTGATTTAAAAACATTCTTTTAAAAGAGACATGTTCGCAAAAAATATCAGGGAAGTTTAATTAAATTAATTATTTCTTGCCGAAAAAATTTTGTCTTGATTTTTCTTGATGCCTTATCGAGCCACACGTCCTGTATAATTTCAAGTTCAACAAGAACAACTCTTCAAAAAGAATCATTTCATCCACACAAGTTTTCCGAAAATTACCATACCAATAAGAATTAGCATTTTGTCAAATATATACGTCTTTATCACAACAACCGACCAGTACATTTTCAACCTCACGCAACGGCGTACATCAAAGTCTTCAAAAACGTCCGATCACGACCGACCGATTAAAAATCAATAAAAGCGACTCCATAAGAACTTTAATTGACGTACCGGTGATGACAGTGATAGTGAATGATTAATGATGGTGCGTAACAAGTGATAGGAAGGCAAAACAAATAAGAAAGACTTGATTTTTACGCTTTCTGATGTAATTTGATTGTTATAATGATTGTTGGTTGGTAGGGGCTCGCCTTTTCACCATATGCAAGTTATTAACTAGTTAATAACTTGGTTTTTAGTAATACTTGCGACGATCCATGCGTAACAATTACGGAATATCGATTTAAATACGAATAAAGAGGAGAAATGAATGCTTGAGCAAGCGAGTAACCTGAAATACCAGTAGATTTCAGAAAATTTAATGTGTGCGTTTTGTATGAGGTTAATGCAATGTAATTAGGTGTAATATTGCTTGAATTAATGTATTAACCACTTACAATGTTAATTAATGCCACAAAGGCAAAATTATTGGGTTATAAGTCATTTTTATATCTAAAATGGCAAACTTTGTAATCACAGAAAATTCTAAATATTTGAAGTTGTAAAAAGTTTATTATATAATTTTAAGTAATTTGGAGATTTGATTACAAATTTTTAAATTATTGTATTGACCTAAAAGCCTAATTTTGTTTGAGGAAAAAGAAATTTATGTCTAAAATTACTAATTTTGATGAGTTACAAGGATAATTAAATTCTGTTTTCAGTTACAATAATTTTTATCTCCTCGATTAATTCAAATAACTTATAAATTTTTTAAGACAGTTTATTTATTAGGCCCTTAGAGGCTATATTGTTGTTTGCACAGCACATTTATGTTAAAGATTGCCATGTTAAAATAATATATACAAAAAATTAAAAGTATTAGGTGTTGCAACAATTTTCTTTAGCAAGTGGTTTAAATAACTCATTAATTTACTACAAGAATTGTTTATTTATTGCCTTTATTATGACCACAAAGGCTTAAATGTTAGCTTCTAAAAATGATTTAAATAGAAAATAGCATAAGTATTCTTAAACAACAGAAATATTAAAAATCTTGGTGTTTTCATTTAGGTACAACTGGTTTAAATCACTTAAAAATTCTGTCAAAAATTGTCAATTATTGTATGAAGACATTTGAAAAATTAAAACTGTTCAGAATAAATCAAATTTCAACCAAAACTAATTCAGTTGATTTAAAAATACTAGTTGCTTTACAAAACAGTTAGTCTAAAAATTGCATATTTTTTAACACTTACGAAATAAGATTTTTGTTGTGGATATATTAATTAAATTAATTTAAAAAAATACACACAAAAATGTAGCCTTTAAAATATTTATGACCCTCAGCAAATATAGGTCCTAGACAGGGCCGGTTTCACCATTAGGCGAGTCTAGACAATTGCCTAAGGGCGCCAGCTTATGGGAGCACCAGATTTCTTTATAAAAATGGGTAAAATTCATATCACATATGTATGCAAATGTATTAACGTTATTTAATTTATTAAAATTTAATGTTTATAATGCTGTAATATTTTTATAAATATGCCAGTGATTCATTAATATTGCCAAAAACTTTGGGAGGTAATTCCTATCATATAGAATATTAAGGTATGTTTTATAAAATATTTTCCGAAAACGTCTTCTTTCAGAGTTACACCTCCTAAAGGGAACTATAAAATATGTTTTTATTTTATTTCTCAAATTTGGAGAAATGTAGGTGAATGACATTTGGTATATGTTTTACTTATTAAAAGATTTCCCATAGTAATATTTTCAATCATCTACTTTTAAAACGGGCTAAAAAGTCTTGGTTTTTTATCAGTTTTTTTGGCAGGTTAAAATTTTGCAATTAAATTTTCTTTTGAAACCTTAGTTTGTTTATATAATGTTTTTTTCGTTAATTGTTCCCGCAACCCCTACGGTTTTTGATTAAAAAATAAAATAAGTGAACATTGCAATTACAATTGGTTCAAAAAATTTAAAAATTCACTAGCAGCTCCTATTTGTAAGAGCCTTACATGCAACATAGTTGTTTTTTTAAGCAAACTGATTAAAATTTGCTTAATTTTAAATATATTTGTAAAACAAGTCAAAATTTTTCGAAATTTTATCTATTTTTGTAACTGCTTTTATAATTAAAAAAAAATACATGCATTTTATTAAAATTTTGATAACAATAATCGTTTAAACACCTTTTTAAATAGTGTATAAAAAGCTACACTTCTGAAAGTTTATGAATATAACAATAATATCAATAAAAATTTGGTGCCCTCCAGGAGTTGAGGATTACATTTTTAATGCAGGATCGATCTTGATTGATTTTGATTAGGTATTATTTACAAAACGCCTTTAGGTTAATGTTTATTAAAGGTGTGTTGTTGCAAATCTGCATACTCATTATAACTGAATAGAAGATGTTCGTTGCACAAGAAAAGAAAATATCTAGCGGCGCTGTCGTGGACTCTTTAGCTCCAGAAGAATTTCCAAGACACATGTTAACATAAGAAATTATTAATTGAGAATGCGCTTGGAATAGTCATTTATTAATGTCGCTTAAGTTAGCTAATAATAGAGTGTTACTTAAAAAAAATAAAAGGATATTATTTTAAGATGTGTATCTGGAAATAAAGTTACTTTCTTAAGCCAAATATTTTTTGTTTGTTTGCAAAAATAATAGTGTGCCGATGATACACCTCTAAAATCATTGTTTTTTTCTTGGTTCTTGGTTTAATTTTAAATGTTAATTATTTGCGAATATAGCAACGAACAATGCATACAGAATGGACCAAATTCGAATGTTTTACGGGGTTACCGCAACAGATAGCGAAAATCTGATTTCGGTCTCTTGGGCTATTGTTTTGAGAAAATATCGCCTATGCAATCAGATTTTTTATTTCGGATTCCATTTTGGCACTACAGACGAAATTTTCACTAACTTCTTTATACAGGGTGCACCACGACCCTGAGATTCTTCGATAGCTCCTTTATTAATGAAAATATCAAAAAATATTTAAGACAAATATTGTGCAAACCTATTTTCTACACAACTTAAAATTATTTTTAAATATACAGGGTGTTTTGTTTGAGCGGCACATATAAAAATGTAATTTTTTTAAATAGAAAACCCTATGTATTTTTACATTTTTGGATTCCTCTTAAAATTTACTTTAAAAAATGTAAAAGGTTATATCGGTCTAATGTCAACCGTTTTCGTAAAATTTACATTTTTATGAAATTTTTGAACGATACAGCACTTTCATTTTTTTTTTACATTGAAGTTATTTAAAAAAGCGGTAAAATTTCGTTTAAAAATTAGATTGACAATAGATTAATTAACACTTTGCGCTAGATACATTTAAAAAATATTATACGCTTGGTCAAACTTGTGAAACTTTAAACATCGATAAGTCATTTTTCTTAAATGCAACACCCTGTATATTTTTATATTTTCTTGTAAAGAATTTAATTGTCTTTCAAAATTATTAAGCATGTCCTATACCTAAAAGTAATATTTTTCGAGCTATCTCGATTTTTATTATTATTACTAAGGCAATTGAAATATTTTAAAGTCGGCCGTGGAGGTAAGTCGAAATTTTTCAAGGCATTTTTAAACAAAAGAATAAAAAGAGCTGCAACTTAAATTTTAGGCTAAAAATGTACCACATAATTCCAAAATTTATCGTATAAATTGTTCAAGATTATGTCCTTGTTGTACGCACAGCCGTAGACGTTGTCTGAAAGCCTCTAGCACCCTTTATAACATTTCGGGGGTTATACCATCAAAAGCAACACGAATCCTGTTCTGCATATTTTCAGCAGTTGTTGGGGGGTCTTGAAACACCTGTTTTATGTGTCCCCAAAAAAATAAATCGATAGGGGTAAGATCAGGTGACCTAGGTGGCCAGGAGATTGGTCTATCTCGCCCTATCCATCTATTAGGATATTCTGCGTTCGGGAACTGCATTACTTGCTGTGTTGCTTTTGATGGTATAACCCCCGAAATGTTATAAAGGGTGCTAGAGTCTTTCAGACAACGTCTACGGCTGTGCGTAGAACATGAACAAGGATATAATCTTGAACAATTTATACGATAAATTTCGGGAAAAAGGCGTAGATTTTTAGCCTAAAATTAAAATTGCAGCTTTTTTAATTCTTTTATTTTAAAATTCTTTGAAATATTACGACTTACGTCCATGGCCGACTTTAAAATATTTCAATTGCCTTAGTAATAATAATAAAAATCGAGATAGCTCGAAAAATATTAACTTTAGGTATAGGACATGCTTAATAATTTTAAAAGACAACTAAATTCTCTACAAAAAAATAACAAAATATACAGGGTGTTGTATTTAAGAAAAATTACTTATCGCTGTTTAAAGTTTCACAAGTTTGACCAAGCGTAAAAAACACCCTGTATAATGTTTTTTAAATGTATCTAGCGCAAAGTGTTAATTAATCTATTGTCAATCTAATTTTTAAACGAAATTTTACCGCTTTTTTAAATAACTTCAATGTTAAAAAAAATTGAAAGTGCTGTATCGTTCAAAAATTTCATAAAAATGTAAATTTTACGAAAACGGTTGACTTAAGACCTATATAACCTTATACATTTTTAAAGTAAATTTTAAGAGGAATCCAAAAATGTAAAAATATACAGGGTTTTCTATTTAAAAAAGTTACATTTTTATATGTGCCGCTCAAACAAAACACCCTGTATATTTGAAAATAATTTTAGGCTATGTAGAAAACAGTTTCGCACAATATTTGTCTTAAATATTTTTTGATATTTTCATTAATAAAGGAGCTATCGAAAATCTCAGGGTCGTGGTGTATTAAATTATATATATATTATATATTAAATTATATATATTAAATTAGAACAAAATGTTGTGTAGTTTTTTTTTTATACAGAATTTTATGCTTTATTTAAAAACAAAAGTAATTTTTTTTTTTAGCTACCTTGACTTCGAGATATAGAGTAAACTTACATTTTTTAAAAGGAAACCCTAGTTGGCCATGTTCTTATGGGAAAGAGTATTGTTTTAGAATTTCAAAAATAAACAGTTTTATATAATTTGTTGCAGAAAATAATCGAGATATTGCCAATTTTGTAAAACTTCGATCATCAAAGGTTGCCATGATTTCGTAAACTAGTGATGTTTGCAATTATTAAATAACTAAACGTCATTGCCAAGTAAATTCTGCAGCAGCCGCTACGTTTTTATCACTTACAAAGTAATATTCTAACATATTAAACTTTTCAAAGAGTTCAAATTTAGCCATGTTCACAATATCACAATAAACAGTTATAAAATACAAAAGAATACACGGATTTGCTATAAAGTTGAAAAGTTTACTTGCATAAATGATGTTTACTTGTTTGATAATTGCAAACATCAGTTGTTTACGAAATCATGGCAAACTTTAATGATCGAATTTTTACAAAATTGGCCATATCTCGGTTATTTTTTGCAACAAATATATAAAATTATATATTTATGAAAAGCTAAAAGAATACTCTCTCACACAAAGTCATGGCCAACTAGGGTTTTCATTAAAAAAAATGTAAGTCTATCTCAAAAACCTATCTAACATTTTGTTCTAATTTAATAAATAAAGAAGTTATAGCAACCTTTTAAAAGTGATGAAGTTTCATTTTTCGTGTGCAGTGCCAAAATGGATTCCGATACAAAAATCTGATTAGCCAGGCGTTATTTTCTCAGAAAATTAGACCAAGAGTACGAAATAAGACTTTCGCTAACTATTACGGTAACCGAAAAAACCCGTAAAACATTCGAATTAGCATTGCTAATAGGCAACGTTAGATATATTCTTAAGATTATATTTAAATTCGCAAATGTTGCAACAATATTATTTTCTTGGATAAAAGAATACATTGATTCTGGGGATTTTATATTTTCTTCTTAAATGGCATCAGTTCATTTTTTAGTTCCATTAAGTTTATGTCGGATTCATAAATTTTTAGTTCTTCAAATGTACAGGGTGGTCCAAATTCGATGGGATTGCATGGGTATCTCGGTTAATATTTAAGATAGAGAAACGGTTAAATTACCAAAAATGTGCAGTTTTTTGAGACAAACTCAGAACCGTTTTCAAAAATATTCTATCATTTCCGGTTTTCGAGTTATCGAATAAAAAGTGTTTTTTTGTCATATTAATAATGTGTCATATCTCCGTTATTGTTGTAAATATCAAAAATATTTATTAAGATTATTTTTGGATACTTTAATGTTTAATTTGATTATACTAAAAAAAAAATTCTTACGCTCGCCGTTAAAAAGTTATGACACAAACTTACCTTTTTTTAAATGGAAACGATAGTTGGCTAAGACCAATTTAAATTCCTCATTTTTTTCCCATTCCAAATATATAAGAGTCAAAGTATTTATTTTTAATAATACGCAAGTTATGAAGGTTTTTTACGTATTTTTTCTAAGAAAATCATAGTAGGCTATGAAAACAAAAACCAAACAAGGTGTAAAACCTTACAAAACTCATGTGGTACAAGTTACCAAGGTTTTTTAATTTGTTGTGGAGATAAACATTGTAAATATTTGAAAATAAGAAAACAACGATATAGTCGGTATCAGCAGTAATGTAGGATATTGTTGTTTATCTTATGTTCAAAAAATTTCGTATTTATCTCAATAACAAATTAAAAAACCTTGGTAACTTGTACCACATGAGTTTTATAAGGTTTAACACCTTGTTTTTTTTTTGTTTTCACAGCCTACTATGATTTTCTTTAAAAAAAAAACTAAAAAACCTTCATAACTTGCGTATTGTTGAAAATAAATACATCAACCCTTATATATTTGAAATGAGAAAAAAATGAGGAATTTAAATAGGTCATAGCCAACTATCGTTTCCATTTAAAAAAAGGTAAGTTTGTGTCATAACTTTTTAACGGCGAGCGTAATTTTTTTTTTTTAGTATAATCAAATTAAACATAAAAATATCCAAAAATAATCTTAATAAATATTTTTGATATTTACAACAATAACGGAGATATGACACATTATTAATATGACAAAAAAACACTTTTTATTCGATAACTCGAAAACCGGAAATGATAGAATATTTTTGAAAACGGTTCTGAGTTTGTCTCAAAAAACTGCACAGTTTTGGTAATTTAACCGTTTCTCTATCTTAAATATTAACCGAGATACCCATGCAATCCCATCGAATTTGGACCACCCTGTATTGGCATTAGTAATATCCTTATCATATTCTTTCAATTATTTTATGTTGAATATCGATAACATAATTTAATACGGGAGTAACCTTTTTTTGTTTTCAACTACCTTACTATTTTAAGTTAAAATACATTTTTACGGGCCCAAAAAATTACGGGCCCTAGGCACGTGCCTTGTTTGCCTAGTCCATAATACGCCCCTGCCACCGTGTACATTTTGAAAGGGGAAGTCTTTGTAATATGTTTTAACGGTTATGAACCATTCAAAAAATCGCTCTTAATATTATTTAGTAAGACAGGCTCCTATAATCCTAAAGGTCACTTTAATAAAGACATTACTATCTTAATAAAATTTTAACTCGAACTGGTTCACAGTAATCGAATAAAAATTAAGTCAACATTACGCAAGAAACAGACGAGTTTAGCATATGCCATCAGTATACGAATATTAAGAAATAACAGCGAAAACAGACAGTAATTGTCCGAAAAATATTATTAATTACACAACGCAAGGCCGCCCACCTTCAAACATCAACGAGCTAACGATGCCATTCTGGAATTTGGTAATGAATTCACGCCCCCGCGTTCATGTTCGCATTAAGGGTGGAGTCCTTCTTGATAATCTATCTCGCGTGTTACCAAATGTTTTGTATCGGTTTAGTCAAACCGCAAATGTGATCCAGTAACCTTTAGTTATCGAGGGGATTTCGTAAGAACATATGCGGAGATGATAATATTTGGCCGAGCCGACGTTGTCACACCTATGGAATTATTTGTGGACGATTATATGCGTAATAAAATTGGTGAAGTTACGGTAGTGGCATTTTAAGACGATTTTATTGCCTTAAGCTGGCAAAATTCATTATATCAGGCAATAAAATGATCGCAACTCGGGTTTGGTGTTATGTAAATTCTTGGGAAGATTGTTAATTGGCATCGCGGTTTTAAAATTACGTAAAGAAGTGCAGAATTTTGATTTTGTATTGCTATGTTACGATATTAAACAACAATTAAAAGCAAAATATAAAAAATATATCAGAGACAAGTCAGAAAAAAAAATACATGAAAAACTACAAAACTCAATGGAGATATCATTCCCGCACCTGATTGGTATAAAACGATGCATCATAGTTAAAATAGCGTAAAACCCCGAATTAATAGACTTCGCAAAAGCAAATTTCAGATTTAATAACAGAATTCCATGGTCTTATGTGAACATGTTCTAAGTTATATGCAGTTCTGAATGTCTCGATATTATACATGGAAAATACTGTAATTTATTCTTTTTCTAAATGTAGTTTTTAATGTACTGTACAGGGTGGCCTATTTTCGATGCCCATACAGGGCAGGGTTGAGCAGATTTAAATCAATTGATTTAAATCACGATTTAAATCACGATTTAAATCAAGTGATTTTTTTAAAAAAATCATTGATTTAAATCAAGTGATTTTTTAAGAAAAAATTTCATTTTAAATCACAGAATATATGAGTAGATACAATATAATATTTATAATAAAACAAAATTGTATTACTATTAGTAATTAAATACACGAAATGGTGAATAAACCATATCAATTTGCTCTTGTAAAGTAATATTCATTGTGGAAATGCAATAATTCAAAAAATAAATGACAAGTTTTTGACGTTAGCGAAGTGAACAGTCAGTTTTTTCAATTTCCACGGCACTCTATTGCTTCAATAACGATTTGAAGAAAAATGTCGAATATCTCGAAAAGTATGAGTTTTGGGTATAGGACATACTTAACAAAATATGAAGCTCTTTTAAAGACGAATTCGATGACATAAAAAAAAACAGGGGTTCGCATTTGAAACAATCGAGTTACGAGCTTTTGAAAATCATGAAAGTTACCACCTATTTATAAACACTCCTGTATGTGTGATTCAAATTTTTTCATATCGAGCGAACAGAGAAATTTTTTCTGCATGTCCATACCAAATTAAAACTCTGTACTTCAAAATAACTTCAGGAGAATTTTTAAATAAAGACTTAAAACCTTGAAATATTTAGAAAATTAATTTTTTTTACAACGCCGTATAAAAACCTTAGGTATTTTATATTGATGCAAATTTAAAATTAAGGCGGTCAAAAATATTAAACAAAAATTACTATTAGTTCCAGAAAGGTGACTCACCCTGTAGGTATATTTGAAAATATTTTTATTGTGTTGTTTAGAAAAAACTGTATAAAATAGTATTTGATTCAACTTTATATCTCAAGCCGTTTAGCCACAATCGACCGATCCCGCACTAATGACTTACCCTGTATATAATTAATTAAACCTCACCATTTAGCACTGATTTTTTCAAAATTCTTAATCATTATATTTAATTTTTCATTTTGATATTAGCACAAAACAGAAATAGCATGTGAATATGTCACTATATTCGATAATATGGTTCATTTGATTTAAACCAAAAAAATCTGATTTAAATTAAAAAAATCTGATTTAAATCAAAAAAATCTGATTTAAATCAAATAAATCGATTTTTTTGATTTTTAAAAAAAAATCATGATTTTTATCCACCCTGATACAGGGTATCTCGGTTTATTATCAGAGATAGAAAAAAACTAAGTACGTAGTCTCGATTTCTTTTTTCGAGAGGAATTCATTGCCGTAAACAGATTTTTGATCTCTTTTTTAATTTTTGAAATATAGCCAAAAACCGACTTTTGGCAATTTTCAAAAATGTTAAATATCTCGCTTAAACAAAAAGATAAAGAAAAACTTTAAAAACATTTGTCGCATGTTTTTTTTGTCCTTAATAAGATAGCGATATTCATCAATTTTTTTTACTCATACGAATATTGATATACCGGGTGTAAATGAAGTGTGGTACACCCCCTTTTTTTTCTTTAGTTTTGATTTTAAATAAATGAAATTTTAGACATATGATATATGCAAAAAACCGGGCTTCATGAGCCCTTGCACACATTTGTTTCACTTCCGGTTTCGCCGGAAATGACCCCAACTTTGTTACGTATACGATCAAAAAAACAGTACAGTACCTACAATTACTATGACATTTATTTAACATTTTTTGTTTTTAATGAAAACTAGTATCTATATCTAGATATACAGATATTTGAATTCGAGGGATATTTTGAATTTATATATACCGGGTGTAAACGAAGTGTAGTACACCCCCTTTTTTCTTTAGTTTTGATTTTAGATAAATAAAATTTTAAACATATGATATGTGCAAAAAAACGGGCTTTTTGAGCACATGCACACAATGTTTTACTTCCGGTTTCGCCCCAACTTTGCTATTTTTAATGGAACACCTTGTATATTTTTAAATTTTTGTAAAGAGCAAGCGATAATAGATACAACCGCACTATTTTGATTAGTTTTTATAACCTCAAATGAAATTTTATTTTTTATTAAGTGTGCCGTGACCTGCATTAATTGAATTTTATTATGTCAACAATCCAAAAACGTTTTTGTAAATAACATTTATTTATTTATTTATTTCCTTTCTAAGAGGGGGCCAATCACTACTTACAAGAAAGTTGTTGACACTTATTAAAACTTATAATATAAAATAAAAAATGTTGATGATGTCATCATGATATAGAAAATTACAAGTAAACATATAAATACAAATTAAAACGCGTAACATTAACAATAAATGTCAATAATGTGAACAATAAGGTATAGATAAAAATATATATTTAATAGGAGTAATAATAATAGTAATATTAATGGCCGCATAGTAATTTATAAGCAAAGCACAATAAAATTTAACATACAAATTTTTTACGTCCAGTAGGTACAAAGCTATGATATTTTTAGTACAAAAAAGCACATACTTTTATGTTACTTTAATCGGCTTTGAAGGTTGTGGAATCGGTTTTTTGACCAAAAGTCAAATTTTTTAAATGAAACTGTGATGGTATAAGCGGTTATTTAAGTGGATCATCTTCTAACGAATTTATCGATACCAATATTTTGATTAAGAGTCTGCTTCGAAAACTTCAAATTATTGTGAAGATTTATTAAGAGATCCTGCTAATTGCAGTACACTGTGCTTAACTGCAACAAAACAAATTATCGTTGTTTTATATTTAACTACTATAGTCCTTTAACCACCACACTTCATGTACACCCGGTATAATACAGGGTGAGTCACGAAGGACGCCCCGGAGTTTTATGGCGAAACAGTTCATATTTTCAAACTTCTGTCGAGGTCAGATTATGTAAGTCAATAAGGGCTACATTTTAAAAATATTTTCAAATATACAGGGTGCTTTAAAAAAGAGTGGCATATCAAAGTTATACTTTTTCTTATGGAACACCCTGCATATTTTTGCATTTTTGGATTCCTCTTTAAATTTACTTCAAAAAATTTATAAGGTTATATGGGTCTAAAGTTAACCGTTTTCGTGAAATATGCATTTTCATGAAAATGCAGTACTTTCAAAAATTTTCAACATTTGGAAACTTAAAAAGTCTAAATAAATTCGCTTGAAAATTAGATTGACAATAGATTAATTAACACTTTGCACCACCTACATTTTTAAAATATTATACAGCGCATTTTTTATGCTTGGTCAAACTCGTGAAACTTTAAACATCAATAACTCATTTTTCTTAAATAGAACACCCTATAGGTATTTTTTTGAACAGACTTAAACAAAATTTAATTATCTTTCGAAAACATAAAGGCTGTTTTTCCACTAAAATTGATATTTTCCGAGATATCGCGATTTTATTGTTAATTATCTTTTATCTTCAATTAGTCCACCAAATCAAAGCTACACTGTAATTTAAACTTCTAATACAATTTTAAAAGCTTTAGAACATTTTAGACTCCAGCAAGAGTACTTGTTTAAAAAAATTATACGTGCTTCAAGAATTAACGTCAAAAATTGTATACTTCATTAAGTTGTTTAAAATTCACAAAAACTTTGTCAACCTAAACATTATTTACAAATTTATTATATTTTTATGAATATTAAATCACGTAGAAGCCTTCACAGGTGCGTTATGCTAATTATGTGTGTATCAATTCACAGAAATTGTGTGCACATTTTTAAAGCTGAAATGCCAGAGAAAGTGTTAATAAATAATAATACTTTGAATAGGATAGCTTGGAGGTTTTCTCTTGAAAGATTTTTTGATTATAGTATTGAAAAGTTCAAACGCATTATTTAAAATTTATTTTACGATTTTTGGAACTCATTTTCAGTTGTTATGCCCGGTAAGAACTTTTTGCAAAGTGATTCACTTAATAATAACAAATATAATTAAATTTAAACATAATCGTAAAGAATGTAAAGTTTCCATATGCTAGATTTACTAAAAAACTTAATTTATACAAAAAATAACTATTTAAATGTCTAGATATCTAAAGTGATAAATTGCACTACCTTGCACCTTATTGCTGGCAACCTTGTTTAGGGTTTGAATTAAAAATGCGAAAAACAACTTAATAAACAAAATGCTATGTATGGATAGTAATCTATACTAATCGCCTTCAGCGAGATATGTAAGATCAAATACGTGATCTTGAAACGTATTTCCAAAGTATTATCACAATTTTCAATGCAAATAAACAGGCATCTCGTGAGAAATCTGTATTATATTATTATTTTTAAATGGCTTGATATAGTAACAAGGTGCAAGCAGAATTCATTGTGAATAGAAGAAAACCAAGTCCTTGCATGCATACCATTTGATTCTTTGCTTGTGATTTGATGTCTAGTTGTCAAATTTCTTGAAATAGTGAACATTGAGTTAACCCAAGAGAATTTATGAATTATGATTTGTTACGTTTTTGAACAGGGTTGTATAGCTTATGAGTACAAGGAAAGTTTATATGCACAAAGGGTCGTTAATAACTCCACATGTATGTATTTCAGCCTACCGGAACAAATCTGAGCTTACAAACTAGTTCTATTTTTGTTTTTATAAAGTCAGATATTAGGCCTAAACTTTAAATTACATAAATCGCTCGTTTTGTAGACAGTGTAAAAATCGTTAGTTAGTTAGCTAGTAATCCAACGATTTTGATTAGTGTGTGTTGGATAATTTATATTATTGGTAAATAATATTTTCGAATTTGAATACAGAAGTTATTTTATTTATTTACTAAATGCCAAAAATCTATTGAATCCATGTCATTCTTAAATTTGAAACTATCTGTATTTGTATTAATTTTTGTCTCAATTTTAGAAAATACGTATATCTAATAATCGCATTGAAACCAGGAAAAAATGTGTACTTTCCCATATTATTTTGGCCTTTTGATTTATACATGGATGGATTTTAGTGTAAGAATGGATTTTAGCCTGATTGTATGGTTACAAAATTGTCGATTTGGAATTAAGGCGTAGTGACGTGCTTTCTTTGTTGCAAAAATATGGAAAAAAGATCAGCTCCGGGACCATTTTAAAACCGCAGGATATCAAAATGGTTAAAAAAAGGAAAGCATGTTATTATTTTACAGTAACCGAAAATGTAGTATATTTTTGTGCAAAAATAAAACGACGAAAGCTTGTTATCAATGTTTTCATATAGGTATCTATTATTTTTATGAATACCTCACATAAATGCTAATTTATTTATAGCCAATAGTTTATCTGAAAAAAAGTTCACATTTTACAAATCAATTCCGCAGTTTTAACTTGTTTTCTCATTAGATATATAATAATAATAATAAAATAAATAAGTCATGAATTTGCCCAAGGAGTCGCTATCGACCCACTTGAGATCTCAAAAACTATTGACAAAATAAGCATTTTTACTTAAAATATGCTCCTTTTTGAGCAACAGTTGTTTAGTTTCAAGAAACATTTCCATCAAAAATAGTTCTGGGCGTATATGGGTTAAGCTTTAAGTGAACAAGTGCCTTCCTTGGCTGCAATTTACCGCTGGTATAACAAATTTGAACACGAAAGGAATTCTATTCAGCATCATAAAGGGACATGACTTCCTTCTACGACTGCTGCCGAAAAAAAGCTATTGTTGAAAGATTATTAAAAATGATGACAATGCCACCTAAGCGGTAATAATGGATCAACTTAAGATTGGACCATCAGCTTTTAGAACATTCCCTCTCGATCACCTGTATTAAAATAAAAGTCAATCGTTTTGTACTTCCAAAAAGTAGAGCGTGTAAAAATTTGCCATGAAACTCGCAAATACATTTTAATGTTGAAATTGGATTAAATTTTGGTTATCACAAAATATGTGTCATAGCTATATTTTCTAACTCAAAAATTGTTTAATTTTTTGATAGCTTTTCCGAAAATAACTATAAAAAATGAGATCTACAAAAAAAAATCAACGCATTTTTTTTCGACGAGGTTTTCATTTTATAAATGGGTACTATTTTTAGGCTGACAAAATTTGTATAATTCACGACAGAATTGATATTGTTCACGGCAAAAATGTAGTGCACGACAAATATTGTAAATAACGACAAATTTTGTATTTTAACGACAAAAAATGTAAGTAAACGGTAAACGACAAAATATTTGCTGCAACGGCAAATAATGTAAGTAAACGACAAAATTTGTATTTTAACGACAAAAATGTAATGACAAAATATTTATTCCAACGAAAAAAAATGTAAGTGAACGACAATAAATGTTTGTTTTAACGGAAACAAGTTTAATTTTCATTGCTTTTTATACATTTACTTCTGAGTGTCAACCCCAATGTTTGGTATAAGTAAGTAGGTATTCATGTCCGCGTACAAATGGCATAATTTTCCGTGAATGCATTTTTTTAGCGTATTAATATCTATCTTTTTATACACAAAAATTTTCTCGTGTAATTTACTATTTTTGTGAAACTATATTTGTCGTTAAATATACTAATTTTGTCGTGACATATACCATTTTTATCGTTCTATATTTGTCGTAAAATATACCAATGTTGTCGTGAATAATATATTTCCCTTTATAAATTGCATTTAATATTCATGTTCTGCTAAAATAAATTCTACATTACTGTAAATAGACGATGAAGCTGCTTGATTATTTATTAGCCATCACAAACAATTCCTTTCGTAATCCACGAACAATTCTAAGACTATATTTAGCATAGAGGAATACCAGACTGAGAAAATCCAAACAACAAAACTGTTTATTTGTAGATGATATAATCTTACAAGTTGACGGTGCACGCCTATTCGATAAAATCTTTCCTCGCTATTATCTAGCTTCTTATCGTAATTAATCAGGTGGTAATTACCTGCCGTTTGTAATGTAAAAATTAAAACGTACGCGGTTCTAAGAATTATATTTACCAGCAATTTTACACGAGAAAAAAACATATCCGTATGTATTTTTGTCCGTTCTAGAAAGGTTTGATGGTAGAGGCGGCGAGACTTATCTAATACACAAGAGATAATTTTAATGAGACAGGTTTATAATAGAAAAACCAATTGTTCTTTTTTTAATTCCGTTAGTAATTTAAAGCTTGCACTAAATTAAAGTTGTTAGTAAATAAAATAATACAACTCGGATCATGGAATATAGTGACTTTTTCTTTTTTATAACACAACATTTCATGTACTTTGTTTAAAATTTCTAGGAAAAGCTAAATCTATGCATTGTATAAATGTTTAATATTTTTGCAAATAATGACACGCTTAGCAAATTTTTTTATTGTTTGAACATAAAAAAAGCCAAGGGTATAAACTTGGAAATTTTATAATGACTTTGAAGAGCTATAAAGAATATTTTTGTTGTGATTCTGAACGAATTGTTAATAGTTATGTTTTACTACATTGCAAGAATGTTTTTTAACAATTCTACATACAATAAGGCCTAACATTTTTTAAGTTTTGACTTAAAAAAAAGGGGGTATACCTACAGTATACACTTAGCAAATTTAGGATGACTTTGAAGAGCTATGAAGAATATTTTTAATGGGATTCTGAACGAATTATTAGTAGTTATGCATAACAACATTACAAGAATGTTGTTTAACCTTTCTACATACAATAAGACCTATTTTTTAAGTTTTTGTCTAATAAGAATCGAAGGGTATACACTAGGCATATTTGTGATAACTTTGAAGAGCTATAAAGAATATTTTTAATGAGATTCTAAACGAGTTATTAATAGTTATGCATAACAACATTACCAGAATGTTGTTCAATATTTCTTAAAACAATTAGGGCAAATTTAAAATGACTTTGAAGAGCTATAAAGAATATTTTCAAGAGGATTCTGAACGAATTATTAGTAGTTATGCATAACAACAGTACAAGAAAGTGGTTCGACATTTCTACATACAATTAGGTCTAACATTTTTTAATTTTTGACTAATAAGAATCGACGGGTATACACTAGGCAATTTAATAATGACTTTAAAGAGCTATAAAGAATGTTTTTAAAAGGATTCTGAACGAATTAATAGTAGTTATGCATAACAACAGTACAAGAATGTTGTTCGACATTTCTACACGCAATAAGGCCCAACATTTTTTAATTTTTGACTAATAAGAATCGAAGGGCATACCCTTGGCAAATTTATGTTGACTTTGAACTTTGAAGAGCTATAAAGAATATTTTAATAGGATTCTGAACGAATTATTCGTAGTTATGCATAACAACATTACCAAAATGTTGTTCAAAATTTCTAAAAACAATTAGGGCTAACATTTTTTATTTTTTGACTAATAAGAATAAAACGGTATAAACTTGGCACTTTCATAAAAGCTATAAAAAATATTTCTGATTTTGATTTTAAACCATTTAATAAGAGTTATGCATCACAACATTAAAAGTTGTTGAACAACTCTACAAACGATTAAACTCAACATTTTTGATATTTTTACGAGGAAGTAGTTATCAACTCCAATTTTAGCGCCTATTTAACATACTAATAATGCCACAATAAACATTTCTTTAAAATGTCTGTTATGATTTACAGGCATAAACTTAACCGGCTGTTATTAAAATTTATAGGCCTGTTAGTAAACCTTGAATTATTTATAACAAAATTTACACATAACGCACCTCCCATCGAATACATAACCGATGCAAATGTCAGTCACAGGCAGTTTTTGGTGCTCGTAATAAACTAAACTTAATTATCCAAATGCGACAGTCGATTTGGAAACGAAACACCGCATCGAGATTGAGCCAAAAACCAGTATTTTTGACTTATACAAAGGCGATCAAGTTTGAAAAAACACATTACAATGTCAAAACTTATGTTACCTTGCAAATTGTTTTGTAAAAACTAGTTCAAACCGAAAATTATGTAAACTACAAGAAAGACGGCTCAACGAAAACGATGTTATTAATAATAAATTAGGAAAATGGGTTAATTATATCAAGATTGTTCCTACGACATTCAGAAAATGTCATTTTGTTGATTATAAGCTATTCTTAATAATAAATTTAAAGAGAAATTTCATTTTTATTATGCGATAGCATGGGTATTAAATTTGATAAACAAACTTGATATATGGTATATCCATGATAATATTAAGATGTCTGAAGCAGCCAAATAAGGAAAACGTCCAAATTTGTAAAGACATAAGTAATTCATCTGAACAAAATAACAAAAAGGATTACATCCTTCCCGATTTTTGTTTGTTTATTAATTTGTTGAACACCTACAAAGTCGTCAAACAAATTTTATTAAATGTTTTCAATACAGTTAACAAAAACGGTTTTAAATTATTCAAATGTCTTTATTTCATTGTGAACTTTACATTTAAATGCGTGGCATACTTTAAATTCGTCGTGAAAAGGTGAAAACTTTTGTAATAGTTGATTTGTTTTTAACTGGAGTTGAGTGTTACATGTCATTTTTTAATGCTTAAATTATACCAACATATAAAACATTCATTAAGGTACATAACCGCTGAAAGCTAAGAAAATGTTCTTTTCAATAAAGTTATGATCTATAATCAGTTTTTTTCACGGCCACTAATGTAAATGACTCTTACCGTACAGCTGCATGCATAGTAAGCAGGTCCTTACGCACGGTAAGCAAACAGCAAATGATCAAGTAGACTAACGTCAAACACTTCCTGCACACCTAGTAAGTGTAAGTATAACGCACGGTAAGTAAAACGCACACTTGTCTAGAAATGTGAAAGTAGGCTTACGTCAAAATTGACAAAACAACGTAATTACATGTATACAGGGTGTGTATAAATTGGCGGAAGCGCTACACGTGACGATGTTCTTCGTAAAATTCTAAGTCGAAAATCTTAATACGAAAATGTTGTACCATGCTTCATATTGCCTTAGGAACCATTTATTAAAGAAACAAAAATTTGGCAACATTGCATCCATTGATATGCGCTTGGACATTTTTTTATCAGCAATTTTTACTTAGATATTTATAATATTTGTTCGAACTGAAAGCCTTCAGTTCGTAAACATAGCTGCAAACTTTTAGGTATCGTTTAACAAACTAGAAATAATTACGAGAAAAACAGACATGACAGCTAATGACAATGTTGCCATGTATATTATTTTCATTCAAATCAGTGATTAACATGTTTTCAACACCAATTTTTGAAAGGAAAAACACAATATCTTGGAAAAAATATCATTCGAAATTTGTTTTTATTCCAAATCACAGCTTTTTCATTAAAAAATATTAAATAATAACGCTTTTTAAAGGACTGAATGTCAAAACTTTGAGGACCTCTTGCAGACAACATTTTTGTATTAAGGTTTTCGAAGAACATCGCCACGTGTAGCGCTTCCGCCAATTTATACACACCCTGTATATTAGCCAAAAAGCCGTTAAAATCGTATGTATTGTGTGATCGTAAAAAAAGTAAGCTACTTAACACGAGTTGTAAAGCAATTGCGCACTCGCCGCTACGCGGCTCAGTGCGCAACTTTTCCACTCGTGCGTAACGTGCTTCTTACAACTCTTGTTATGTAATATAACTACTACTACTATTATTTATTAATTCAAAGTTTATTTTCCATGACGAGTAACAGAATAAATTATTTATCAAAGTCTACTTAAATATAACTATTAAAAACCTTTATAATATATTGTATTTTTTTAAAATAAAAAAGTTGTTGTCAATATATTATATTAACCTTTAACCTGTTGCACCATATGTGTCGAGGTGATGATTTTATTCTAATCGCTCCTATCTGTGCTTTTTTTCTAGCTTGGCTCCATGTTATGCCTTTTCTTTTAAATAAGTTTGCTATCACGTTATTCCATGTATTCCTTGGTCATCCGCGTCTTTTTCTTTTTGCAGTTTCCAGTTCCCATATCACTTTCGCTGTCCTTTCTTCTTTCATTCTCGTTATATGTCCGAACCATCTAAGTTGGTGCGTTTCAATTTTTGTCATTACACTTCTAATATTTAGTTTCTTATCATTTTGCTTTTTATTAAGTTCCATTTTTGTCACTCCCTCATTTTTTTTTAGAATCTTCATTTCACAAGCCTCAATTTTACTCTTCAATGCCTCTGATAACACCCAGGTTTCGCACCCATACATGAGAATTGGGATCAGTACCTACTCGTAGATTCTGTGGGTCAATATAAATGAGTTTAATATGAAAATCACTCCTTTTTTATAAACTACTAGTGGCAATGCTAGACCAAGTTTAAAGACTATTGTCTCTTCGTCACTAGCAGTCGCATGTATGACAAACAAGATTGCTACTGATAAAGAGACAAAAATCTTGAAATTGGTTTTGTATTTTAACATAAGCTTCTTCGAAAAGAATTAAGGCCTAAATATTTTAGTCAGTCCTGTAGGTACTGACCTGAGGTACCCTACAAATACAACAAATTTGGGGCATGAAAATACATAGCTCTTTAAACAAAAGGTTCTTTTCAGCGAGTATTGCTTCATGTTATATCCAAGTCAAGTGATACTGTTAGGTTAGGTAATTTTCACAATAAAAGCATTTAATCTGCAATGCGCCTCTACCGGAATTTAACACCTATCGACATCGTCTAATTAATCCGGAATGCAATCATCAATCCAATTATAATTGCTCTACTTTAAATGCAGTAATTTGGTTTGCACAATAATAAGACAAGTCTCATGTTAAAGGTTACATCCATTAAAGACAAATAAATGTACCTTAATTGGAGTATGTTTGTGCCAACCGAAGCTTATGATGTTGCGAAATGGGTTTCTGAATTGGATGTTCATTGAAGCTTGACAATTTTAACAAAAAGTATGAATATTCGTTGAACAAAACAGGAATTCGTGAACAAGAGGCTTTGTCAAATTAAAATAGGGCAGTAGCATAGATCTTTATGGAACCGTTTTAATAGCTAATCAAAAAATCAGGGAGCTACAATGGAACTAGTGTACTTTTAAAATAAACAAGCTGTATTTTCCATATATTGTTAATCACGCATAAACGATGTAGAGATAATATCGTACTCTAATAAATACACACGAAACAAAAGCGATTATTTTTAAACAGTTAGCAATAAACAAGTCCCTAAAAAGTAGTGCTGCCAGGGGCAAATCTTCTAATTTACATGAGATCATTTAACAAACGTGTTTGGTTTGTGCCTGTAATTATTTTTGAAATCGCACTTATTCAAATACGGCGATATTTTACAACGAAGGCCAAGGCGAAATAGTTTTACAGTATAATTTACATTGTTAAAGCATTTAAAAAAATGGCAGGTATAGAATAATAAGACCCTTTTAAAACTCTAGCCTCTTAGTAAATTTCTTATTTAAAATGGTTACTTTATTAAAAATATTACACCAATTTTTAATCATTAGTGACTTATAAGAAACCCTAGAAGCTTAATATACAAGATTTATAGTAAAAGAAAATTATTTGACGCAATATAAAGATCCATGGTCCTCTACTACAATTTTGAGCTGTGTTTTACCAGCCATATCAAATACATACCTAAAAATTGCTAAAAATGTGATGCATACATTAGGCGTGGCATCTAATTTGGGTCCAGTAGTTACCCAAGGCGAGCAGCTGCCTTACAATGGGCAGAATAATCAACATTAAAATTTATTCTGGGCGGGTCCTACGATAATCAAAAGATTAATTTACAAGGACAATCATTGCATGTCAAACAGCATCAGAAAAGTTCAAACCACTTTACTTGTATTAAATTAGTAAACTTCTTTGACAAACGTGACTAGTTTTAAATTTTTTTAAAGGAAAATAGAAACAGCACAAAATTCTTTACTGTACCCCGGGTTAAAAAACTTTAAAATTTTGAGCTTGACTAAAAAATTTAAATAATTTGGTTAAATTACGTAATTAATATTTCTAATGTGTTTCCTGATTTCTATGCGTTGTTGTCAAATAATATATTTTGCCTTCTAACAATTAAATTCAAAAATACTACTAGCTTGGATAATTTTTGTTTAAAATAAAAAAATTTGCTATTGTCTTACTTGTTTGTATACCGTACATGATAAACAATATTAAAACAATACATAAAGACTACCAATTCGTTCAGAAAACAATTAAAAGTTAGTTGTATGTACAGGGTGGTCCAAATTCGATGGGATTATATGCGTATCTCGCTTAACATTTAAGATAGAGAAACTGTTAAATTACCAAAAATGTGCAGTTTGATGAGACCAACTCAGAACCATTTTTAAAAATATTTTTATTTCCGATTTTTGAGTTATTAAAAAAAAGTGTTTTTTTGTACATATAGATAATGTGTCATATCTCCGTTATTCTTGTAAAATTCGATGGTTCTAAAAAAAAAATGTTTCCGCTCGCCGTTAAAAAGTTATGACAGTTTACCTTTTTTTAAATAGAAACTATAGTTGGCTATGGCCTATTTGAATTCCTTATTTTTTTCTCATTCCAAATATGCAGGGTGTGTATAAATTGGCGAAAGCGTTACACGTGGCGATGTTCTTCGTAAAATTCCAAGTCAAAAATCTTAATACGAAAATGTTGTACCATGCTTGCTGTGTCTGCAAGAGGTCCTCAAAGTTTTGACATTTAGTCCTTTAAAAAGCGTTATTATTTAATATTTTTTAATGAAAAAGCTGCGATTTGGAATAAAAATAAATTTCGAATATTTTTCCTAAATATTGTGTTTTTCCTTACAAAAATTGGTGTTAAAAATATGTTAATCACTGATTTGAATGAAAATAATTCACATTGTCATTAGCTGTCATGTCTGATTTTCTCGTAATTATTTGTGTTAGACGATACCTAAAATTTTGCAGCTGTGTTTATTAACTGAAGGCTTTCAGTTTGAACAAATATTATAAATACCTAAGTAAAAATTGCTGATAAAAAAATGTCCAAACGCAAATCAATGGATGCAATGTTGCCAAATTTTTGTTTCTTTAAATGGTTGCCGAGGCCATAGGAAGCATGGTACAACATTTTTGTTTTAAGATTTTCGACTTGGAATTTTACGAAGAATATCTTCACGTGTAGCGCTTCCGCCAAGTTATACACACCCTGTATAAGGGTTGATGTAGTTATTTTGATTAATACGCAAGTTGTGAAGTTTTTAGGTTTTTATTTAAGGAAAATCGTATGCTGTGAAAACAAAAACAACTAAAAAACCTTCGTTACTTGTTGAAGATAACTACATTAACCCTTATATACATATTTGAAATGAGAAAAACTAAGGAATATAATAAGGCCAACTATAGCTTCCATTTAAAAAAAGGTAAGTTTGTGTCATAAATTTTTAACGGCGAGCGTAATTTTTTTTTTTTAATATCATCGAATTTTACATAAAAATATCTAAATATAATCTTGATACATTTTTTCGATATTTACAACAATTGAGAGAGATATGACAAATAATAAGTATGACAAAAAAAAACACTTTTTTTCTAATGACTCAAAAACAGGAAGTGATGTAATATATTTGTCCCAAAAAACTGCATATTTTTGGTAATTTAACCGTTTCTTTATCTTGAATATTAAGCGAGATACCCATGTAATCCCATAGAATTTGGACCACCCTGTACAAGTTTTTTTTGAATGTAACTTTTACTTAGCCATAAAAGTAAAATATAAAATTAAAAATTGTCATTCTGATAAATAGCTGTGATATTTTGTACGTGATGAGAAAAGTTTCATCAAAATGTATTGAATCTGAAGAGGTCTCTAAAATTTTTTCTAAACAAAAATGTGGAATTAAATTCGAGCATCGAAGTGTAATAAAGTTTTTCACAGAAGAGGGTAATGGGCCAACAGTTATCCATCAAAGAATAACTGACTTGTATTGAAATGAAGCCCTTCTTTTATTTTAAGTAAAATTTTGATGTAAGCACTTTTGCTGGGGTCGGGACTTTATACAGAATGATCCAAAATCAGGTCGATCCGTTGAGACCAGAACTAAAGACATGGTTAAAATAATTGAACATTAGGTGGATGAAGTTTTCTTTCATTGCCAGAAAAGCTGGGTTATCCAAACAATTATTTGGAAAGTTTTACACGACAATTTGGGTATGAAGAAAATGTTTGATTCCAAGGTCCTTACGCCGAAGCAAAAAGAAATTTCTGAAGAAAATTGTATTGCTTCATCAAAGTTTTTTTACGTATTGTTACCGAGGGTGATACTTGGGTGTATCATTGGGATCCTCCTACCAAACAACAGTCAATACAGTGGGTTCACAATAATTAACCTTCAAAAAAAGCCAAAACATTCTCCGGCCGGAACTGATGGGAACCATTTTTTGGGACGAGTAAGGATTCTACCATCAATGGAGAGTCTATTTGAAGATTATATAAAGTTTGAAAGAAGTGTTGAAATTAAAACAGCCTTTATCGTGGTGGCAAAAGAGTTTTCTTATGTACGACAATTGCAGGGTCCATAATGAACGCAATGTTCAGGCTGTAATTTAATAATGCGGATTAACTGACCTGCATCATCCACCTAACAGCCCTGATTTAGCACCCTGCGACTTTTTTTTTGTTCAGGAATCTAAGAAAAAAAAAACAGGCGCAGAAAATTATCTGCCAAAAATGAGCTAAAAATAGCTATTCCGGTAAATCAAGAAACGTTGGATTAAGTGTATAAGTGTTGAAGGTAATTTTGTAGAAAAATTTAATTATTTTTGGTGCTCCTGTGTCTTTTTTTACATGGCTACTTGGCTAGGGCTAGGTAGATACCTAAAAATGCGCCCTCGTTAAATGGTAAACAACATTCAAACAATGCATAACGACAACTAACTCTTTAAAAAAGCGATTTTAAACGCCCTTCAACTGCACACTTGTTAAAAATATGCCAAGTGAATTTTACCCTTGGATAATGTTTTGGTAACAATTCATCAATTTTGCTATTGGCATAGTTTTTTGTATAAATGTTGTCAAATACTGACATTAACGTCTAAGTCTAAGTCTAAGGCCACAGATTTTTGTTCTTCTATTCCCTTAACATCATCAAAGAATCTTGAAGACCTCTGTTTGATAATATTCAAAATACCTTACATAAAATGTTACGTTGCAGAATTGGCGAGTCGCGTATTAATTGATATAACAAAACGGCTGTGACATTTAAAGAAAATTAGTGCAGACCTGTTTTCGTACCCGACCAGACGACCTTTAAAATTAGGAAATAGGTTGCGTATGTATAATACATATTACCAACTGGCCAACACGATCGTAATCTTCAACAGTAAAATATGGATGAAATTTAATTAGTTCGTCATAAATAACGCTACCATTATGTTTTATGGGTTCACGCAAACCTTATATAGATGTGCGAGTTTGAGGATTACTTTATCTTATTCAATTTTGAAACTGTACAAAGACTGCTATTAATTTGAAACGTCAGATCTGTCTGAGGCGGCTGGAAAAGCGCGTTAAAGCTTCCCCGTTGTGTAAAAAAATAATTGGACGATATAAACCAGTGGCGCGCCGTTGGTATTAATCGCCGGGGTGCGAACTCATTTCGGCGCCCTAAATCCATATTGTTAATGTCACGAATAAAAAATTTACAATTGGCAACATTCGATAAAGAGTAGAGAGAAGTTAGTTATTCGTTTCGCAAGCGCAAGCGTATTATAAATGAAAATTGACATTGTCATTTTACTTTTACGTAGTAGTAAACGTAGGTTCGGAGTTTAGAAGCGTATTGAAATATCGGGAACTTTTCGACATAAATTTCCGCTAGATGGCGATACGTCTACGAATGAAATTTAGATTGACAATAAATTAATGAACATTGTTACATTTTTAAAATATTATACGCTTTTTTGGCGATTCAAGCAACAATTCACCTGATCACTACCCTGAGTGCAAGTGCTATTCCCTTTGTTCAGCTCGTATTGAAGCAAGTTCTTTTTAAGAAAAAACTTGCTGCATTCCTTCGGCCTCCTTTCGCTTTTGCATAAAAACATATACAGGCACAATTTTATCTCGTTACATGCGCCTCCTCATTGACGCGCCCGAGTGCAAAGCGCCCCTGATATAAACAATAAAAATACACGCAGCTATAATTGTGTGCAAATCCCTATTTGTTCTAAAGTTAATTTTTAAAAACCTGCATTTTATAGTTGTAGCTACTTACTAATACAAATAAAAGTATGTTAATATAATATTCTTAATTAAAATTACTCGAGTCCTTCATAACTACATTTGATTACAACAATAAATAACAATAATTACCTAAATTAACGATACGACATAACTGCACTATAAATAAAACTATTAATAGTCTTTTATTACTTGTCATATTCCATTGCACAACGATGTGCACTCTATTAGCCACACATTTTTTTGAATAATTGATATATGGCCGTTTAAATTGACAATAAAATGCTGGTGCATGTTGTTGGACGAAAAAATAACTTACAAGGTTCATGTACTGATTGGTTAATTCTTAACTTCTGGTATGTTTATTGAGGATATTTAAAAACATTTAACATTTGCAGTGTTGTTGGTAAACAAAAAGGCATTTTATGTATCCGTAATGAGGTAAATAATCCACTTAATCTAATTAAACAAACAATAAATTAATGGGGTATTTATAGAATTGCTTAGTTGTGAGCATTTAAAATATTTTTGTAATTATTAATTAGCAAAACTAGCTCAAGAACGTCCTTAAGCGACGCCTCGGGACGCCTGGCGTCAAAGTTTCTAATGCGATTGTCCTGACGGTTCAAAATAATCTTTTAGTGTATATTTGAATATTTTGGTTGTAACTTTAAACTTTGGTGCTTAAATTATAATTTTTTGTGCTAAAAACGCAATAATTATTATTTTGAGGTAATTGACGTTATGATTTGTTTGTTATTTAGCACTAATTATATCATCACATTTTAGTATTTGCAGGTTTGTTAGTGTAAAACACTTTTTTATTAGTGTTAATGGTTTAAATTAATGAATTTATATATATGTATACAAATTTACCAAGCTTTACGAGCGCATCGAATGTTGTAAAACTTACAGCGACATCTATAGGCGAATAGCTAACTTGCAAAACAATTCCCTGCAAGAGAGTTTATAAATCTATTTATTTACTAAAAAATGTATGGCTACAGACATCTATTGCGGTATGCGACCATTTATAAGAAATAAATAAAGATGTAAGACTCAAATAATCCAACTTAAGAAGTTTAAAAACACATTGGTAGATGTCACAGCCATTAAGTTTTGAAATTAATACTCCTATTATTTATGCTATGAACTAATGTACAGAGGCGTCGTCGATAAACTACGCCGAGCCCGGGGAAAAATGTAGATGGCCCTAAATAAATAATTGATTTAAAAATTTATTTAAAAAGAAAACGAATTGTCCATCGTGAATATATGTATAATTTTATCATAATTTAAAAAGTATGCCGACTCCTGGGCCTTTAAGTTACTTCCGAGCTCGGAGCCCCCTGCACTCCTCTCAATGGCCATGCTTATGTATTGGGTAATTAAAAATTAAATGAAGAAGTAACGATTAATAACAATAAATTCGGAACCAAATTGTCATTAACCAGGATGAATATGCATATTTATGCTACTAGCTTGATAATAAAGCTGCATGCGTTAGGTATGGTCATACAGATTGGGCAATTTAAATAAAACTCAAAATTTAGTTTCATATACGTGAAATGAACGTGCCCTGTAAATTTCACTAATATATACTTGTTCATTTTTTAGTTATTAAACTTGATATGTTTAAAAATTAAGGATAGTTTTGCTGTGTAAAGTTACATGCGTTAGATACGGATAGACACGTTAAGGAATTTAAATAAAACTTAAAAAGGTAGTTTCATATACCTAAAATAAACATGCCTTTTAAGGTGCACTAGAATGTCCTTTGTCACTTTTTGGTTACTGAACTTTATAGGTATGTTTAAAAATTAAGGATAGTTTTGTTCTGTAAAGCTACATGCGTTAGGTACGATCATACAGATTAGGGAATTTAAATAAAATCCAAAAGATAGTAATATACAGGGTGTTTCACTTTTCCATGGGACACTATTGCTATCTCCGTAAATAATGAAAATACAAGGTTGGTTAAATGGGACAAAAGTTAGCTATATAGGAGTATATTTTAAACAAGATCTTGTTTTGTTTCAAAATTCCATCGCTTGCGTGATATAGCGAAAAAACCGAAATCGACCAAAACTTTTAAACTCAAATATCTCGTCTATCGTTGCTATTCCACAAAACTGCCAAAGGAATAAATTTTTGTAGATTTTGTTTGCTATAAGATGGCGATAGTCAGATTTTTATTTATAAATTACCGTGCGAGATATTTGGAAAAACATTTTTTTTTTAAATGGCAGTCGTAGTAGGTGACTTAGATTTAAAGATTATTTTTTACTTTACACCAATTTTTGAAAGGAAGAACACAATATCTAGGAAAAAATACTATTCGTAATTTATTTTTATTTCAAATTGCAGCTTTTTTATTTGCAAGTATTAAATAATAACGCCTATTACAGGACTAAGTGTCAAAGCTTTGAGGACCTCTTACAGACACAGCAAGCATGGTACAACATTTTCGTATTAAGATTTTCGACTTAGAATTTTACGAAGAACATCGCCACGTGTAGCGCTTCCGCCAATTTTTACACACCCTGTATAATTAACATAGTACAAATAAAATACATTTATATAAACAAATAATATGATTATTTTAATTTCGCATGACACTTGTTTTAATGTCACCGCTTAAAGAGTGACGGGGACGGGATAGACCACGGTCTACTACACAGGTTCGGAAACTCCCATATAAAACCGACTGAGGCCGGTAACTAGTTCCGTAAATTATCCCACAGATGGCGATAAGTCTAAGAACCGTTCGCCAAAAATTATCGCTAGATGGCGATAAGTCCAAGAACCGGTTCGTGCACAAGATTTTGACAGTCAGCAAGATTTATAAGCTCTCGCTTAAAAAATTCAAATTTAATCAATCAGATGATGTACATAAAAATGTTTTAACCGAATTTTTAAGTCAGTTTTGTTCAAAATGTGTTCTTAAACATAATCGCCATCTAACGGATTTTTATGGCGAATGGTTCTTAGACTTATCGCCACCTAGCGGAAATTTATGTCGAAAAGTTCCGGATTTTTTGACAGGCTTCCTAACCTGTGTAGTAGACCGTGGGATAGACCAACAAGGGTCGAAATAAAACAATTGAAGTCGGTTTTTGTTTTTTTCCATGGCAACGTTGATTTTTATCTCAAGATTTTGCATTTGTTTAGGTTATTTCGATTATTTTTGAAAATAGACATATAAAATATTGTAAAGAGAAAAAAAAACTATCTTTAAATCTAAAGACTGTTTTATACTATACTATTTTTTCGTTTAAGAAAATCGTATACGATTTTTGATACAAAAATTTCGTTCAAGAATTTAGCATGGAAAATATCAACCTCTTACACTGTACTATTTTTTGGTACGAAAACCCCAATATATTTTGGTTACTTTTTAGTAACTTTTACCATATTTTGTTGGCACCTTGAGTAACCATGTCAAATGTTCAATTTGATCCCAACAGAAAGCGAATCATTTTAAAATTTAACGTATATTTAATGCTTGTTCCATTCTACATATTTGAAATAACACGTTGTTGTTCACTACACAATCAACAAGGAACTGTGGATACTGTTTGATTGTTTCAGTTAACCTAACCCACAAATGACATGCTGTCAGATACAGTAACAGTAGAATACGCCTGCGCGCATGCTAAAATAGGACCCATTTAGGACAGGTTCTAATTTCATACGAATTTTTCGTTCAAGATTTGTAATTTCTGATTGACACCGTACTAGAAAATCGTATACGATTTTCTTAAACGAAAAAATAGTGTAGTAAAAAACAGACTTAAGTCATCACCTACTACGACTGCCATTAAAAAAAAGTTGTTTCGTCAAATATCTCGCACGGTAATTTATAAATAAAAATCTGACTATCGCCATCTTATAGCAAACAAAATCTGCAAAAAGTTTTTATTTTGACATTTTTATGTATTAGCAACGAAATCAGAGATATTTAAGTTTAAAAATTTTGGTCGATTTCGGTTTTTTCGTTATATCACGCAAGCCACGAAATTTGTAAACAAAAGAAGACGGTGTTTAAAATACACTCCTAAATAGCAAACTTTTGTCCGATTTAAGAAACCTTGTTTTTTCATTATTTACGGAGATAGCAATAGTGTTCCATGGACAGAGCCGGTTCTAGGGTTTGCAGGGCCGTGTGCGAAAACAAATGCGGGGCCGGATATTTTGATAAAGGGCCCAGTTAAATTAAAATGTTACTAAAAAACTTAAAAAAAAAGGCTCCTAGCCCTCATTTCTTTAGCGCGGGCCGGCCTGCGGTCTGTGCGTGTTTTTTATTTTTGCACAGTCCCGTAAACCCTAAACGGCTAGCGAGGGCCCGGCCTAGGCGCGGGGCCGTGTGCGGTGCACACTCTGCACACCCCTAAATCCGGCCCTGCCCATGGAAAAGTGAAAACCTGTATACGTAAAGTAACCATGCCCTAAAATATCTTTTGTCATTTTTTAGTTATTGATTTTTATGTTTAAAAATCAAGGATAATTTTATTGTGTTAAGCTACATGTGTTCTTACGGACAGAGAGATCAAGAAATTTAAATAAAACGCAAAATATAGTTTCATATACATAAAATAACGATGCCCTGTAAATTTCAGTAAAATAACTTTTTTCATTTATTAATTATGTTCTTTATCTTTAGATAATCTTAATTAATAAAAAATATAACTAATTTCTTTACAATATTTGCAAAGAGATTCCTGTGAGATTACTGTTAAAAGAACTCGATTATTTTAACAGACACCTTACTTTCATGTGAGCAAAATTAACCAATTCTTTATGTTAGCGATGGCACATATAGATTTCACTTTTTCTAGTTGACGCTAATGTGATATGTTCCCTCATTGTACCATTACAAAAGTTGAAAGAAACGAAAAAATAATTGTATTTACAAAAGTGTGTCTCGATTAATTAGTTTGGGAAATTATTTAGTGGCAAACTTTTAGGAAAAAAAATACCTTCTTATTCTTATTTAAGACAACATAAATTTTAAACACCAGACCTCACTTCAGAAGCAATAAAACGAATTGGATAAATAAAAAAAGTTCTAAATATAAAAAAACAGCAAATAAAAGTGACAATTTTATACATTATTAATAAGAAGTGAAAAAATAATCTGATTTGTTTTTAAATAGGATAGTTTTATATTAAAAATAACTTTTAATAAAAGCATAAATATTTATGTATGTAGGTTAGAAAGGCAAGCGCATTTTGGTTATAAAATTTCTTTAAATGTGTGATAAAAACCATAAAAAAAAATTGACAGTTGATAGTAATTGACTATAAAAATATACTCGCTAGAATTCAAATTCTTTATTACCTACCTGAAAAACATGGAAAACTCTAATTAACTTTAGCAAAATTATGATTTTGAGATACACAGGTAAATCTATAGCCCTTAAAACATGTGTGACATATCTTTGCAACAAGATTCAATGTATAATTACTCGTGAATATTTAAAAATGTGTACAGGGTTATAGTTAAAAATTGGATCGGAACTGAGGAGTTATTCAAAAAAGGTCTTTTAGGACTAAAATTATATCCCTATATTTAGATGTATTCCTAAAAATAGTCAAAAACAGCAATTAATTGGTTGCCACCTAAGGTACCTACTTTCTTTTAGCAAAGAAAATGAACGTGTTTTTTAAAAAACAACCAAAAATCTTCATAGTTTTGGTAAATTTAATTGGTATACCATTTTTTTTGCAGTTTTGGCATTGGATGAAGATCCATTGGCTACAAATAGTCTTTATAAGTTCTGCTAGTTGAATATAAATCTGCAACAACATTAAAGGCACTAATAATAATTAAAATTAATTGCAGAAAATACTTCGAAATATATTTAACAACATTTTGTATTTAGTCCTGAATTTTGTTCATCGTTCTCGCAGCTGTTAAGTTGTTATCCAACAGAGGTTGTTGAACTACTACACCAATAGAACATTGAAAGTGTTGGGCTAACCCTGACCTTATCTTTCATTGTTAAGGTTACTGTGTCAAACGCCTCAACCCATTCATCTTTACCACATTTACACAGATGATTACCTCTACAAATAAAAAAAAAACAATTTAATTAATCTTGCTTCGATTATAGCATTTTTTATTGTTAACGTTTGCTTTTTATTAGTTTCGCATCTGACGGAAATTTCTAATAGCATAAAATATTTGAAGTTAATAGAGTTTTTTCTTTCCAACGCTGGTGTAATAGCGAGATTTTTCTGTTCGAAAGAAAAGGCTTTTACGATTTTATAAGGAAATGTTCGACTTTTTAGAAATTTTATGCCTCACAATGAAGAGAATAGAGGTTGCCAGCGAAATGGTAGGGATCAATTGAAGATGTTATAAATGAATGTTTGGGATTCACCTTGCACCAGTACGTGAAAGTATCGGTGGGTTTGAATCTTGCTAATGCGTTCGTGATACTAGATACAGCATGTGGATATATCAGGTAATAAAACGAATTTATTAACATAAAATAAGACAAAATTTTGCTGTAATTAAGGAAAAACAGGACGTTTTATAATTCATACTTGCATTTAATAATCGTAGCATCATTTATTTGAACGCATCTTATTTAAAAATGACTGTATTTATTATAAATATAACATTAGTTGAATAATTAATCTATTATTTCATGCTGAATATCAATACTAGTTTCAAGACCATCGTCTTTTCACTAGTAGATCATCATGGGCAACGAAAATTATTTAAAACTTATATGCTTTAGTTGAATTAATTTTATGATTAAAATAGCATTTACAAATTTGTGTCTAAAATATAGACTTCGTGTCTACATATACAAGAATTTTGGTGTTTAATTTTTTTTATTGATTTCCTAATAACTATTTAGGAACAGCTTTTACCCCAATTTAATATTTTTACTTTATCAAAAGATATATTAGATGTTTTGTATTGTAGGAATGTTCTTTGTGTGCTGATTTGTTTGTTTGGTTTAATTTTGTATGTCGAATGTGTTCGTTCGCACGAGTTCTAATGTTTCTTACCCTGTGTAAAACAAACTACAAGTACCATTGATATTGTATTTTTTTTCGCATTAGTAAGGGATTTAGTCCTAAAACTGTTTACAAAGTTATGTGTGTGTGTGTGTGTGTGTTTATTGGTTGGTTAAATCTTTATGTTATGTATTTTTAAATATTGTGTGTTTCAATTTTTCTTTTGCCTCTTTTGTATATGTATATATTTTTTGGAATTCTGGAATTGTCCATTTTGTTTAGGTGTACTTTCCATGCAGTTTTATGTTCTATTATTTTTTCGTTAATGTTGTATATTTCAAGTTCGTTACGTATTTCGCTCTTACGTTTTTCATCTGATAGCCTATACCTCAATATTGATCTTAAAAATCTCATTTCACTCCTTTGTAATGTGTTTTCAATTTTTTTTTGTTATAGTCAATGTTTCACTGCCATACAATAGCGTAGGAGTAGACATGACCTTATACAGGGTATTTCGTAAAATATGCGAAAAAATCGTGTGGTCTTTTACATAATTATTTTTCCTTAGACGTTTCCTTTCAGAGTTACACCCCCCTAAAGGGGAGCGGTAAAATTAGGTTTTTATTTTATTTATCAAATTTGGATAAAAGTAGGAGAATGATATTTGGTAGATATACTTATTAAAAGGTTTCCCATAGTAATATTTTCAATCATCTCCCACCTTCATAGGGGGCTGAAAAATGCGACCCCTGTGGGTTTTTTATCAGAACTTTTTGGTGGGTCGACATTTTGCAATTAAAAAGATTTTGTTGGAAAGCTTGATGAATTTAGAAACTTTTTTACTCCTTAGTTTTTCTCGTAAAACCTACAGCTTTTGGCTAAAAAATAATATAAGTAAACATGCACCATTATTTAAATAAATAAAGCATTAAAAAAAAAGTTTTTGAATTGCAAAATTTCAACCCACCAAAAAGTTCTGATAAAAAACCAACAGGGGTTGCGCATTTCAGTCCCCTGTGAAGGTGCGAGGTGATTAAAAATATTACTATGGGAAAACTTTTAATAAGTATAAAACATCTACCAAATTTTCCTACTTTTATCCAAAGAGAAATAAATTAAAAACCTAATTTTACCGCTCTATTTAGGGGGGTAAAACTCCGAAGGGAGACGTCTAAGAAAAAAAACAATTAAAAAAAGATCCACCTTAATTTTAGATAAGAAATCACCTCCCAATTTTTTATGCATTTTTTACGAAACACCCTGTATAATTTCATTATAGTGTTATTCCGAATTTTTTCTAGCGTTCTTCTAATTATTATTGTACTATTTATGTATCTATATTTAATTTTATTTTTCTATCTCAACATCCTTGTATAGTGCAATGTTCGTTTATTTATTATTGGTTATACCTACCTTTCATGTGATATAAACAACATCTTTAAAGGTATCTGTATATATTATTATTGTGATTAATACTGTCTTCGTTTGTAGTGTGATTAGGGTTGTCTTTTTTAAAAAGTATATTTATTTTATTTGGCCGTGCACCGAAGAAAAATAAGGGTGTCAAAATAAGTCTTTAAAAGAGACACTTTTGCCAAAAAAACAAGTGATTAATCAATGTTTCAAATATTAAACCGTGATATTATTTAGGAATAATACATGAAGACAAACACCGAAAATAGTACTTTCCTAATTAATCACCAAATTCAATCATACTAGGTACTTACATTCAAATAATTAAAAATAATAATTTAAAAAAATAGTTATGGATGTTTAAGGTAGCAATATTTTGTGTTAAATAAATTCTACAATACTTATTTTAAAAACCCAAGTTCAACGATCTATTATCAAAAAATTAGTTGTACTTTCTCTATATATTCGATTTAAATTTTATAAAAAATTATTTTCGCACGGTTATCTACAAATTTGAAGAGTTTACTTTTACAATTACTTATTCAATGGTTTGTTTGCTGAGTATAATGATATATAGTAGAAATTTTTATTATATCAAGGAAAGCATTTGTTAATTTTTATGTAACATTAGCATTAAAACGTGTTGTTATAGAAGCAATTACATGCCCATTAAACAATTATCTAAGGATACAAATGTTGTTAAACATAATTACAGTAAATTAAGCGTTATTTATTATATCATCTTGATTACTTTATTACCTGAATAAATTTCATTATTTAAAATTTATAATTGACGTTAAGTAGGTATTAAAATTAGCTTTATTTAAAAACTAAATTAATTCAAATTTGTTTAAGACTTCAAGTAGTTTAGCGTTTTTGGTTATCAAACTCTATGAAAATTAAGAACTGAAACGTGGAATTTAGGAGCTGACAATTATTAAATTAAATATGGATTAACTTTCTCACGGCTCATGAATATTTTCTTTTTTATGCTCTTGTTATATTTTCCTTCCTTGATTTATCGCGAATTTTGTTTTCACTTTTACTTGTGTGAAATCCGATGCACATAATTCACATAGGACTTTTGCAAACAAACAGCGTACATTTTAAGTTGCAAAATTGGTTATTTGTGGACATTAAATTATTGTGTTGCTTTTACTAACCAAATACTGCGTTAACATTTATTCTGCATTATATTTAAATTAAGAGAATTGTCAGTTATATAGAGCCATTTACAAAAAGGGACAAATAAAATTAGCAACTTTAAAATAAAAACAAATTAATGGAACAAAATTGACTCAAATTAATAGGAGCAATTTAGTAGCGAAAATAAAAATCATGAAATTACGTCCATTTCCGAGGTATACGGTGCTATACTTTGCCTTGTAACTAATATGCTTTTTAATTTAAATTCTTCCTTAACACCTAACCTGACTTTTTTTTGTCAGTTATGTTCTAGATCTTCGATTTTTCATTAAAAATTATACAATCTGTACTAAATAGTATGAAATCTTAATAGATTATCTTGCAAAAATCAACAATGATCCATTTTACCTTCTAATTACTTTCCAATTTCGGTTTTGCACGAGCAGAATGCATGCTCATTAATTAAAATACCAAAATTCTACCACGTTGCTTTTGATTACTATTATTTCAAATCGTTTTAATTTAAAACGAGGTTTGGCAACCGCATACTTGTATTAAACGATATACGTTACAGAATATTTGAATTGGGGCCTCATTAAAAAGTAAAATTGTGGAGACAGCTCGGTTCGCTAAATTTATTTATGGTCTGGATTAAGACTCGGTTGCACATGGCATTCAATGTGCAAAAGTAATGCATATTAGCACCTTTAGTAATTAATGTCTTTAATACCTGTAATTATGCTTAGGTGTTGAATA
Organism: Elmis aenea; assembly: GCA_947652605.1. Classification (NCBI taxonomy): domain Eukaryota; kingdom Metazoa; phylum Arthropoda; class Insecta; order Coleoptera; family Elmidae; genus Elmis; species Elmis aenea. The sequence continues at coordinate 19,369,266 of OX393580.1, read as the reverse complement.
TTATTAGCTTGCTTGGAGATGAAAAAAATGATTCTTTTGAATAAGAAATCTATGCAAATGCTACGTTTCAAATGTAGATATTTGAACGAAATTACATGGTTGAATTTAGTATCATTGGTGATTGTGCTAAGTGAAGTGTTTCATCAGCAAACGATTTGAATACAAACGTTCATAACAAAATAACAACTTGGTTGCTTTGACTGTATTTAATTTGGTGTTAAAAGCTAATTATTTCTTGTTTAATTAATAAATTTAAAATCTGAGAAGGCCTCCACTGTTTCCTAAAAGCACGATGTGTTTCTTAACTGCGGTGTATATTTTATAACGAATCAGTTCCATTGTGTATATTCTGTGTAGTTGCAGCAACGAAGTTGCTAAAATTTTTGATTACTAATAAAGCAAGTTGGGGTTGGGGTGTATTTCGAAAGTATTTTGGAGTCGTTAGTAATCATAAAACAAGCAGCGTTTGTCAGTACCTTTTTGATAAAATTACGTTTAAAAAAACACGGTATTTTGAACTTGACAAACAAAACATTATACCTAATTGAGGAAAAATTTACACCAATATTAAGCTTTAAGTCTCGTCAGTAGATTGTCTTTTAAAAATAGGATTTTTTTTTTTTTTTAATTAAACTTGTTCATATTTATATGCAATGTTTTAATGTTTTACTTTAAGATTCATACAAATTAGGACCCTTAAAACTTCTAAAAATGAATGCAAACCTTTGATTTATAACACAAAATATTAACCTACAACGGAATTTCAAATTTTCCTAAACAAAACGAAAAACAAATTGTAGCCAATTAAGAACCACGAATTTTTAAGATGGGATATAAAATTTGTAAATTAAGCTAGTTAAAATTTGGATGCCCTAAACCAAGGGTCGCAAACTCAAAGGGGCCAATAAGTTTGATGTGTAAGTGAAGCAGGAGGTAATTCAAGGAACGAAGTGGGGAAGAATGGTCAAGAAATATATCGTTAGATTTACAATAATTTACAAACATTTGAAACCCGCGCCAATGTGACCTAACAATGTATAATATTTAATGTATAGGGTAGTTAATAGCAACGGGATTTAATCAATGGTTTTGGTCACGGGCACTAAACAAATGTTTACATTTAAGGCGAAAACTAATAGGTAAATAATAATTTCAGTTTCATTACATCTCTCTGCACTTTCCTTCTAACAAGGGAGGGTCACAACACGTTGTCGCTAGAATTTGATTAAGGCTGTGTTTATTGCATCAGAGTTATGGCCACTGGCCATTTCCTTCGGAAAAATAGGGGAAAGCTGTACAAATGGTATAAAAAGGTCATTTTTGCGATCGCATTGGCCATGAAACCGTCAGAGATAAAATCGAAATTCTTCTATTTACCAATGCGCGCATCTTTTGGAAGTAAAATGGTGCAAAGTTTTTGAAAAAATCTTGAATGGTTCCGGAGAAAAACGTCAAAAACGAAACCCCTGCATAAGCGCTATGATTTGAGAAGTTGTGGTATATCTGTATAACTATATCTATGCGACTTGCATAGGCGTTTAACATAGAAAAAACCGTTTTTACAAGGGCCCCGTTTTTCTCCGGAAAAATTTAAGATTTTTTCAAAACGTTGCATCATTTTACTTGCAAAGGATGCGCGCATTGGTAAATAGAAAAATTTAGATTTTGCCTCTGACGGTTTCATTGCCAACGCGATTGCAAAAATTACTTTTATTATTCAGCTTTTCAGATTTTCCCCTATTTTTCCGAAGGAAATGGACAGTGGCACGTATAACTCTGCAAAACATTTAGTTTTGATGTTCTTGATGCAATAAACACAGCCTTGATCAGATTCTAGCATCAACGTATCGTGACCTTCCCTGGTTAGATTACTTTAACAATCTTTGTTTAAAAAATGTGTGATTAAAGCACATTTTTATCCAATGCTTGAAGTTTTTCAGTCATTCATTAATTTATTAACAAAAATAAGTTTTAATACAAATCTCTCATATTTTTCTCAAAATAACTCTTGTCGAAATGCTAGAATAGTTTCAAGACATCGTCTCTTTAACAATTACAATTTCTTTTGCCCTTGTTTGAGAGAGAAGAGTCTTGAAAGTGGTCTAGAATTTTTACAAGGTATTCTTTAAAAAACTATGAGTAATTTTAACTTAAATTTGTTAAATTTTTTTCATAAGTTAGTGCTATATTTACGTGATATATTTATTAACCCAAGTAGGTCTAATTAAAAATTACCTATGTTTTTTTCCTAAACATTCTTTGTCGAAATGCAATACCAGTTCCAAGACTTTTGTCTCTATCCGTAGCAATCTTATTTACTACTGTTACAGAGATGAGAGTCTTGAATTTGCTTTAACATTTCTGCAAGAAAATATAAGTAATTACTAATTATACTTTATCTTGTTTACGTTTCTGCTTACTTTAACACCATAAGTTATGATCAATTAGTTTCGCTACTAAACTAACTTATTTATATTTCAGACGCTACTGGTCCTCCTGGTATTAACAACTTCTTGTATCAGTAATCCGTTAAACTATGAGCACAGTTATGCCCCTGCACACGAATATGTAAGTACAAATCCAACAATAATTACAACTAACACGCTGTGTCTCGACTTTCATTACATAATAGCCCGCTAGATTGAGAAACAGTCCGCTGGGCGTGTTTTCAAAACTAACTACACGCTCCAGTAACTCGGCCTACTATTTTGCTAATTACAAAACGCATTTGAAAAAATAATTAAACGTGTTTTGAATATTTAAGTTCTGTGTATATGTGTTATGCAAATGCTGTTTATTAATAGCTAATAAGAGTGTCACACATCATGCGTGAAATCTCGTTGTTGGTGACTTTTATTTTTGTGAACTTTTGCGCATGTGAGTGCAATAACTTTCCCTGGAAAGAAATTTTGGTCTAGCAGATGCACGTAATAAAATTTACTATTGGTTTCACTATCTTCGATACCGGTGATTAAATAAATCTTTATTAGACGCTACAAAGTAGGTCGGTAATGAAATAAACTTTGTACGACAAAAATATTGCTTTAGCTTTAGATCATAAACTTAATTCAAACTTTTACTTTTGTAAGCATACAGAGTGTGACAAATAAATTGTCCGGCTATCCGTATCTGGCTTATCTTAGGAGTTACATAGTAGCTTGAATAGGATTAAAGTCGTGCAATTTCATACTAATTATAAGTCTACACAGAAAATTTCCATAGCCTTTTTAGTTTAGAGGTAAATAGAGACAAACTAAAATTTTGATTTCGATTTTGCACTTACACATTTAACTTTGAGAAATCAAAAATACTAATGTCAACATCAGAGATAAAAGTACTAAAGAAAATTATCCAAACGAAACAAAAACACAATTATCAATAACTTAAGAAAATTAAAAAAATTTTAAGGCATATTTTTTATTCTTTTAAAGTTTGTATTTTCCCATTGATTAATTAAGACACTTCATCCACAGCATACGAAATGCTTAATTCAATGTAATAACAGTTTACAAACTTGTTCTTTAAGGCTAACGATAGATTTCTAGTGATAGCTATGAGTATTTAAGAGAAATAACGATAATTGTGTTTATAAAAATGCGGTGTAACTGGTATTAAACTATTTTTCTCTAATTAAGATGAAAGAGTCGTTCTATATACTTAATTTTGTAGTATGGAAGAGATTATGAAAAGAAACAATGAAGTCGTACATTAAAACACAAGATAATTAATTAAAGCATAGATGTAAGTTTGTGTATTTAATTAAATATCATATATCTCATATATTGTGTTATTCTTCTATTGTAATCACTAAACAATTTCACAGATTTGCAGTGCTTTATTCGTGGGATTTTTTTTCTATTTAGGTAATGCGATTTAAAAAACCATCAAGTTAATCAATCGAGCATTTGCAAATACAACTCGTTAGTTAAAAAAGTTTAATTAAAAATAACATTACTTTGTTAAGAAAAACCTTATACGTAAACGCATTTCTTAAATAATTCTAGCATTCAAAAACTTTTGCATAATCCAGTAATCTTTTACCTGGCCACATCAAGAAGACTATTCCACAATAATAAATACTTTTTGTATTTATGGTTGTAAGTAAAAATAATATTGGTGTGAAAGTGATTCTAAAACAAAAAACAAATTGCCAATTTAGTACAAATTGTTTATTCGACAATTGAAAATCAATTTAGCTTTATATTTTTTAACTTCTGTACGTTATGTTGAAAAGTATAGCTAAATAAAAAATTGCTTAGATTGTATTTACCGGTCAAGTTACATCATATATTTAAAATATTTTTATAGTGTATTACACATGTATTAGGTTTATGTGGTTCAAAAATGTGGGCTTTAGAATTGTGAAATCGGTTTTAGTAACACATATCGTTTAAAATAATATGACAACTTATTCTATTACCAGTTACACAAAATTTTGTTTGCGTAATGTATTGCTTATTATTTAATGAACTGTTTAAATTAAATAAATCACAAGATCACTGTTCAAACCACACAAGACAGGACGATACAAAATTACACAAAACTTCCAAAAATATAGCTGCCTTTACTTTTAAATCAAATGGATGTATACACTGGTATGTACAGCCATAGAACTTCTTAATTAATTTTTTTTAATTGTATGTATGTTTACATTGGAGCTATTTAAGATTACCAATTTTGAAATAAGTGAAAGTTCAACTAACTTGATTTATAAAATAGGTAACTTTTGTCCCATTTCATGACATCGTTATTGGTTTAGAAGTTGCCAATAGTGAGCCTCGATTTTCGGGCACCCTTTATAAGCTTCTAAAATCAATCTAATGTTAATGTAATCACACTTCACATTCAATTGATCTTAAATGTGTTCAACAGCGCGCGAATTCCAGATTTAGTTAGCAGAATGCAGTGCAGACTAGCCATAAATATTACAAGACTCGAAAGTACTGATTTCTTTCGATTGGGAAAGTTGATATGTTGGCCTGATTCAAACAAAAGTCGTAAGTGACCTATTTACCACCTCACACCAGCTGACCAAACACAGAATATGCCTCAGTTAAATGCATGTACCAATATTTAATTAACCATAAAGTAACAAATTCCGTCTGAATTAGTCATTGAATGCATTAAATCACTAAATATGTCCAATTACATAGTTATTATGTCAATTAAATGTAAATTTTAGGTAATCATGTACGAAGTGATAGTATTAGCCATGGTACTACTTCACGATATACAATTAAGTAATGAGATTGTTCAGTAATTATATTGTAATAATACTTAACTAGAAGAAATCGAGAAATATAAATTTTGAACATAAAAAATGCTGAATGCTTTTTAAACACCATTAAACATGTTGATGGAAAACCGTAAAAAATTGCTTAGTTATGCTTAAGTTGGGGTAAAATTGACCAAACAAAACAAACAACCTGTGTATTATATTAAAAGTTTAACCAATCAGAAGTAACTATAAGAATATTGTCGATTAATCTTCTAAATTATTTCTCTCTAACATTTTTAAATCACAAACTATGAATGCTTGGTTATAGTTCTGAGCCATAATTTTCAACCAAAAAAATACGTAAATAAATCAAAACCGTAAGTTATGACACCAAAAGCTTTTAAAGAAAATTTAATTTGGGACAAAAATAACGAATAATATAAATAGTGTTATTTTAAAAGTAGTAAAATTATAATATATTGTCTGCAAAAATAAAACATTTAGTATAGCTGAAAATAATTTTACGTTAAGCAATTTTTGTACATCAAAGTAAATAATAAATAAGCGATAATAGACATTAGGTTGATGTCCTTATATTGAAGTACTTATATCACCAAAAAATTTTAAAGCACACTAGTTTTGGCTTGAATACTTTCAAACTCAATAATTTCAACGTTAAAAAAGTTACAGCAATCGAATACCTTACATTTGCTTATGTAATTATTAATTAGTAGTGCTTGAATAATTCATAAATGTCTAGTGTATAAAAATAAGCTTTACAATAATCGAGTCAAGGTGACAATTATTTACAATAACGTTTTCCCGCAAAATTAATTCAAGTGGCACAACATGTAACGAAAAATATTTCTTTTAAATCCAAGCTTCTGTAATAATAATTTCTTAATTATAATTGGTTTGTTTAAACACCTAAATCATATGTCACTACAATTCGTTTTTTAACACCTTCCAAAAAAAGTCAGCTTTGGGTGTAGGAAACTGTATAATTATCGAATGTGAAAATAGCACCTTGTAGATAATTTAATTATGATAACAACTCTTTAATTAGTCAGATTAGATTTCTTAATTTTTCGAGATATTGTTAAAAAAGATTTTAACACTAAGTTTCTGATTGTAGAAGTAAAATATACTGAAAAAATTATGAAAACCCATCATTGGTAAGTTTTTAGAAAAGACCGGAGTTTTAAAGCTAGTTTAGCATTTAAACAAGAACTCTTTTGTAAAAACAATTTGCTCTGACTACTTTTCGCCTTGAAGTAGATACGCAAAAAAAATTGAATTAAGAGTAGTTCACACGGTGACATTTGATGTGACCGTGTGAACAGCCTGATGTCGCTATGCCACGATGTCACGACGCTAGTGCCGTGATGTTGCGACTTCAATATTAACAGTTCGGCATTTGACGTAAGCCTACCATACTTGGGTAGTTCACACGGTGACATTTGATGTTGCGACTTTTGATGTCGCGACATCAAATGTCACCGTGTGAAAAGCCTGATGTCGCGATGCCACGATGTTAGAACGCTAGTGCCGCGATGTCGCGACATCGATATTGACAGTTCGGTATTTAACGTAAGCCTACCATACATGGGTAGTTCAAACGGTGACACTTGATGTCGCGACATCAAATGTCACTGTGAAGTCGCGACATCAAATGTCATCGTGTGAACTACCCAATATACAGGGTGTCCCAGCCAAGACGAATTATTCGATAGCTCTGTTATTAGTAATAATATTAAAAAAAGTTGAATATAAAAGTTGTTTATAGTCATTTACTACATAACCTAAAATTATTTTCAACTATACACAGTGTTTTGTTTTTGCGCTCTGATACCAGACATAGTTTTTTTATATGGAACACCCTATATATTTTGTAATTTTTGGATGTAAAATTAAATTCTCTTTTAAAAATATTATATGTTGTTTATGTCTTAAATGAACCGTTTTTGAGTTATTAACGTTTTTTTGAAAATTTTGACAGATGCAGACCTTTATAAAAATATTTATATTTATTAACATAACAACACCAGAGCAATTTACTTTGGTAATTTATTAGACAATAGTGTCATAGTGATCGTTGACGAGTTACAATTTTTAAAATAATATACAGGGTGTTCGTTATACTCGGTCCAATTAGCTAAACTTTAAACGCAGGTAAGTCAATTTTTTTAAATGGAACGCCCAATATATTTTTACATTTTCTTGTAGAAAATTTAATTATCTTTCAAAGTTGTTAAGGGTGTTTTATGTCTAAATATAATATTTTTGAAGTTATTTCGTTTCTTATGATTATTTGTGAGTATTTTACCTAAAATATCGGTAGTAGCCTTTGAAAATTCAAAACAATTTGTATGAACTGTCAACCAAAACAGTTAAACGGCAAAATTTAAACTATTATGCCACTAAAAATCCATATTTTTTAATAGTTGTAAATACACAGCATAAATGGCATCAAATAACACAAGAATGCTGTGTATCTACAACTCTTAAAAAATATGGATTTTTAGTGGCATAATAGTTTAAATTTTGCCGTTTAACTGTTCTGGTTGACAGTTCGTACAAATTGTTTTGAATTTTCAAAGGCTACTACCGATATTTTAGGTAAAATACTCGCAAATAATCATAAGAAACGAAATAACTTCAAAAATATTATATTTAGACATAAAACACCCTTTACAACTTTGAAAGATAATTAAATTTTCTACAAGAAAATGTAAAAATATATTGGGTGTTCCATTTAAAAAAATTGACTTACCTGCGTTTAAAGTTTAGCTAATTGGACCGAGTATAACGAACACCCTGTATATTATTTTAAAAATGTAACTCGTCAACGATCACTATGACACTATTGTCTAATAAATTACCAAAGTAAATTGCTCTGGTGTTGTTATGTTAATAAATATAAATATTTTTATAAAGGTCTGCATCTGTCAAATTTTTCAAAAAAACGTTAATAACTCAAAAACGGTTCATTTAAGACATTAACAACCTATAATATTTTTGAAAGAGAATTTAATTGTACATCCAAAAATTACAAAATATACAGGGTGTTCCATATAAAAAAAAATATGTCTGGTATCAGAGCGCAAAAACAAAACACTGTGTATAGTTAAAAATAATTTTAGGTTGTGTAGTAAATGATTACAAACAACTTTTATATTTAACTTGTTTTAATATTATTACTAATAACAGAGCTATCGAATAATTCGTCTTGGCTGGGACACCCTGTATATGCTTTTTTGCAATACTGTTTGATAAAAAATGTCATTCTCATTGTTTTTTGTATTCAAGGGTGCCCAAAATGGCGATGTTAATATTTTTCTTTCAACTTTCAGAAAGAGCACGATTATAGCTTCAGTTACGGAGTAAAAGACCTGCACACGGGCGACATAAAACATCAATGGGAGAAGAAAGAGGATGGCATAGTCAAGGGGCACTACTCCTTAGTGGAACCCGATGGTTCCATAAGAACCGTTGATTACACTGCTGATAAAGTAAATGGTTTTAACGCCGTAGTCAAACACAATGGCCACTCTTACCATCCGGCTCCACGCCACCCAGTCAGTCACCACGAAGTACACTTGAAGCAAACGACCTTCTCAGACAAACCCATACCTTTCAACTACAACTCAATTAAGGATTCTTTGGAAAACGTTTACGGAGAATCAAACCAGCAGGACACACTCACAAGCGCCGCTAAAAACCAAATAACCGCGCACGACTCAAAGGCGTATTCGTACTCGACGCAAGAAGAGAAAAGGCAACCATCATCGGTTGGTACCAGCTACTACTACGAGCCACAGTTAAAAAAACAGCACGTGCCAACTTACGCCGTACAAAAACACATAAGAGAATTACCAATAGACTTGAGCCTTCTGAAGGCTTCTGAAAAAGTCGTCCCACTCGATGTAAGCTTGTTGAAACCCGTGGAAATCGATTTAACACCGCTAACAGCAAAGCAAAACAAGCAGAACGATAACAAATATAAAGGGTACGAAGAGGAAAATTACCAATACGAAGACGAAGACGACATACAAACCGCCGGAGAAGATTTCAAGTACAGCCAAGAGGACAACAGTGATCAACAAGAGAATACGTACCAAGAAGACACCGGTAGTCAACAACAGAATAGGTACCAGGAAGTATTAAATCACTTCAAACAACCAGTCATAGAAACCGGCTTCAAGCCATTGCCAAGCAAAGTTAGATCAGCGCAACTTATTAAAACTGGGTTGACCCCCATGTCAACACCAGGGTTACAGCATTATGCAACTCATAATGTAAAAGGCGCATCGGCGTCTCAATCCCCTCGCGTGAGGTACTCAAATGTTGCCCAAAAAGGTGTTCGCTACCACAGAAACACACCATCAGCTTTACCGAAAAGCCAGATTTCGAGGATGTACCAAAATATGGCTAATAATGGATACGTTTACGCAAAACACGTGAGATATAACTAATATCCAAAGTTTTTAATAATTAAAAACTAAAAAATTGATAGACTTAGACATAGGTTACTAATTTATTGTTCATGTTTTAATTTTTAATTCTTGCAAAACGCTAGTCTTCACAAATATTTACTTCTTGCAAGTACTTAAAGAATAACTTCGGGATCTCAAAGAAAGTTCCATAAATTTTCATAAATAGAAAAGGGTTACGACTATAAATAATGGATTTTACATCTTGCAGAGTATGAAAATGTTTATCAGTGCTACGAATATAATTGCAAACCAAAATACAGTTTCCCGAAATATCGTAATTTAAGAAAAACATTTAACTTCAAACATACTCAATCAAAATTCATCTTCTTTTAAAAGAATCTCTTTTAAAATTCTAGACCAGTTTCAAGATTAAAACTTGGTCTAGCATTTTCAGAAGATATTTTTTATCAAAGCAATAAGTGATATTAATTAAAATGATTTAAAAGAGTAATTTATTCTTTAAAGCACATTAAAAATTCTTGCTTCATTACAAGCTCTAACATTTCTTTTTTTCTGCAAGATCAACAACATATCTCAATATTGAAGATAACGTTTTATGTGGAGGAAATAAATGGTTAATAATCTCTGGAATTTACCAAAAAAAGTAGTTAATTTTACAATTTATATTGTCTTGATTGTTCTAAATTTCCTAACTTTCTTTCTGTGTTGGGCTTTTTCATTCATAAATCACAGGCTGTTACGATGCAATTCCTTTTAAGTTTTTCGTTAGTAAACTTGTACAAAATGTTGTAGCTTAGTACTTTCTAATTTTCTTTTTCTTTCGTAAAATCAAATATATTAAATACAATTTTCGATCGAACGCTATTATTTTCTATTCAATCAACTCCAAATTGTTTAATAAAAAAAGTACAATCATTGGTTTAATCTATCGCTTTGCAACAAATATGGGTTTATAATTGCTTTGGCGTTTTTATTTACAATTGAATTTGTTTTTATAGAAGCCGAATCGGTACTTCTCAAGTTTTAAGGAAAGAGATATATGGAATTAGAAACGGGAACATTTAATAAATGTAATTAAATGTGTTTAAAAATTATAAAAAAATTCGCATAATACATTGTACATCTTAATGAGTTAAAACCATGCAATTTTTTTATCGTTTTTCTCTTAAATTTTGTTTGGTGTATGAAAAATTTTAAGACGCTTTCGTCTTTACAAAATTTGCAATGAACATATCATATATTCCTTTATCACAAACGACTCATCAATCACTTCATCATTTTTATTTCTTACTAATAAACGTCAACGTTGATTCAAAACAATATTGAAATTGTTGTAGGTATACCATTCAAAATTAACTTTAAAATCATCTTACAGTATAAGAGAATAACTAAAGGACCTCTGCAAGTATTCATGTGTGTAAAAACATTGTACCTGGTAGATTCTTATAATTAATTTTACTGATTATAATCACTAGATTAACTTATTTGTGTTTAATTTTCTCTAATACTATTTTCTATAATATAATAATCTTAATAAACTTGCTGTGGTGTATTTAGACTGACTGTTTTTACCTTTCTATGTGCAATATTGTTGTCGATTTGCCAAATATTGTTGTTATATTATTTTTATATTGTTAATTTTTGTTAAGTTGTTATTGTTTTATTGTTACATTTGTTGTAGTTATAATGAAACTGTTTGTTGAAAAAGTTTGTTGCAATAAATATTTAAAATTTACTAAAATCATTAATTTTGGTATTTTAGGTCCCATTTAATTAATTATTTTATTAAATTTTTTTCAGTTTAAATATCAAAATAAATAGGCAAGATTATATCCTACTAAATACATAAATAAATAAATTTAGAAATTAGATTTAACTGATAACTAGTAAGGTGGATTTTTATAACGTAACTGGTGAGGTGAGGTTGGAAGAACCCTTATTTAGAATGCTTGTTTTAAGGACTTAATTTTTTTTGTGGACAACTACAATCAAATAGATTGCTTAATTTAGTTTTTCTTGGTACCTATCTAATGAAACATTAAAACATAGTTCACTTTGTAACTCTTGTCTCTTTATAAGTCTAGATAAAATAGGCATAAAAGGATCCCTACTCATTATTAAATAAATTTTTAAGGACTTAGTTTGACTTCCAAAGTGCCTAAGTTCGTCAAGTACTTTGCTGCTATTTATAAATATATAAAACCACCCACGACCGGTATTACACAACGAACTATGTCAAACGCCCTTTCCAATTACAAATCAACCATGCACTAACAATGAATCTATTATTACAGATTAATATCGTATGGCAAGTTTAACCATAAAAGGTAATTTCCCAATGCACAGTGGTTTTGCCTAGTCATAAATCAGAAATAATATACAGGTCCATTAAGATTTATTTCATTCGATATGTTGAAAGCATACTAAATTTTAATATTAATAGCACAACAAATTCTACCCACCAAGTACCAATAAGTATAATAAAGACAACATAAAACTGGAAACTAAATGATGCTTAAATAAGAAAACTTGATTAAGCGGTTGATTGAAATAATTTATAATGACGAGTGAACTGAAAACAAAGTCTGTTGTTAAGGGTTGTATTATCACCAAAAGGCTAATTCAGCAAGGCCATTAACTGTATTACAGCAAGATTTAAAAGTTAAATGTTTAATGGGATTTAAAACTCAAAACAATAATTTGTAAATGAAACAAAGCGTGTTGTATAGATTTGAAAAAAATATACACGGCCATATCTTTGCATGTTATTTAGCAAAAAATATGTAGAAATTAACCATGAAGAAATAATCACGCTTAGGAAAGGATAATTGGTAATGACACATCACGCGAAATGTAAACGTTTCTAAAAATTCTATACAATTAATTTTTAATAAAATATATAGCTATTGTGCGTGTACTATCATGTGAAAAAATTTAAAAAAAATTACAGTACCTATCAATCTTAAGCGAACTTGCAAAAAGTTGTTTTTAATAACTACAGTTTTTATAAGAATTTTTTAATTTATAAATATGCTGATATTTATTTACTATCTCTGTTAGTATGACTTGCTACTTGCAAAATAGTAACTATTTATTGTTTATACACAACTTTTTACTTCATTAATATTAATTTACTTAAAAACAAGTATAAGTTAAAACAACTCCAAAAAATAATATACAGGGTGTCCCAGCCAAGACGAATTATTCGATAGCTCTGTTATTAGTGATAATATTAAAAAAAGTTAAATATGAAAGTTGTTTGTAATAATTTACTACATGACCTAAAATTATTTTCAACTATACACAGTGTTTCGTTTTTGCGCTCTGACACCAAACATAGTTTTTTTTATATGGAACGCCCTGTATATTTTGTAATTTTTGTATGTAAAATTAAATTTTCTTTCAAAATTATTATAGGTTGTTTATGTCTAAAATAAACCGTTTCTGAGTTATTAACGTTTTTTTGAAAATTTTGACAGATGCAGACCTTTACAAAAATATTTATATTTATTAACAAGAATAACAATATTTTTTTACATTTTTTGGCGCCAAATCCAAATTTAACAAAATCTGCAATGTGTAAATGAACTCTGGCTATTTGAGGTTATAAAAATTAAGCAAAATGATGCTATTGTACACAAAATTGCTTCCTCTTCCCAAAAATGTAAAAATGTCCGATTTAAAATAACAAAGTTAGGGTAATTTCCGACGAAACCGGAAGTGAAACAATTGTGTGCATGTGCTTAAGAAATCCGATTTTTTACACATATCATGTGTCTAAAATGTTATTTTTCCAAAATCAAAAATAAAGAAACAATAGGGTGTGCCAGAGTTCATCTACATCTGGTATTTGACCTATTTCGTGCAATTTTTGAAAAAAAAATTGTGTTTCAACGGTAAGTTTTGAGTTTCCGGGGCCAAAAAACTTGGTACTCTTCTTTATTCACTAACTTCTTTCGGAAAATCTTAGTTTCATCAACCGACTTTAGTACCACTAAGTGAGGTTCCCTTGTGAGTAATAGAATTTTTTTCCTCTAAATTTTTTAACATTCTTATCGTTAATACTTATAACCGAAAAGTTATTTGTAAAATTTTATGATTTTGTACATTTTGCAGGAACAAAAATTAAATTTATTATGAATTGGCGAAGTACCTCCTATTGGACGGTAATTTTTAAATTTTGTTGAAGATGCATGGATCAAGTTGAATTTTCTGGGAGTTAACACACGGTTATATCTTAAGTTGAATTTGTTCCAAGTAATATCGTCTAGCAACAATACACTTAGCCAATATTACTTCCACTTTTTGAAAGCTCCGAAATTTTTTTTTAGAATATTTACAAAATATTTCTTTTTTTGGATTTTAATACGCCCATAACTGGGTTTTTTAAGTCAGATGAGTCATATTTGGTTCAAAAAACACGTTCAGATATCAAAATATACGGGCGTCATTCAAAAAGTGTGCAACAAATGGAAAAAAATATATTATTGATATCTCAGAAAATTTTATTCTTGATAAAAGTTGGTGCATGGTCTGAAACTAATTTTAAAATGAAATAAGTTCAACAAAAAGCTAGATTTTAGCGATTTTAGAAATATCCGCTAGAATAAGGTGCCCCTATTTTAAGAGATACAAAAAACAATTATAAGAAAAAGTTATTTACAATCCAAAAATAAGGGCAGATTTAAATTTTGACGGTCAAACTCCAATTTTAATTTTTTAGAAATTTTAACATTCAAAAAGTCTGCAACAAATGTACATTTTCTTATTATCGATTTTTCAGAAAACTTCATGTTACCCTTGTGAGTAAATATTTAAAATAAAAATTCTTAACGTAATTTAAAATTAATATATTAGGCCTAAGGCAAAAACAAAACTGAATTCAATTTGTATCTGTCAATCTAATTTGCAAGCATTAAAGCATATAATTGTTAATTATGGCAGATAAATTAACTTTAGTTGAAAAAGCTGAACTTGTATTAATTTGTGGTGACTATTACAAAACATCTAGAGAAGCTGCATTAAATTTTAATGAAAGACATCCCGACAAAACTGTTTCATTTAGTACAGTTGCAAGATTATTGATACAGTTTAAGGAGACTGGATCATTGGAAAACTAATACGAAAATGGGTTATTAATGAAGACAATTCTTTAAATGTATTACAAACAGTGATAGAAAAACCCAAAGCATCTATTTAAACGGTAGCAATGAACAACAATTTATCTTTATCCTCAGTTCAAAGATTTTTAAAACTTATAAACCAAAATTCATAAACAAACTTCAAGACCGAGATTATGATTTACGATTTGAATTTTGTTGTTGGGTTGAACAAGAAGTGGAGGATAATAGCCAAATTTTAAAACATATTTTATTCTCTGCTGAAGCAACACTTCACATGAATGTTTTTGTATATCTTAAAATAAAGGCACTTTACTGTTGCGAATATTTCAAAAATCGCTAAAATCTAGTGCCCTATGACTTTTTATTAAACTTTTTTCATTTTAAAATCAGTTTTAGACCATGCACCATTTTTTATCAAGAATAAAATTTTCTGAGAAATCAATAGATAATAATTTTTTTCCATTTGCTGCATACTTTTTAAAGGTTTAAATTTCTTAAAAAATAAAAATTAGAATTTTACCGTCAAAATTAAAATCTAGCGTTATTTTTGGATTCTAAATAACTTGTTCATAAAAAAAATCTTTAAAATAAGGGCACTTTACTCTTGCGAATATTTCAAAAATCGCTAAAATCTAGTGTCCTATGATTTTTTATTGAACTTTTTTTATTTTAAAATCAGTTTTAGACCATGCACTAACTTTTATCAGCAATAAAATTTTCTGAGAAATCAATAATAATTTTTTTCTCCATTTGTTGCAGTCTTTTTGAATGACGCTGTATAAAAAATAAATTACTTTTATAACATTTGGGTTCCGCAGTTAATTAAAGTGACTTTGTTTTGCTATTTTCTTCATTTGGCAATAATACACGAAGTCAAGAAGCCATAAATTAGGCACAAATTATGTGATAAGCCAAATATGGTTGCATTAAATGCATCAGCACCCAAAAATGATCTGCATTCGGTTTTTCTCGTGTATCAAGATACCCAAGTAACTCACTATCGATCTTAATTAATTATACAAGTGTTACGTTCAGCAACCAAACAACAAATAACGGACAAGTTTGGTGTCGTTTCCTTAAATACACTCAACACAGTTACGTAAAAAGCGGCCGAGTCCTCCGGGCGATTCGACCGTCCTTGTATAAAATGCGGAGTCAGTGAACTGCGAACTGTTATATTTCCTTTTTGTAACGTTATTGCATCAAGGCCGTCGTGGAACAATAAACCGTATAATATTAAATAATGATATGGACATAAACTATTTAATAATTATCGAAAACTTGGACAGGACTTTCCATTTATTATAATAATGTATCAAATACGCGTTCAATGAAAAAAATTATTGCATAAGTCGTGTGACCTACATATGAAGAATTTCAATTTCAATGTGAAAAGTAGATTTTTGTTTTGTTTTTAATAGTATTTGGAATATTAATTTGTGTTAGGTACAAAATTGATAACTTGTATTCTGATAAAAAAAATGTGTAAGATATAAACGAATGAATGCTTTTTATTTTCTTTACTAACTATCATAGATTTTCACGAAGCAGTTAAAACACAAAAAAAGGAATGTAGTAATTATTTTTTTATAACAGAAACACAACATTTATTTGCTTACCTTTTTATTCTTATTTCCGCGGAGGTGGTGCTCTTTCGGGTTCCTGTACTGTGACCTATTGGTCTATTGTACCTTAAAATTTGATGTTTTCCAAAGGAACCATAATTTCATTAAAGACAAGTTTTTTTTGTCTAATGCAGTGATACACAACCTTTGGGGCGCACCTCCTTGGGGGACGCGAAATATGTAAAGGGTGGAAACATCCTCTGTATATAGGGATTGCAATCACGGGATTCGGGATCCCGGGATCCCGATCCCGGTCGCTTTTTGGTCTCGAAAATCCCGGGATTTTAAATGTAGAATCCCGGGATTTTCGGGATTTAAAAATTTTAACTATAAGTACAATATTTTGTAAAAAAAATTGCTCATAGTTGGTATCTACTCAACGTGAATAAGTTGAACGATGCAATTTTGCAAGTTTAAGCTTGTTTACGTCGCCCCTCGCCGTCTTATGTATGATAACAAAATTTAAAAAAATTATTGTACTAAGATAATAATCATCCTAATTTCTTTTATTTTTGTTACTTATAAAACAGTCTATTTTTTAAATTTTTAGTGAATTAAAGTTGTGCTTTGTTTGAGTTTTTAACAGTTTCAGCAAATTTATGTTTATGTAATTAAGTATTCTGATGTATAATAAGTTTAATTTTATTTATTTAAATGTTATATCTAATAATTCGAATATTTCTATAATAATAAAACATAATAGGTACGGTAGATATATATATATATTTTTGTTTTTCAATTATTATTAACATCTTTGCACCTATGATATAATTAAAACAAATTAACAGAAATTATAGAGGAAACAAATTAAATAAAAAGTTAATAAAAATAATTGGTAATTACTAAATTATTCAATAATTATGTAAATCATTTGTAATCAAAAAATATATACATACACTGCATTAGCTTCTGTTTTTAAGCAAATACGTCACATTATATATAATCCCGGGATCCCGGGATCCCGGGATTAAAACATCTTCAATCCCGAAATCCCGGGATTGTAAAATTTGAACGGGATTGCAATCCCTATCTGTATAATAGCAACTACATTTCTTGCAGAAAATCACAGAATCGATTTGACAAAATTTACGTCATGTTTATAAAATCCATGGTTAAATGTTTGAGTTAACTTTATTATATTTTGTAGCTAATCAAATTTTGGCTAATGATTCTATGAGGCAAAAACTTAACAGAAATTGGGTGATAAACATTTGAGGATTTAAATTCAAAAGTGAAAAAGCGCCACAAAAAATTCGCCAGGTTTTGCAGTTGCTTTAAAAAATTCAACAACGTTTTGTAAAGTGTGTCACACCCACAACATACTAATAAATCATCATGCTAATTAAAAGAACGCAAAAAGAATAAGAAAGAAAGTAACATGATAATTTCACCAAAACGAAACTGTGTGTACGTTTCATATTACAAAAAAAAAAAAATTAATCCCAAATAACGATTATATAATTTAATTATAGCGTTAAATATATTCGTGTTAATTAAGTTAAAACTTGATGGGTTAATTAATCAGCAATCAAAAACAAGATTATAGTTTATGACTGGAATTGAAACGTGTAAAAGTGGTTTAATATTCGCAACCTGTTTCAAAAAAAGTTTTTCTTTTATTAGGCAAAATATATCAAAAATAAATAATGACAACTTTCCTTATTAAAATTGGAGAGCGATGAACCAAACGACATTTTATTAAGACAAATATAGTCTATAATTAACTACGACAAAAAAAAGGTGTGTGCATAAAATAAAACAAAATTTTGATTGTAGTTAATAATACCGAAATTTAACACTAAAAAAAAAATACTATTCGGATTTATTAACGATTTTAAGATAAGCATCATTTCTAAATGTAATTTTATACAGGGTGATTCATTAGTGCGTCGGGCTTTCATAGCCCGTAGGAGATAGAAAAAAAACTTAAATACATAAAGTTATTAGTTTAAAAAGATCTACGTCGTAAAATTATTTTCAGCTATACAGGGTGTCCCATTTTTGCGCTATAACAAAAACAATTTTTTTTTTAAACGGAATATTTTTAGGTCATCGGATGTCATTTTTTAACCTCTACATGAATGTCTGTTTGTTTTTTGATTTAGTGCCAGTGTTGCCAACTTATTAATTTTTTTCCAAAAAATCTTACACAAGCAGGCTTAACTTTAAAAAATCGTAGCCACCTCGTTTTTTAAAGTTAAGAAATAAGTTTTAGCAATAATGTTAGTCCAGTTGGGAAGCAACATTTTAAAAATAAAAAATTTAAATTTATTGATACAGGGTGTTCACAAAAAAATGCCAAACTTTCCAAACTTCAAAGTGACATAACTCTTTTTTTTCAAATATAAACACCCTTGTTTTATTATGCTATTCGATAGCATTTTTTCTCCCCTTCAATTTTAATGGTGTCCTATGTCTAAACCCCGTAGTTGTTGAGATATTCAATACTTTTCAAAAAAGTAGCCATTTAATTGCATTTTTATGCACTAAAGTAGGCCGCGCTTATGCAAAACAAGTGCCAAAATGTAAGCAAGTGTCAACTTAACATTTGAATTAGTTTAGAATTTAAGCGGATATTAATTACGTAATACAATTAATCGTTTTTATCTCCTACGAGCGGGGCGCTATGAAAGCCCGACGCACTAATGAATCACCCTGTATACATGGTGTTTCACTTTTCCATGGGACACTATTGCTATCTCCGTATATAATGAAAATACAAGGTTGGTTAAATGGGACAAAAGTTAGCTATTTAAAAATGTCTTGTTTTGTTTAAATATTCCATGGCATATAACGAAAAACCGAAATGGATCAACATTTTTAAACTTAAATATCTCGGCATTTTTCTTTTGGAGTTTTTGTGCTTTCGCAACAATAGCCAAGATATTTAGGTTGAAAAATGTTGATCAATTTCGGTTTTTTCGTTATATCACGCACGCCATGGAATTTTCACACAAAATAAGACTTGTTTAAAATACACTCCTAAATAGCTAACTTTTGTCCCATTTAACCAACCTTGTATTTTCATTATTTAAGGAGATAGCAATAGTGCCCCATAGAAAAGTGAAACATCTTGTATATATTTGGTAATTTTTAATTAATTTTCAGGATCTACCAACACAAAAAATTCTAGATAATCTTGTTCTGGTTGAATAACATGATAAATCGTCTTTATTTATTAATTTAATTCAAGTTAATACAGTTCCTGTTCCCAGAATGTCCTGCCTAGACGTATACAAGTTGTAAACTAGCTAAAACACTTTCGAAAAATTCAATTGAATGAAATACTGTATCAGTATGAATACCGAACGACTTCATAAATTTAAGTAACGTACACACAGCTTTTTTAGGCAAATATATCGTTATAAAAATCGCATTTCACCGATATCTTAAAAAGGTCTAAGCTAAGCGATTTCTATAAATGGTATTGCATTCAGTATTATTCATGAGATTCGAACATGCGTAACGCCGCCATAATATATTCAACAAAGCTTATAATTACATAAACTAGAACCAAAAATTCTGTAATTACGACAATGTCAAATTGTATCAATTTAATTATTTCAGCCTTGGCTCTATTTCAATGCTTCGATCTTAAACTTGCGCAAGATTCAATTAAAGGCAAATACGGTATTTTTTGCTACAGTTTATTAAAGTTGGGTAACACAACAATAGCTGTGTTTAGAAATGTATATTACCAGGTAGTAAAGACAATGATCTTGCTAGTTAACTGGTAAAAGCGATAAATCAAATTTAATTTGTAGGAATGCAGGTTTAATTAAATGGAATAACGTTTACAGCTAAGATTTTATCTAATTGCGTTATTATTTTTGTTTTAGATTTAACCTGTTGCATAACAAATTGTAAACAACTGCATGGAAAGTGTTTATTAACTTTTGTAAAGATAAATGAAGGAAAAAATGCTTCCGTTCTTATCAGGGTATTTCAAAAAAAGCATTTATACAGGGTGATTTCGGAAGATGGTTCCTTATCGAAAGTTAAACGGGGTCTTTTATAGAATTTTTTTAAAGGGGAACGGTAAAATTAGGTTTTTATTTTATTTCTGAAATTTGGATAAATGTAGGAGAATTATATTAGGTAGATATTTTATACTTATTGACAAGTTTCCCACAGTAATATTTTCAATCATCTCCCACCTTCACAGGGGGCTGAAAAGTGCGATCCCTGTTGATTTTTTTATCAGAACTTTTTGATGGGTTGAAATTTGAGAAATAAAATAAAAACCCAATTTTATAGTTACCTTTAGGAGGGTGTAATTCCGATAGGAAAAAAATTTAAATGAAAGACTCCCCTTAATTTTCGATAAGGAATCACCTCCCGATTTTTTCGCAATATTTAAGAAATACCCTGTTAATTTACAAAAATGTTTTATGGATTTAATTCAATTTACATGAAGTAACTTAGCAATAAAATGTTTATCTCATGTTTAATTAAAAATAAAATGGCAAGCTTGACTTTGGACAGCAGATATTTGATTTTGGTAACTATCTTGGTAGACTGTTGTGAAGTGGTTGCTAGGCAATTGTTGAGGTTGTGACGATAATTATTGCTTTAGTATTTATTTTACTTTTAAGTACTAACTGATACCAAATATACTATTCTAAGCCCCACATTGGCAGTCGTTATCACATAAGGGTGCAAAACATAATTTTAAAATGAATGATCAGATTGGCAGATAAGAGGACAAATTACTAAAAACAGAACAAAAATAATTTTTCATAATTAACAAAAAATGTATTGTTGCCTGGCAATAAACTTTTCTACTAACAAGTATCGTTCTTGATACCTTTAATCAATATACATAGGTAGTGAATTGGGCTGATTAAATGTTATAATTACGTTAAGTTCGTGTTTAAAAAAATATTAAATCAAAGTTTTGAAAATTATTTTAAATTATTTTCTAATACAAATATTACAAACATTTAGGTGCTCCTACCACAGACTAAGAAATCTATAAATAATAAAATTTTAATTTGAAGTGAAAGATAAATTTAAATAAATGAGTTTGGTCTTTCAGGAAACTAAGATTTATTTAATTCTTTCCCTAAATATAGCAATTTCTAATTCTGCAGAAAATACATGGGTGCAGTGCAAGGATAAAAGCAGCAAATAGGCTTTTCAATCTGTAAACAGAATATTCATTAGAAAAAAAGAAATAAGTATAGTTGCAAATGCCAGAGTATTTAACAATGTATTGCTTCTGTACTAACTTACGGTAGTGAAACTTGGGTGATAGATTACAGAACTAAAAGCAAGTTACAAGCAAGTGAAACAGATAGAATTAACAGCAACATTATACGAAGTTGGTTCAAAGTTGATTCTATGGGGAGCAAAATTGAAAAGAGCCAGCTAAGGTGGATGGGTCATCACACAAGAATCAAAGAAAGTAGAATAGTGAAGCAAATATGGAAAGGTGGTGTAGACAAAACAAAAGAGGGAGACCCAGAAAAACCTTAAATGGGAAAATAGTCAAGAAACTGGTGGCAATTGGCAACGCTAAAGGTGGAGAAACTTTTTACACCTCTACAACGCAGGGTAGATGAGGACTTATTATAACACAAAAAAAATTGGTTTATATTGTAGAGTCCAATAAAATCCACATTTTTGAGTACAAGTTACATACTTTCTACAGTAGATTTTCAGAAATTTTGAATTAAAATTAAATATTTTCGTTTGCTCTATTTTAGCTGATATTAAAAATATAATTATTAAAAATAAACAGAAAATTTCTGTATTCTTAAAGTGATTGCTGTTGGTTTTTTTTTTCATCAAACAGTCATTGTACTACAATCATATCGCTACAGCATCCAACACAACTAATAAAAACGCATTAACAATCAAGGGTAACGGCATAACTTTTACTCTTTCCGATCAAATAATTCTGCAATAATTTAGGTATGAATGATTCTTCCATCTGGAACTTGGCATATTACTATACAACAGATGGTTTCCTACAAAAATTATGTATCCAGTTCAAACTCAGTGAAAGTATAAACGTCAAACGTTTTTACTTTTAAAACCGAATGAGGATATTCGACTAAATAAAATATTATTGATGAGGTTATTATCGACGAAGTTTCATCACAAAACAAGGTAAATTTTCGCAAAGTTTTCTATGTATCTTAAGTCGACCCAAGTCAAACAAAGTTTTTACTCACGCAACTTAACCTTGACACTGAGAATATAACTCAGAACAATAAGGAAGAACTGCTCGTTGCTTGTGCAACACCTGCTAAGTGCTCACTCTTTGTGTATTGCTACATAAGATAGTATCAAAAATATTTAATTGTAAGGCAAACGAAACAAAGCTTGTTGCATTGTTGTGCGTAGGATACGCCTGACTTAAACAAACGCCTAACGATAATGTTGCCTAGTGGGGACAAAAATATTCGCATTAGCTCTTACATGTTTCTGGAATATAAATCCCATACACTGAAATTCTAGAACAAAAACATTCACTTTCTGTGGCTAATCTAGTCCAGATTGCACATGTATCTCAAACCAGAGGTAGTAAAAATGCTGGGCGTGCCAATTTCCACAATAACTGGTTGATAAAAATAAGAAATTTATAGTAATAGGTAGTACGTACAGATTTATTGCGCAATGCACATTAGTCGATTTCAAAAGCTTACCGAACTCTTACCACTCAGTCCCTCCCGATACAATTTCGTGCAATTCACGGCAGTCACTTGTTAATGAACAATTGAAGTTGTATTAAACTGTCATGTTTTTACGATATTTTATTTATCGCCGAAAAAATTGCAATGAAATATTTCACGATTATCGAGAACGGAATTTTAAATACGGTTTGTAATAGGATATTGCCAATAAGCCGATAATACAACACAAAGAGTCGTAAATATAAATAATTACGTTAATTGTGATGTAGAATAAACAATATATTTCTATGAAGGCAATTGTTAAACAATCTTTAATGTTCTAACACCAAGGATAGAAACAAACGAGAACGTTCTAAAACGATTTGCGAAATTAAACAGCGGTGGCTGTTTATCTTAAAAACAATTAAGTTCACCTCAATAACACGATTAGAAGTGGGAAATGCTTTTTTTCAAAATGGAAAACAAAAGCGAACTCGGGTACATATGAAATAATATTCAAAATATTTCGGTAACATTTTCTCCTGGGAAGATTTTCTTACCTCAAAAATCGTCTCATCGTTTTCATCCTTGAAGTATCTGCAGAAAAAAGAAAAACAGGTTTAGTCACATTGCTCGCTGAATACTAATGTAAGTTAATTTATTTATTTCGCAAAACTTTCTAGATCTATTGCGATGAGGAAGAAGCTACTGGAGCGTTTATTTATAAATCACGTTAACTTATTGTTGCTCTAAATAAATCCAAAGCATGCTATTTCCTTCCGTGTATAATGTTACGACCCGTGAAGACTTCAACGTGCGGTTAGACGACAAACCCGAGCGGTTTAAGCCTCAAAATAATAAATTTGACGTTACATAAATATATTTTACGTGTTTAATTACTGTCATAAATGTATTAAGAAAGTAACTGCAATAAGAGTGCTTTTTTTTCTTACACTGCACAGGTGTTAAGGTCAAAGTTACACTGAAATGCACATAACTTACTCTAGCATGCAGATATTCATCAAAGCAAATAAATATTCATGTTGCATTAATATTATAACAACTCGTTGAATGATTAAAGTGGAATATAAACCATTCAAATAATTAAATTGTTATAAAAACTCCTGGTTAAGTTAGCTTTTTTTTAAACAAGTTGGTCCAAAGTCGATGGGATTACATCAGTAGGTATCTCGCTTAATGTTCAAGATAGAGAAACGGTTAAACTACCAAAAATTTGCAGATTTTTGAGACAATCTCAGAACCGCTTTCAAAAATATTCTATCGTTTCCGATTTTTGAGTTATTAAAAAAAAAGTGTCATATACAGGGTGTTTGACTTTTCCATGGGACACTATTGTTATCTCTGTAAATAATGAAAATACAAGGTTGGTTAAGTGGGATAAAAGTTAGCTATATAGGAGTGTATTTCAAACAAGATCTTGTTTTGTTTAAAAGTTCCATAACGAAAAAACAGAAATCGATCAAAATTTTTAAACTTAAATATCTCGGCTATTGTTGCGAATACACGAAAACGCCAAATGTTTTGTAGATTTTGTTTACTATAAGTTGGCGATAGTCAGATTTTTAATTATAAATTACCGTGCGAGATATTTGACAAAACATTTTTTTTTAAAATGACAGTCGTAGTAGATGACTTAGATTTAAAGATTATTTTTTTCTCTTTACAATGAAATAATATTTTATATGTCTATTTGTAAAAATAAGCAAAATAACCTAAAAAAATTCAAAATCTTAAGATAAAAATCAAGGTTGCTATGGAAAAAAATAACCGACTTTAATTGTTTTATTTCGACTGAAATAGGTACTTATTTCGAACTGAAATTAATCAATTTTTTTCGATCACGAATTTTTCAATAAACTAGAAAGCCTCGTCAACTTGTTTCGGTCTTCATTCACCCGTTTCCTTAGCGTTTGGAAAAGTATAATCGATTTTTCAAGCTTCAATTTCGAACAATTTTTTTCTAGATCAAGTTTACAGCAATGAGTACGTTTCTGCAAGTTCATTATATTATTATAGCCTTTTAAATCCGGGCACTCCCGGATTATTGTCATGGCCAGGGTTTAAGTAACCTAGAGGGCAAGCTGCAATTGTTTCTCCTTAAATAATTTGCACAAGGTTGGGTTGGTATTAGATATGACTAAACATAGAACAAGCTTCTGTAGAGAAATGGTTGGATAATTAAATTTACTGGACAAGTTTTTAAAATTTGTAACTTATTAGGATTTTCAAACGAAAAATTAAAGCACCTATTGCTTTACTTAAAAAATATTTTTTTATCGTTATCGTTTTATACCTTATATAAATCACGTACCTATGCTTAAATTTTAAGTCAATTAATTTGATACCGTTTAGAATATTTGCCAGAAATAAGTGTTGTCTCTAGTTCATCGTTCAATTTTTAACATAAGATGAATGAATAAGTATAAAAATTTGAGTTTAAGCTGTAAGTCAATTAATTTAAATTAAGAAAATAGATTGTTTGTGAGGGCCTCTATGGCGATAAAAGTAATGTAAAAGTTAATTTTATTGAACAAATAATAAATCTATACAATTCCTACTGTGACCACCTTTAAATCATAAAATACTGAAAAGTATTGGCTATACTTCAGTATTTTTGCTAGTTCTGAAATAAAGGAATCCAAAAATGTTGTTCTGGAGGAATTGAATTAAAACGATAAATCCTTTTGGTTTCAATTTTTTTAAGTACAAAAAGGAGGTAGAATAATTCATGTACGTTCTAGTTTTCTATAGGTATAACGATGACTGAGCTTTTCAAAAAATTTAACAGCGTTGGTGTTCAACGTGGTTGCTAAAATAAAGTCGTTTTTCCGTAAATAAGCAACTCCAGTTTCACAAAACCCGTAAATTACTATTTCGACTACGCCATGTTAAAAAAAAAACATATATCGTGTTTACATAACAAAATAACGCAATATACATAGACCTATCGCTTTATATATCTGTGTAATGCTTGTAACGTTGTCAGTATCGACATTCTGGGCCGGGCGTGGTTTAGACACGGATTATACAATGCACCGTGCACTGCTTCACTTTCACCGTACCACGGCACTCTTAATTGCATTTTGCATGCCATCGGTAATTTTCGATAGTCTTTTGTTAAAAGTTTTTGTTTGAAATCGACTGATCATTGTTTTTGCGGTACGAGTAATTAAAATATGCACCATAGAACATCGCGTTACATCTAAATTTGTGGAGACGTTATTTATTAATTTTTTTCCGTAGGTACTTATTTTATTAAGTCAGGCTTTGGCAATACCGAGTGTTTCAAAATTGACTGCTGTATTTATTTTTATGAGGAAATTTTGTAAAGTGCTACACATTGGTCACAAAATTTTAAGTAGTAGGTGTGAAAATTGCTGCTAAATAAAGGTACCCATACCTACAATTTTAAAAGACATCCTTTAAGCGGGGTGCGGAAAATTGCTCGAAAACAATTGCTCGAAAGAAAATTGCTCGAATACAATTGCTCGAAAAATAGTTCCTCTAATGGAAAAATTCTCGAAAGGAAAATTGCTCGAAATACACTTACTCAATTTATTGTTGAGATTTATAGTGTTTATCTCAACAACAAATTGAGTAAGTGTACATGTATTTGTAAATAAATTTAAATACATTTTTCTAAGAGTAAACAAATGTAAACCACTTTTCTAGTACATTGAATTATTTTGTATTTATATAAATTTAATATTTTTTCATTATTTCGAACAATTTGTTTTTCCTAACGAGAAATTGTTATTCGAGCAATTTTCCATTCGAGGAAATATTTTTCGAGCAATCGTATTCGAGCAATTTTCACCAAACCTTCTTAAGCAACTCGCTTAACGATGCATCTATAGCATATGACGTTTCTACGCATTTTCGCCACAAATGTCACATAACTTAAAATATTATATAACTCTTGAAATTGGTCGGTATAACTTTAAAACTCCCTGTATACCCTAGGAACGACTTACTAATGCAAAAAAAATATTGAGTAATCTAAGTAGCCTTGGAAAACAGACAGGGTTCATTCAAAATTAATTTTTAATGTTAATTTCGTCGACACTTATCCAGCATTTTACTAACAGTGTTACCATAATACAAAAAGTCTTTTTAAAAGCCTCTTACATATTTTTACTCGGCGATTTTAATTTCTACATGAGATTCAAATAGATTTCTTATAAGATTTTTTTAGGTTTGGGAATGAATAAACGTCACAGGGTGCTATCTAAATCAGGACGGACGATAATGAAGATGTTTTGGCTCAACAAAACCAGAATCCTTAAACGTTTTTTTATGTCTGTTCGCTTTTTGTACTCTGAAATTGTAGTGCAGAAACGGATTTTTTCATATAAAGCAGTTTTCAAAGTTTGAATAGTTTAACATAAATCTCTTCCGTAATTGTACGACCAGTCTGCAGTTATTCAATTTACAAGATTCCTTTAGCATTCTAGAAAAATGAAGCCATCAATTTTTTTTGCAAAGATTAAGTTTTGAACTTTTTTGGGGGTGGGAAGCCCTTTGTATCGTCTGTAGTTTTATAGGAGAATCCCAATAAATTTCCCTAGTCTTTTCATAATTCCAAATTTTCTTGAAAAAAAAATCATTCTAGCAAAAATTATTCTTTGCTGTTAGTAGTTTCTGTATCCAATTTGTAAAATGTCCAAATCATCGTGCATTATATTCAAAACTAATTTTTCAAATACGTTAACTTCTCTGGTGATTAGAGTTTCATACAGTGATTAGTTAACACTAAATTCTTAGCTTCTAAATGAAATTCGTCTTAACCCTTATTCTCCTAGCGTCGTCAAATGACGACGTTTACCTGTCCTGTAATAACGGTGTATTGTCAGGTACCTGATAATTTTAAACCTGTCAGCTTAAGTTTAATTACTCAGGTAAACAATTGTTTTCATAAATGTAGCCATTGCATCGCAGTAAGTTGCAGACTTCGAACATATTTAATTGTTAAAAGTGACCAATTTACGAGAGAACACGAAAACCATGACGTCGTCACAAAAGTAAGTACTAAATAATATAATTACGGTAAAAATATTTTATTTGTTTACATATTTTGAATATATAATAGTCAAGTGTTTTTTATATAAAATGTAATTATTTATAATAACATTTATAAGGGAGTTATTTCGCTATAAATTTGATTGTCGTCATATGACGACGCTAGGAGAATGCATGTACTAACATACCCTATTTGTCCTTAGATTTTTGAGTGTAGCCGAAATGATGATAGTGACCAAGATATTTTTATTGAACCACCTGCAGTTAATGAGCTAACAGACGAAGATTCAGATGAAGAAGAAGGGACGAATATAAACTGTTTATCCAGAAATCAACTAATGGCACCGGCAGAGAAAAAACAGACCAGAAAAGAAGTTTCAACTATTTCCAACCTAAACAAAATACCAAAGATCACCAAAAAATCAAAAAAAGATCAAATTGTATGGAGCAGTGGCGGTAAAACTATACATATACAACCTAGTCAATTTCGTTTTATGGCAGAAGAAAATATTGATGAAGTCACTGCTGTTCAATATTTTGAACGGTTTTTTGATGATACTTTAATCGAATTAATTATAACTGCCAGTTCCGATTATTGCTTATCAAAAAACTGGCCAGATATAAAATTAACCAAAGAGGAACTGCGAGTATTTTTTGCCATTTAATTGTTTCTTGGTACAATCCATTGCCAGGAAAAGCAATGTATTGGAGTACATGTAGTGATTTGCGCAACATTGCGATATATGAATCTATGCGGAGGGATAGATTTGATAATATCATGAAATCACTTCATTTTAAATCAAATTTAAACTTAGACAAGCTCGATAAGTTTTCCAAATTACGACCATTAATTTCATATATTCAAAAAAAAATGTATGGAAAATTATACACCCACCTCAGCAATATCGCATGATGAGGCAATGGTGGAATACTTCGGTAGGCACGGATGTAAGCAAGCGATTAGAAATAAACCAATACGATTTGGATATAAGGTTTGGTGTCAAAATTCACCATCTGGTTATCTAATCGCCTTTGATCCTTACCAAGGAAAAACTTATCGAGGAAATGAAACAATGGAGAGTAAATTTGGTAAATGTTCATCTACAGTGCTTTACTTGCTAGACCAATATCCTATATATACCTTGCTTTCAACCTTATCATAGTTTATAAGTTTATAGTTTATATGTCTCAAATTTAATTTACATTGTAATATACTTTCACAAATAAATCTGAAATTATAAAACATACCAAGATTATTATTATTTGTACTCATATTCCCCTAGCGTCGTCATATAACGACAGCTCCTAAGTCAGGACCTGCGTCCTGTCATTTAATAAAAAGTGATTTTTCATGTATCTATGGCCATTTTTAAACAACTGATTGAATTTCAAAACATTTTGATAAATATTTCTTAATTCCGGAGAATAGGGGTTAAGATATCTCTTATATTTCGAAGCACGTTGTATAAGTGGATTTATTTTATTGTGGAACTATTTGTACTACCTCGTGCTTTGTGGAGACATAAATGAGGTTTATAAAGTAGATTGTGTCATATTACATATTGTATATTAGGAAATACACTCTTGTATTTTGTTTTTTGCGCAATAACATCGTAAAACCGTCAGAGATTGCGTATTTGTTTACTACTTGGACGATTTTTTTTTTCCAAAACCGTATTAATATTTGTGCAACTGAAGCGTAAAATTAACGACTTAATTCCATGCATGTGTATCGGTTGTTCAGAATTGCCTGAGTATGCTGGAGTTGCTCTAAGGCACAAATCTAAATATACCTTGTTGTTTTTGTAGGGTAATTATAGAATAGGTTAGAAACTTTTTATAGATTTGAATTTAAAATGAGTAACAGGCAGTATATAATGTAATGTTACGAATATTTCATGATTACGCTTTTTGTAAATGTGTAATTATGGATAATATGAAAAGTCTTTTGAAACTGATAATGGATTATGAGTTTGCTTGTATGCCTTGGGTATGTTCAAAGCTTATTTACTGTGCCTTTCGACTTAACCCTTTCAATACTGCGGGGATATATACGAGTACATCCTTTGGAAGGTTTGAAAAATTCTGAATTGTGTTATGTAGCTTTATACAGGGTGGTGCTTTTTTCGATGCTCACCATTGCTATCTTGGAAACTGTAAGAGATACAAGGTCGGTTAAATTAGAGAAAAGTTGCACATTTTTATGGCCATTGAGAATCTGAAAAGAAATCCTGGATATTTTGATTCGTTTTTGATTTATTACAAAAAAACTGAAAAATGTGATTTTAGAAAAATATTATTATCTTCCCTACCATTGGCGCTATTTAATTTAAACTTGGTAGCTGTATGTTTTTGACCGTCCTGGGTTTGATGGCGTCAACAGAAATTTTCTAAGCCTTCTAGATTTCAAGTTGCGATAGTCAACTTTTTTATTTCTTATGGCCGCCATATTGGATTTTTACACCATCAGACAGACAAAAAAATTAGCTTTTCAGATTGGTAACCAACATACCTTTTTTCTTTTAAAAAACTTGTTGAATTTTGAAAATTTGTATAAATAATCTATAAAACCGTGAATGTTCTGAAAAACAATTGAAATTATAATATAAATAAAAGTGACACAACATTTTATAGGTCTAATAAAATAACGAAATGGCAATAAATTTAAAACACCAGATAAATAATTATTTAAATTGTTTAAAGTGCGCGCCGTTATGTACGTATGATGTAGTGGTTAGTCCTCAAATTCATTTCGTCCGCTGCCTTTAGGATAGTTTGTCTCGAAATAGTCGAAAGCATTTTTGATTTTACGACGAAGGAGTTCAATATTTCCGTTAGGGTTGCATAAACAACATCAATGTTAAAGTAATCCATAGGCGTTAAACATGGCGATCGCGGATGCCAATGAACAGGACCAAACGTGCCAAGTCATGAATTTTGAAAGCGTACATCTAAATTAATATCCTTTTACAATGCGGCCGTTGTGAGGACCAGCTCCATCTTGCTGAAACTACTGATGATTTTGAATTGTTAATAATGGCAATTCGCCTAACATAGCTTCTAAATATGTTTCCAACAATCTTCATTTCGTTATCATTAGACCAATTAAATGTTCTGTAGCTTCTATTTATCTCATAGTTTCAATTGTTTTTCAGAGCATTCTCGATTTTATGAATTATTTACACAAATTTTAAAATTTCAACAAGTTTTTTGAAAGAAACAAGGTATGTTGGTTACCAATCTGAAAAGCTAATTTTTTTGTCTGTCTGATGGTGTAAAAATCCAATATGGCGGCCATAAGAAATAAAAAAGTTGACTATCGCAACTTGAAATCTAGAAGGCTTAGAAAATTTCTGTTGACGCCATCAAACCCAGAACGGTCAAAAATATAAAGTTACCAAGTTTAAATGAAATAGCGTCAATGGTAGGGAACATAATAATATTTTTCTAAAATCACGTTTTTCAGTTTTTTTGTAATAAATCAAAAACGAATCAAAATCCAGGATTTATTTTTAGATTCTCAATGGCCATAAAAATGTGCAACTTTTCTCTAATTTAACCGACCTTGTATCTCCTACCGTTTCCAAGATAGCAATGGTGAGCATCGAAAAAAGCACCACCCTGTATATAGCTGGGATTGGATTTGTTAATAGTTCTGAGCTGAATCACTTTAATTTATATCAGGAACACATGTGGCTCCTCTCAGTCGACTTTTTTCTGGCCATCTATGTCTTCATTAATTACTGCTGGGTCAAATTTATCCCAAGCGTGTAATACTGCTGGTACATACTCGTATGTATCCCAAGCCCTTATATTAAAAAAAGTAAGAGCCAACAGGTTTATTAACGACACATAATTTACTTCGTGGACCAAAAGTCGTATTGAAAGAGTTAACCAACTCTGTATCTCCAACAGTTTACGAGATCCCCAGCTGTTCATGACAACTGAGACACCCTGTATATCACTGTTAATGTTACTTTAAATAGACTTACACACATGAATAATGACTAAATGATTGCGAAAAGTAGTAGCGAAATTAATAAACTCTTTAAAAATTATCATCCGCATGATAAATTTGAATCAAAGCGCATGGTATAATTACTGTTCCCTCGTACACACAAGGTGATCATTAAAATGTCGAATAATTATACCCTGCAAGCCTCTAGGACATTTAAAAATATCTACAAACGTAAAAAAGCTTAACCGTAGCTAAATTATTGTATTACAAGTAACTATTATACCGGCGCTGAACAAATTATTTCACAACGCATTTTTCGAATATAATTGCGGCACAAATGAAAGACAATTTAATATTGCAAGATTAACGGTAGCAATTTTATGTCGCCAGATTGATATATTTGATAAGTAATCGACAAAGATATATTTAATGAACTTAACTGGTATAAAAAGTGGTAAAAATGTACGTAACATAGATTGAATTCGCATTAACTGTATAAATGAGTTTGTAGTTATAAACGAATCAATAAATATATATAGTTAAACGCTGTTATATCTAATTTATTGCAATTCAAAAGTTAAGTAATTTGGCATTATAATTTGTTTAAACTGGTAAAGATTTAAAAAATCAATTTAAATTAAAACTCAAACTATTAGGTTGGATAATAAGTACCTAATGGCCGTTTTTTTTATAAATTTGAAAATGCTTGTGAAAAAAATGTTTGTTTGCCTAAATGTTATGTCATTTAAAAGGGAACTTTTTGCTCTAGAAGGTATCATTTTTTTTGGGAAGTTAATTTTGAGGTGATGAAAATGGAATGACAAGTGGACAAAAGTGAACAATTTCGACACCATTTGCTTTGCGTTAAAGCCTCTGAAGCTGCTCGTGACATTTGTGCTGTTTATGGAAAGGACGCAATGCCTGAAAAGATGGCTCGAAATTGGTTTACACGATTTCAAAATGGCAATTTCGACCTGAAAGACATGGCTCGCTCTGGACGCCCGGTTTAGTTCGATGAAGAGCGATTAAATCAACTTCTCCATGAAAATCCGCGTCAATCCACAATCAGCCAGCAAATGAACTGTGTGCATAAGACAGTCGTTAAGCACCTTTATTTAATGGGAAAGGTTCAAAAACGGCGCTTGGGTTTCTCAAGTATTGAATGACAACAACAAAAATCAACGCTCCACAATCGCCGCCGGTTTGCTCGCCCATCATCGCGCGACACGGGATCACAAGCAACGTTCCCTTTATCGCTAGTCACGGGTGACGAAAAATGGTGCCTTGACGTCAATATGAAGCAACGGAAAGAATGGCTCAGTCCCAAAAAACAAGCGATGTCACGCGAAAAACAAGAAATTCACCCTCGAAAAAAAAAAAGTTGTGCGTCTGGTGGGACTGGGAGGGTATCATTCACTACGAACTTCTTCAGAACAACCAGACGATCAATGCAGAACTCAATATTCAGCAAATGCATCGACTCAACGACGCCATTTAGCACAAAAGACCTAATCGGCGTTATCGCGTCTTGCTGCAACACGACAACGCCCTACCAAACATCACCAACGTCACCAAAAATGCCATTCAAACGCTTGATTGGAAAGTTTTGCCGCATCCGCTATACTCTCCCGACCTGACACCATCGGATTTCCACTTTTTCGATCTCTTTTAAACACTCTGCGTGGCGTTTCGTTCAATAATGACGTGGAATTGAAAACTTGCTTGGACGAATTTTTCAAGTCAAGACTCTGAGATTTCTATCGTAAAGGATTCGATAAACTTGTTGAACGATGAGAGAAAATTGTAAATAACAAAGGGGAATACATAATTGATTAATTTATTGTATTCTTTTTGTTTAAACTGGTAAAGATTTAAAAAATCAATTTAAATTAAAACTCAAACTATTAGGTTGGATAATAAGTACCTAATGGCCGTTTTTTTTTATAAATTTGACAATGCTTGTGAAAAAAATGTTTGTTTGCCTAAATGTTATGTCATTTAAAAGGGAACTTTTTGCTCTAGAAGGTATCATTTTTTTTGAGAAGTTAATTTTGAGGTGATGAAAATGGAATGACAAGTGGACAAAAGTGAACAATTTCGACACCATTTGCTTTGCGTTAAAGCCTCTGAAGCTGCTCGTGACATTTGTGCTGTTTATGGAAAGGACGCAATGCCTGAAAAGATAGCTCGAAATTGGTTTACACGATTTCAAAATGGCAATTTCGACCTGAAAGACATGGCTCGCTCTGGACGCCCGGTTTAGTTCGATGAAGAGCGATTAAATCAACTTCTCCATGAAAATCCGCGTCAATCCACAATCAGCCAGCAAATGAACTGTGTGCATAAGACAGTCGTTAAGCACCTTTATTTAATGGGAAAGGTTCAAAAACGGCGCTTGGGTTTCTCAAGTATTGAATGACAACAACAAAAATCAACGCTCCACAATCGCCGCCGGTTTGCTCGCCCATCATCGCGCGACACGGGATCACAAGCAACGTTCCCTTTATCGCTAGTCACGGGTGACGAAAAATGGTGCCTTGACGTCAATATGAAGCAACGGAAAGAATGGCTCAGTCCCAAAAAACAAGCGATGTCACGCGAAAAACAAGAAATTCACCCTCGAAAAAAAAAAGTTGTGCGTCTGGTGGGACTGGGAGGGTATCATTCACTACGAACTTCTTCAGAACAACCAGATGATCAATGCAGAACTCAATATTCAGCAAATGCATCGACTCAAAGACGCCATTCAGCACAAAAGACCTAATCGGCGTTATGGCGTCTTGCTGCAACACGACAACGCCCTACCAAACATCACCAACGTCACCAAAAATGCCATTCAAACGCTTGATTGGAAAGTTTTGCCGCATCCGCTATACTCTCCCGACCTGACACCATCGGATTTCCACTTTTTCGATCTCTTTCAAACACTCTGCGTGGCGTTTCGTTCAATAATGACGTGGAATTAAAAACTTGCTTGGACGAATTTTTCAAGTCAAGACTCTGAGATTTCTATCGTAAAGGATTCGATAAACTTGTTGAACGATGAGAGAAAATTGTAAATAACAAAGGGGAATACATAATTCATTAATTTATTGTATTCTTTTTGTTTAAAATTTAAAAAAAATAATTTGAAGAAACGGCCATTTTTTATTATCCAACCCAATATATGCTGTAACGATAGACCTATTAAAACGATAATAATAGTCAACAAAGTTGCCTGTTGCATCTCAAAAATTTAACAGGCTGGGTCAATTTTTTAACGATTTATAATTAGGTAATCCCTTTTTCCTAAACTACTAATATTAATTTCATAATTTTGCTTAGTAATAAGAAAGATATAAATAAAATAGACATATATATGTTTCGGGACATTTCAGGGAATGCCCACAATATGCCCATTTTCAGTTTAGGCTGTTACAATGCGGACTTCTTTGTTAATTAACCCATTATTGTACGTCTAATCGTTTAAGATATCTCCATGTTCTCTACTTTCAAACATACACTCTGAATATTTTCGGTTTTTAAATGTTTTATGACTGAAAAGTTAATTGCTACTTATGAACAATAAATGAATCATTTTAATGACCTTGTACTTTCAATATTGATAGATCTAGCAATACCTACTTGAAAACGAAAACAACCTATTTATAATCCAGAATAAAGCTGTAAAAGCCAATTTTTGTATAAAAGTACCATTTAATGGCAATTAAAAGCACAACCAACAATGTAATTAAGTTCGTTTATATACAAATTATAGCAGCAATTATTGTTTATACAAGTGCCACTTAAGTTTTTCTTCGGGCAGGTCATAGTATCTTTTAAACCGTCCACATGACACACCCAGCGTGGTGTACCCATTGATCTCCGACTCTACCATGTACCATAGCATCGATGGTTCCGCAACCTAATGACATACCCGACCTTGCTTCTATATTCCAGACAAGTACTGTACTAATGCACTTTCAACTGTTTCCGTTAAAAAATCCCTCGTGGTATGCGTATTTTTCAGTTAATTAGAGTGAGTGTTGCAGTTGCAGTATAAAAGATCACATTGGCTGGGCGCAGGGCCAGTACACTTTAGTACCTCATAGTATAAGGTAGTTACATAATAAATACACAATGTATACGAAGGTAGGAGTCGTCTATTTACTTCTTTTTTTGTTCTGTAGCGCTAACAATGGGTGAAAGGGCGATTTGTATTGTAATCAGGCACTAACTTCCTACAGCGCTTTAAATCCATAAATTATCTTGCTTAATGGATATTAGTTCAGTGTATTTTGTAATAGTTTAATGTATCTTGACTGCAATGGATTAATTTGTTTGCAAAGATTTGATCTATGCGAAACACTTTGCCAAAAAGTGCATTAAAAAGATTTTAAAGTATGTGGTCAAAACTAACAAAAATGTTTTATTATCCTTGTAACTTGTTTAATTACCAAAAATTTTTTGTAACTCTTGGCTTAAAATTAGAATAAAATATTGAACTAATATTTCAAACCTTAAAATTATTAGTAACTACTACATAATTTTGCAAAATTTACTCTTTCGCAAAAATCATGTTTTTCTTAAACACTTTGGCCTGCTCTTAAGATTTTGTGAATTGGTGATGGTCTTTTTATTTATGAGTCTGAAAAATCAATTTTTTTTAAGAATCCGTTCAATATATCCAAAACTGTATACAAAATTGTAAAGACTTGTATAACAAGCATATGCAGTGACTATGAAAAAGGCGTATTGCAATGTAAATCAATGACAAATCGTAACGCATTTGCAGTGAGCTATAGTTATATGATCTTAAAAGTTTAAATTTAATTTAAAAATCATGAAATAAACTAACTGTTTATGTCTTAAATAATAAATCATGTTTTCGCTAAATTTAAGTCAAAAATTTCAATGTTGGTGTTTTTAACAAAACAGCTTAGCACAACAAAATTTTGAGATTCTAGGCCAATTACGTGTTGAAATTTAAAAAAAGAACACCTATACGGTTAAGTATTTTTTTAAAGATGAATTGCGTTTAGGAGAATTTGTGTACAACAATATAGTTTAAATAAAAATCACTTTTCTTGTAAAAATGTTAGACCATTCAAGACTCTTCCTAGATAAGGGAGATGGGAGTCTAAAAA
This sequence comes from Elmis aenea, assembly GCA_947652605.1. Taxonomy (NCBI): domain Eukaryota; kingdom Metazoa; phylum Arthropoda; class Insecta; order Coleoptera; family Elmidae; genus Elmis; species Elmis aenea. The sequence continues at coordinate 19,332,099 of OX393580.1, read as the reverse complement.
CTGGTCTAGCAATTCTACAATATATTTTTCATTAAAAAGATTTTCGTTATTATAATTTGTTTATTACAATATTACTCTTGCAATTCAAGCATTTATCAAAGTCTGCACAAGTTTTGAGAGCCTTAGCTGTTTATTGGTGTTTTATTTTTTACTTCAAATTAATAAAAACGATTATTTAAAACGGTATACATTTTTTTCATCAACTTCTTGATAGAAATAAGAATTTAAAATTGATTTTGTATATGTTTAAATTAAGAATTAAACACTCAAATAATTTAAATATTTATCAAATACTACAAGAGAGTCTTTTTTAGTTAAAAACAAATTTATTCTTTGAAAGTCCACAGTTTTTTAAAAGCCATTTTGCAATTACTAAAGAATCCCTATTTTAATCATACATAATGCAAAATTTCCGATATGCAACATGGTCTGCTTAATTCTATTCAGATTATTTTATAATAACATAATTTTTGTGTGTGAATAATTTTACATTACATAAGATCAAAATTTTGGTTTTATTATCCTGTGTATTGGGTTTTGTGACTGAATTGTTCCCAATGCAATTATTTTCAAATTTCGATCCCCATTTTATATTTTATATTTTTGGAACAGTATTTATATCATTTATTAATTTAAAAATATACATAAACTAGTTATCGAATCTTGCAATAAAGTTAATACGAATGCAATATTATTTACATCCACATTTTTAACCCTCTGAAAAATAGGGATACTTTCTATACAGATTTAAAAACAAATTTCTGAACTAGATATAAGTACTTTGAAAGTATTATTTTTGCATTTATTTAATATACTTTTTCATTTATTAAACAAAAACCCAATATAAATTTCTCCTCTATTTCCGATACTAATAAGATAAATATCTAGCAATCAATATACATGAAAGCACCCATTAACTGTAACTAAGTCATTTTGTATAAAAATAACATATGCAAAACTAAGTGATGCAACTTTTGCACGAACTTAGCAATATCCCACAAGAATCTACACTAAGTTTTGCAACAAACCGTTACAAAATCCTGCAATAAATCTCCGAGTATTGCTACTGCAATGTGTAACAATTATAATATAAATCATAACATTCAATTTAAATACAATAATTTTATACACCGGCATTCTTACTTACTCGAATAATTGTTTCAGCAATTAGTGTATTTCGATGTGATTATTGCTTACTAAAGTGCGAATAACCTGTTTAACATAATTATATCACTTACAGCTTTTCGAAATTAGCTTAAGTACGTTGAAACATATGGAAATGTGCATAATAAGCTGCATTTTGTGAATAATTAACGTTTAGTAGAATGACTACAAGAATTAAATATACATGAATGCAAATTATTTCAATGTCACATTACTTAAGTTATTGAATTCATTAATAAAAAAGAAACAAGGAGTATCGTTATTGTGTCTATATTGTTTTTTTTTAACATAATACTTAAGTATTTAAATATTTTTGTGCAAGAATATTATTAATTCATCAACAATTTTGACGTCCATAAAATTATATTTTGTGCAATATTTCTGTAGCTTCATGCAAGGATGTTTAAGTTGTTCATCAGTTGATACACACCCCTATGCAACAGTTCGTTTCTGCGTTAAAACTGAGTTTTTTTTCTTCAGGTTTTAGCTTTTGTAATGTTGGTGGGCTCTACCTACGCCGGATACTTGGGTGGTGCAGCTTATGCTGGCCATGCTTTGGCATCTCATGGCTATGCTGCGCCAGCCATCGCTGCTCCAGTCTACGCTGCCCATGCAATAGCTGCACCTGCATACGCCCCAGCCATCATCAAAGCCGCCCCAACTATCGTCAAAGCTGCCCCAGTTGTAGATTACTTTGTGAGTATCACAGGAAATTAAACTATCTAGTTTAGCTTCTTAGTTTTCGAATTCGAGCAGCAGCTTCCGAAGTTCTAGAACTAACGTTTCGTCCCTATGGAAAAACATTTTCAAGGAAATGCAATTGCTGCCAGTTGTAGCCAGCTGCTACAAAAGCTAACGTTTAGTAGCTGACTTCATTTCAAGTCGTACTGCTTTGAAGGTGTCTTGCAATACAAACGAAACGTCAGTTTAAAAAACTTCACAAAACGCGATACCTACTGATAAACCTACAACTTATGTTTTGTTTAATCGCATTTCTTTACCTAACTTATCTTAAATCTGCTAGCGTAGATTATTTCAAGCTTCCTTTAGTTTCAATCAAAGACTCAAACTTGAATTAACTGTTGACAGCCGGGTGATAGCAGAGACACCTCGGGCCAAACATTACTCTAGTGTTTGTACAACACGCCCGTTATCGGCAAACAGATGTTACTTACAAGAATTCAACGCTTTCACAGTAACATTTTTCTAATCGACGACAAGATAATAAAGAGAAACAATTATTTTTTAATTGATCCACAGCTATTGAAAGAAAATTTCACTGTCACTTTCGGAGAAAACTGACGACGCCTGATCGAGTCATTCTGCCATTTTTAAAGCAGTCTTAGCCCGAACGAAATATTCCCAAAACAATTAAAATTGATTAAGTATTAAATTTAAATAATTAACAAACTAGAGCTGGCGTTAAAAGAATAAAGTATCGAATGCATTTGAATGCTTTTAAAGTCATAATATATACAGCCTGAATGGTCGTTAACCTTGATTTCTAAACGTTTTGCAAATGTGTCCTTGCACTTGACATTTATACCATTAATACCATTTTAATTGACGTTTTTCAACGTCCTAACGTTTATTGTTTTATTTACGTTACACATCTGCTCGATGCGGATCAGCTATTATTAATTTCTCTGCCAAAGGTTAATCGAGTTCGATTTCTAAAGAATGTTGTTATCAGCAGCTAATAATCCTTTTAATTGCATTGATTTTAACAACTTAGTTTCATAAACTGTCGATTTCAAAGCTTCAGGCGTGTATAACCCGTTATGATGGCATAAAATAAACGGCACATCACAAGATAATTTAAATTTAAAATTGTTAAATGTCACAGAATATTTCTACTATTATTTGAATATTATAATTAAATTTAAGGAAGTGTCTCTTGCTTAAAATCTTACACAGTATTGTTGGAATTGTTGTTGCTTATTAGAATTTAATCTAAGGAAGTATCACTCACTATAATTTAGTATTTAGAATTTTATCTTAATGGGACTAAAACATGCACAGTTTCCAATAAATTATTTTGAAATTTAGAACTCGTTACCCGAAACTGTTAATTTGGCCGAAGTTACATAATTGTGTTGCGTATGGCAAAGTTTATGTGTGAAATATATGAAACTGGAATTACTTAATTAATAAATTTATCGTAATTGAAGAGAAATACGGCCAAATTAATTTCATTTTAAACATATTTAAACACTTTGGAAAGGAAGACAGCTGATTTTAACGATTTGCTCAAATGCGCAGGCATTTATAAGTTTTGTTTGAGTTCTAAGCAGGGCGGATAAAAATCATGATTTAAAAACAAAATCGATTGATTTAATAAAAATCAGATTTTTTTGATTTTAATTAAATGTACCATATTATCGAATTTAGTAATAAGTTTGGTTTTTGACAAATTTTCAGAAGAGTAATAAAAATAGATAGATAACTCATACATTTTTCAAATCAGAAAAAATTAAGCTCTTTAATGAACCCATAGCCAACTATGGTTGCCATTTTAAAAAAGCAAGTTTGGCTTATATCTCAAAAACCGAGTGTGCCATGACTTTTTAGATATTTTTTCTAATTCTACGTACAATTATCTACAGGAATCGTTTTACAGTTTGGTTTTACCATATGTGTCTATGGAATTATTTAACAATGAAAAAAACGCCTGTTTTTAGTTTTTTTATAATAATATAAAAAAGTTGAAGGTGTAGGTGAACTGTCAAAATGGCATTAAATTTGTCTTGAAATTCTGCCCAACTTTGTTAAATTAACCGACCATGTAACTCTTATAATAATAAAGTTACCCATACAACACATTTAGATTATGGCCACCCTGTTTTTTTTTAAATTCGAGAAAACAAAATTTTATTTCATTACAAATATTTTATTGTACTCATGTAATCAGTGATTTAAACTGATGATTTAAAAAAAAACAATTGATTTAAATCTGCTCAACCCTGGTTCTGAGGCTTTCCTAGTTAAGAAGAAAATTGTCGAACATAGTTCCTGCAATGGTTTAAATTTTTTTTTTTCTAGATTTTGACAGATTTAATCCTTGATGGACACAAAACGTTGTCCTGTGCGCAATTCTTTTACACAGTAGTATATTAAATTGTCTTACAATAATCATGTTGTTTTTATAACAGGCTCCAGCTAAATACGAATTCAACTACGGCGTAGCTGATGGCCACACCGGAGATCACAAATCCCAGAGCGAAGTTCGCGAAGGAGACGTAGTCAAAGGTCACTATTCCCTCGTCGAACCCGATGGCACCATCCGTACCGTCCACTACACCGCCGATCCCCACAACGGTTTCAACGCCGTAGTATCAAGATCGGGCCACGCCTCACACCCCGCTACTATCGCAACAAAAGCTATCGTAGCAGCGCCAGCTTACGCTAAAGCGGTAATCGCTGCTCCAGCATACGCCGCCCCAGCATATGCCGCTCACGGCGCTTATGCCGCTCCTGCTTTGGCCGCGTCCTACCACGCAGGACCAGCCCTAGCTTACGGTGGATATTACAAAGGCTAAACCAATATTTAAACAATTAAATAGTAATGCATTGTTGACTTAACCAACTACGACTAAAGTAAATAATCCATTATCACCCCAATATTATTTACTTTAATTGTATTATACAAAACGTGGCCTGTAAAATTCTTCTCCATGTTAATGCTGTGCATTCATTTATTTTATAAGCTGCGTTTTGTATAGAATGTATTCGTACAATTTTTTTTAAGTTCGAAGGCATTTTTTTCTCGTAGCAAATTTTATTATTTATTGTATTTCCCGTTTGCAACGAGGACATAAATGCCGTAAAGCTGACCGCCATGCCAAATTATGACTTGTGTTATTGACCTGTGTTTTTTTTTCCTTTTTTATACTCGCTTTAACTATTTTATTGTTGTAAATATTTTATGTAGCGTGTAGCTTCTTCAAGCCTATAATGTGCAGTATTGTTCTCATCTTCATGAAATCATAAAATACATTGTTTTCTTCATCATACCAAAGAGTTTTATTGAAATCGACAAGGAGTTATTACATTTTAGTAGCAACTATTAAACCCATATTTATATTTTAAGTAGATAATAAAGGATAATTTTGCTGTGTAAAGTTACATGCCTTAGGTACGGACAAACAGATTAAGGAAATTAAATAACACTTTAAGTATAGTTTCATATACCTACGTGTAATGAATATTTCCTGTAGGTTTTGCAAAAATAGTTTTTTTTTAATTTTTAGGTATTGAACTTTACATGTTTTAAAATTATGGATAATATTTCTGTGTACAGCTACATGCGCCAGGTACAGACAAACAGATTAAGAAATTTAAATGGGGTTTAAAAGATTGTTTCATATCCATAAAATAAATTTTACTAAAATAGCATTTTTAAATTTTTAGTTATTAAGCTATAGACGTTTAAAAGTTAATCTATATGCTTTGGGTACGGTGGTACGGACAGAGAGATTAAGGAATTTAAATAAAACTAAGCATCATATAGGTAAAATGAAGATGCCCTTAAAATTTATTAAAATATTTTTTGTCCTTTTTTAGTTTTAAAGGTTTAAAAGTTTAGTTGATAGGTTTGAATATTAAGTATGTATAATATATATACAGGGTGGATCAAATTCGAATGTTTTACGGGGTATCTCGGCTCTCGGCAACCGGTATAGTTGGCAAAAATCTGATATAGGTCTTTTAGGCTATTTTTTTGAGCAAAGAACGACTATTATTTCAGGTTTTTTATATTGCTTTACAGAAGAAAAATGAAATTTCATCATATTTAAAAATTTGAGACATTTAGGTATTAAAATAGAACAAAATGTTTTTGAGGTTTATAATAATCATGTTAAATTAAAAAGCATTAACTGCAGTACATTTATGCTTAATTGTAGCATCCTGACACTATTCAGAGCCAAGTGATATCCTTCCAAACAAAAAGTGATTCACTGTTGCCCACTTGACCCTACAGATTTTTATGCTTAATTTAAAAACAAAGTTACTTTTTTTAAACGATCTTTACTTTTAAAATATGAAGTAAACTTATATTTTTTTAAATAGAAACCCTAGTTGACCATGGCCTTATATGAAAGACCATTTGTTTTGCTTTTAAAAAATATTTGCTGCAAAAAATAACCGAGATATAGCTAATTGTGTTAAATTTTCCTAATCAAAGTTTGCCATGATTTCGTAAACAAGTGATGTTTGCAATTATTAATCAACTAAACGTCATATCCATGTAAAATTTTCAACTTTTAAGCAAAGTTGTATATTCTTTTGTATTTTATAACTCTTTACTGTGATATTGTGAACATGGCTAAATTTGAACACTTTAAAAAGTTTAATATGTTAGAATATTACATTGATTGTGATAAAAACGTAGCGGCAGCTGCAGAATTTACTTGGAAATGACGTTTAGTTGTTTAATAACTAGAAACATCACTTGTAAACGATATCATGGCTAAGTTTGATAAGGAATTTTTTACAAGATAAGCCATATCTCGGTTATTTTTTTGCAATAAATATATACTATATATTTTGAAAAGCTATAAAAATGCTTTTTTATATAAACTTAACTAGGGTTTTATTTAAAGAAATAAGTTTACTTCATATCTCAAAACTCAAGGTCGCTAAAAAAAAATTTTGTTCTTAAATTAGGTATAACAATCTGTATAATAAACCTTCATTACATTTTGTTCTATTTTAATAAATACCGAAGTTAAAGTAAATTTTCAAAAATGATGAAATTTCAATTTTTATCTGTAGTGCCAAAATTGAAAGCGATATAAAATATGCGTTTTTTTCTCAAAACAATTAGCTTAAGAGACCGATATCAGATTTTCGCTAACTATTATGGTGACCCGTAAAACATTTGAATTTGGTCCATCCTGTACAATATGTGCTAAATTTGAAGCTGGCTACTGGTCATTTCTTAACCATAAGGGATAATACGTTGGTTAAATGGTACTAAAATTACCTTGAAGGAGTGACTAAGCGAAACTTAATGATTTGAAAAAAACTTTGGGAAACTAGACATGGTCGAAAAGTCAAAATTAGTCAATACATTAAATTCTTAACATCGCCTTTTTGACAATTGATAAATACGTCTAGAGTAAAATGTACTTAATATTATTGTGCAGTATTAAATCATGATTTTTTTTGTTTTCTTATCATGTATAATGTTAAGCTTCTTTGTAAAAACCACAAAATTGTAAAAAACTTACTTTCATTTTTAAAAATAATTTTTTTGTCACGTAAAGTAGTTTTAAGTTCAAATTTATTCAAAATTACTAAATAAATAATCACACAATTACACAAAAAGCTTCTGAAGATACTTTACATTTAAAAGTATTTTTATTAAAATAAATGATTAGCTGACAGCTTAAGCAACGCAAAACTTAAAAATCTGTAGCAATTTTGCGAATAATTACCAATTCTTCTGGTGTACCTATGCCTATATAAATATTAAATAAATTAAGATACGACTATTCTGGTAACATTACACTACCACAACTGCAAAAAATTAACTAGTAGAAAATATAACTTTGATTTATGTTACTCTATCCTGCATGTAAACCAACGATATTATATCGTATTCATGTATAAAGATTTTTACGTTTCGGTTACAGCCTTTTGGCTTACTTTCTAATTTTAAATCTGTCAACTTTATAATGGACAATGATATAAAAATAGTTATATATAAACATGCTAAGTGCTTTATTGATATTCCGATCTCCATATAGATAGCGTATAGGTACGCTTGGTATTTGTAAATAAAAATATTTGTAAAAGTAATATAATATAAGCTTTTGCATATTATATTACATTACCTATATTCACGTGTTTATTTATTAAACTGACTTCTAAATCAATTTGAATTGTGTTAAGGATACAGACTACATTTAAGGTCAAAATTTCAAATCACCACTTAATTTTTTTTGCTGTTATATCCACTGTACAGGGTGATCCAAATTCAATGGGATTACATAGGTATCTCGCTTAACATTCAAAATAGGAAAACAATTAAATCATTAATAATGTGCAGTTTTGTAAGACAAACTCAGAACCGTTTACAAAAATATTCTATCATTTTCGGTTTTTGAGTTACAGGAAAAAGAGTGTTTTTTTTCTCGTATTTATAATGTGTCATATTACATCCGTTATTGTTCTATATGTGTATACAGGGTGCACCACGAGATTCTTCGATAGCTCCTTTATTAATGAAAATATCAAAAAATATTTAATACAAATATTGTGCGAACCTATTTTCTACATAACCTAAAATGATTTACAAATATACAGAGTGTTTCGTTTGAGCGGCACATATAAAAATGTAATTTTTTTAAATAGAACACTGTATATTTTTACATTTTTGGATTCCTCTTAAAATTTACTTTAAAAAATGTATAAAGTTATATGGGTCTTAAGTCAACCGTTTTCGTAAAATTTACATTTTTATGAAATTTTTGAGCAATACAGCACTTTCAATTTTTTTTTAACATTAAAGTTATTTACAAAAGCGGTAAAATTTCGTTTAAAAATTAGATTGACAATAGATTAATTAACACTTTGCGCTAGCTACATTTAAAAAATATTATACAGGGTGTTTTTTACGCTTGGTCAAACTTGTGAAACTTTAAACATGGATAAGTCATTTTTCTTAAATGCAACACCCTGTATATTTTTATATTTTTTTGTAGAGAATTTAATTGTCTTTCGAAATTATTAAGCATGTCCTATACCTAAAGTTAATATTTTTCGAGCTATCTCGATTTTTATTATTATTACTAAGGCATTTGAAATATTTTAAAGTCGGCCATGGACGTAAGTCGTAATTTTTTAAAGAATTTTTAAATAAAAGAATTAAAAAAGCTGCAATTTTAATTTTAGGCTAAAAATCTACGCCTTTTTCCCGAAATTTATCATATAAATTGCTCAAGATTATATCCTTGTTCATGTTCTACGCACAGCCGTAGACGTTGTCTGAAAGACTCTAGCACCCTTTATAACATTTCGGGGATTATACCATCAAAAGCAACGCAGCAAGTAATGCAGTTGCCGAACACAGAATATCCTAATAGATGGATATGGGCGAGGTAGACCAATCTCCTGGCCACCTGATCTTACCCCTATCGATTTATTTTTGTGGGGACACATAAAACAGGTGTATCAAGAACCCCCAACAACTGCTGAAGATATGCAGAACAGGATTCGTGTTGCTTTTGATGGTATAACCCCCGAAATGTTATAAAGGGTGCTAGAGTCTTTCAGACAACGTCTACGGCTGTGTAGAACAAGGACATAATCTTGAACAATTTATACGATAAATTTCGGAAAAATGGGGTACATTTTTAGCCTAAAATTAAAGTTGCAGCTCTTTTTATTATTTTGTTTAAAAATTCCTTGAAAAATTTCGACTTACCTCCATGGTCGACTTTAAAATATTTCAATTGCCTTAGTAATAATAATTAAAAACGAGATAGCTCGAAAAATATTAACTTTAGGTATAGGACATGCTTAATAATTTCGAAAGACAATTAAATTCTCTACAAAAAAATATAAAAATATACAGGGTGTTGCATTTAAGAAAAATGACTTATCGATGTTTAAAGTTTCACAAGTTTGACCAAGCGTAAAAAACACCCTGTATAATATTTTTTAAATGTAGCTAGCGCAAAGTGTTAATTAATCTATTGTCAATCTAATTTTCGAACGAAATTTTACCGCTTTTTTAAATAACTTTAATGTTAAAAAAAATTGAAAGTGCTGTATCGTTCAAAAATTTCATAAAAATGTAAATTTTACGAAAACGGTTGACTTAAGACCCATATAACCTTAAACATTTTTTAAAGTAAATTTTAAGAGGAATCCAAAAATGTAAAAATATACAGGGTTTTCTATTTAAAAAAATGACATTTTTATATGTGCCGCTCAATCGAAACCCCCTGTATATTTGTAAATAATTTTAGGTTATGTAGAAAATAGGTTCGCACAATATTTGTATTAAATATCTTTTGATATTTTCATTAATAAAGGAGCTATCGAAGAATCTCAGGGTCGTGGTGCACCCTGTATAGAAAAATTTATTTTTCGTAAAATTCGATCGCCGTTAAAAAGTTATGACGCTAACTAACCTTTTTTTAAACGAAAGCTATAGTTGGCTATGACCTACATATTAAAATTCCTTATATTTTCTCATTCTAAATATAAAGGGTCCTGCAACAGTGCGTCGGGCTTTCCTAGCGCCCGCCCGTAGGAGATAGAAAAAAAAAACAAGTTACTTCACTTTGAAGTTTGGTAAGTTTGTAATTTTTTTGTGAATACCCTGTATCACTAGATTTAAATTTCTTATTATCACAATGTTGCTGTTTAACCGAACTGACATTATTGCTAAAAATTATTTCGTAACTTCAAAAAACGAGGTCGCTACGATTTATTAAAGCTACTTGCTTATATGAGATTTTTCGAAAAAAAAAAAATACAAGTTGGCAACACTGACACAAAATCAAAAAGTGAACAGATATTAATGTAGAGCTTAATAAATGACATCGGAATATCTAAAAATATACAGGGTGTTCCATTTAAAAAAATCTTTGTTTTTGTTATAGCGCAAAAATGGGACACCCTGTATAGCTGGAAATAATTTTACAACGTAGATCTTTTCCAACTAATAATTTTATGTGCGTACGTTTTTTTTTCTCTTTCCTACTGGCGGGGCGCTAGGAAAGCCCGACGCACTGTTTCAGACCCTGTATAACGGTTGATGTGGTTATTTTTAATACTATGCAAGTTATGAAAGTTTATTACTTTATTTTTTAAGAAAAACATATTAGGCTGTAAAAACAAAAAAAAACATGGTGTAAAACCTTTTTAAACTCATGTGGTACAAGTTACGAAGGTTTTTTAATTTGTTGTTGAAATAAAAATTATAAATATTTGAAGATAAGATAACAACAATATAATCAGAATCAGCAGTTATGTAATCTATTGTGGGATATCTTATTTTAAATTTTTATAATGTTTGTCTCAACAACAAATTAAAAAACCATTCGTAGCTTGAGTATTATTGCAAATAAATACATCAATTCCTACATACTTGCAATAAGAAAACAATAAGGAATTTAATAGGTCATGGCCAACTATAGCTCCCTTAAAAAAAAAGTAAGTTTGTGTCATAACTTTTTAAAGGAGAGTGTAACATTATTATTTTTTTAGCATAATTGAATCAAAAATAAAAATATCCAAAAATAGTATCTACTTATATTTTTTTGATATTTATAACAATAACGGAGATATGACACATTATAAATATGACCAAAAAAAATAGTTTTTAACGACTCAAAAACTGGAAATGATAGAATATTTTTGAAAACGGTTTTAAGTTTATCTCAAAAAACTGCACATTTTTGATAATTTATCTGTTTCTCTATCTTGACTATCGAGATACCTATCGAATTTGGACGACCCTGTACAATGGATTTAAAATTAATAAAGTCGACCCTGAGTAATTACAGAACAGTGGTTCATATTGTATGACCGACGTCCAGCAGTGCTGAATGTAATTCTATATCGCTTGTCATGTACAACAACTAATCGAATCACGCATTTACGAAACCAACATAAAACAATTTGAAATTCAATAGTTTCGTTCGATCATTGCCTTTAATTAAATAACAGCGCTCTTAATGCTCTGTTTCGCTATATTATTTCACTGCGCGTTTGTAATAAAACGCACATAATTGACAACAGCTTTGAACTTTACATGGAGCGATTTACAACTGAATAAATCACATTTATTTATAACGGAATTCAGCTATTACGTGTGAGTGGAACATTAACTAGGCGATATTATCTAAACAACAAGATTAATTAGCAGACACCTTGCTATTAGGACCAACAATACACTTAATCATAAATTTTTATTTCGGTTGTGCAATTGGCTAAGTGCAATTTAGTTTAATAACGTGGTACTTTTATATTTAAGGATATTTTTAGTGCGATTATCGCACCTGTAGTAATTTGTTTAAATCGTTGGTAATTAGTCAACGACAAAACCAAAACATTTTCTCTATAAATAGATAAAAGGTAAAGTAAAATATTTTCACACAAATTTGATTAATAAAAATAGCAAATAAGGTAATTGTAAATAAAAATTTGAAAAGTTTTTAAACACTGCTCTATCACAGGCCGTGGGAAGTATACTTACCACCGGAGTACTTAGTGCATGGAAAATCTCTTTACCGCCTATGATTAGGCGTGTTTGTATAAAAATTTGACGAACTATGAAGAAAAAAGCTTTTTACTACACCAAGGGCGAGCAAATGCCTGCCCGCGGGCTAAATACGGCCAGTGATAACATCCAATTGGGCCGGCTGTTTGAAATAGACAAAAATGTATTTTGTTTTGTCTGGTGTTATAAAACACCAATGACCGGTTCTGGAATATATGGGGCTCGGCAAAAGATTTTTTACACCCCTCACATCTAAATTTATTCAGGCCCGCGCCATCCTAACCAATTTTTAACCGGCTCTTTGTAGGAAAAAAAAAATTCCCACCCCTGCACTGCACTATATTCAGTAGTAATATAACAAGTGCATTGAAAATTATCGATAATTTTTGGTATGCCCGAATGCAAGTTGAGCTGAAAAAATCAATTGTGTTTAATTAAGTGATTTCAATGTTATAAAGAGTAACAGAATCTTTAGAAATCTACAAATAAAAAAAATCTTATATAAATAGATACAAGAACGTAATGATTTATTTCGTTTTAATTGTTATTCTTACAGGTCACTTAATTATGTGATTAATATTACGTAAGTTATAATATAATAAGTAAATAAATACTAGGAAAATATCCTTTTGATAAAAAAGTGCGTAGCTGGAAAACTCAGATTAAACAAATTGATTCGTTTTTATTATTAACTAGCGATTCCGGAGCCCCTTCGAGGCTCCTTCACCGCTAGATCCCGGCTTGCGCGTAGAAGGTTCGAGCGTTTAAACGTTACGTCGAATTGACAAATTGTCAAATTTTGACGAAATTCTCGCTCCAGACGACCCGATTTAAATGTTGTGTGTAAGATTTTGGCACGTTTTCCTCAATATCTTTTCCGGACGATTTTTTTGGGAATTCTCATATAGCCTATGTTCTTTCCATGGTCCTATAGATTGTCTGTGCCAAATTTGGTCAGGATCGGATGAATGGTATAGGAATGCATAAAGGACAAACATCCATACAAACATACATACATTCATTTTTATATATATACTAGCGATTCCGGAGCCCCTTCGGGGCTCCTTCACCGCTAGATCCCGGCTTGCGCGTAGAAGGTTCGAGCGTTTAAACGTTACGTCGAATTGACAAATTGTCAAATTTTGACGAAATTCTCGCTCCAGACGACCCGATTTAAATGTTGTGTGTAAAATTTTGGCACGTTTTCCTCAATATCTTTTCCGGACGATTTTTTTGGGAATTCTCATATAGCCTATGTTCTTTCCATGGTCCTATAGATTGTCTGTGCCAAATTTGGTCAGGATCGGATGAATGGTATAGAAATGCATAAAGGACAAACATCCATACAAACATCCATACAAACATCCATACAAACATCCATACAAACATCCATACAAACATACATACATTCATTTTTATATATATAGATAAGATAAGATAAGATATAAGATTGCTAACCTAAAATGTGAATAAAATGTTTTTTTAGTGTATAAATTATTTTTGAATAGATATGCTACATTTAAGAGTTTAAAAATTCCATAGACCATTTTCGGAAATTTCATTAAATCAGTTTATTAAAAAATTATCCGAAAAGTACCTACTCGACACATTAAAATTTGCAAAAATGTGTTTTGAAAGTTCCTTAAAAAAAATATTCGGAATAACAGCAGTTATTTTAAATACGTTCATACAATACTTTTTTCGAAAGTCTTAAAATTTATTATTAAAGTTAGTTAAAAGCAGGGCTCGAAACCGAAAAAAAATTTGGTTTACGGTTAACCGAAATCGAGAACTTTATTTTTATAACGGTTTTTGTTGAAAAACCGGTTTTATTCCTAAAAAACCGGTTTAGTGTAAAAAACCGATTTAAATTAAAAACCGGTTAAATTAACCGGTTTTTAAAATTATTTAATGCAAAGTATGAAAAGATATTATCAGTAGTAATATAACACGTGCATTGAAAATTATCGATAATTTTTTGGTAAATATGCCCGAATGCAAGTTGAGCTGAAAAAATCACGAGTGCACGAACTGCACGAGTGATTTTTTCTGCTTCAACTTGCATGAGTGAAGATTTGTCAAAAATTATAGATTATTTGCAATGCACGAGTTATATTTTGTCAGAAAATTTCCTTCCCCTAACCTATCTGTCAAATTAAAATGTTGTTTAATTTAGATAAATTAAAGTATATAGTCTGTCCAGCGAGTAAAGAGGGCTATCGGATTAACTGACTAATGCATAAATTTAAGTACGTAAGCGGTATGTTTCGTGTTTATGTGCTTAGAACTCGATGACACAAAAAAAGACAGAATGCATGTATGTATTTCGATGCTGTCTTACTGCCCTAATCCGATAGCCCTCTTTACTCGCTGGACAGACTTTTACCTACTACTTACTGCCATTGTTATTATTAATAGATCATTTATAACTAATTTTTAATTCAAGAATTATATTTTAATAAAAATTAATTAACCAAATAGTATTTCGGTACATACATAATCTGTTATGTCAAAGTTTACAAGTACTGTCAGAGTGGTGTGTCAGGGGTGTGGTTTAATCTATATTAAAGTAACGTTATTGGTCGCCGACATCTGTCAAAAAATTATCAAGACCAAAATACCTTATTTCCTCTCCAAATTTATATTTTCCACCAATCAAAAACTCAGATTTCTTAGAAACGACCAATAAACGCATGAAAATCTGTTAATTGCGAAAAATAAATTATCAGTGTATGATTAGATATGTTTATTGGCCGTTTAAAGGAAATCTGAGTTTGTTATTGGTCGAAAACGCAAATTTGACAGGAGGATCAACTCCTGGCAGAGGAATGTAAAATTATTACCGTGTAATATTGCTCCTATTGGTAGTCTCTAAAAGATTTAGGATTAGTGATTGGTTGAAAACGCAAATTTGACAGGTGAAGGGAATTTTCATACGTACCTATATGTACCAGGTGTAACTGACATCAGGCTTTTTTTCTTTGTTTTTAATTTTAGGCAAACGAAATTTTAAACATGTGATATGTGCAAAAATCCGGATTTTCTGAGCATATGTACATTTTTGTTTCACTTTTGCTTTCGCCGGAAATGACCCTTACTTTGTTATTTTAAACGAAACACACTGCATATTTTTACATTTTTGGAAAGAGAAAGCAATTTTGAATCCAGCTGCACTATTTTAGTTAATTTTTATAATCTCAAATAATTTTTGGACAACAATTCAATTTTTCATTAAGTATGCCATGACCTGCATAAATTGAATTTTATTATGTCTAAAAGTGTCCGAAAAACGTTTTTGTTAATTTTAATTGACATTTGGGTTACTGCGCATTTGGTTATTTGACAAAAAATATTTTTTTTACTGGAACGATAGTGGCCCATGCAGTTGTTTAAGTAGAGTATTTTCTGACGATTTCAACAATACCAAAAACTTGGTATTTTTATTAGGAGCTGGCTTTAAAATTTTAAATTATTGTAAAGTTTTGGTAAGATACCCTAATAATCATAGTTTACTATGCTAAATAGCAACAAAACAAATGCTTTTGATATGTTCTCTATTTACGACGATCACTAACAATTAAACATTAAATAAAACTTTTAGGAAACACAAAGAAAAACAATTAACACACAAATTAATACAAAGTTTTATAAAATATATTTTTTTTAATTTTTAGAAATAAATCCTAATTAAAATAGCAAGTATAGTTGGATTCGTCAGAAAATACTCTACTTAAATAACCGCAAGAGGCACTATGGTTCTATTAAAAAAAAAAAATATTGTTTGTCAAAAAACCAATTTCGCAACCTTTAAAGTCTATTTAAGTAATTCAAAAGTCAATTAAAATAAACAAAAGCGTTTTACGGACACTTTTAGACATGATAAAATTCAATTTTTGCAGGTCATGACACACTTAATAAAAAATTTAATTTTTGTCCAAAAATAATTTGAAATTATAGAAATTAACTAAAATAGTGCAGTTGGATTCAGAATTGCCTCCTCTTTCCAAAAATGTAAAAATATACAGGTTGTTCCATTTAAAATAACAATGTTAGGGTCATTTCCGGCGAAACGGGAAGTGTACAAATAGGCACATATGCTCAGAAAATCCCGATTTTTGCACGTATCACATACAGGGATGCGCAAAAGCATGGAAACAGACAAATATCTAGAACACTATTGCAGATATAACAATGAAATTTTGTATATGAGCGTTATGGTATTTTTCGGATTCGATGAAAATATTAAGGTTACTATACGACGAAATTTTAAATAGAACACCCTGTATATTTTGCCATTTTTGGATTCCTCTTAATATTTACTTTAAAAAATGTAAAAGGCTATGCGAGTCTAAGCTAAAGTCAACCGTTTTCGTAAAATTTACATTTTTGTGAAAATTTTGAGCAATACAGCACTTTCAATTTTTTTTAACATTTAAGTTATTTAAAAAGGCAGTAGAATTTCGTTTAAAAATTAGATTGACAATAGATTATTTAACACTTTGCACTAGCTACATTTTTAAAAAATTATACAGGTTGTTTTTTACGTTTGAACAAACCCGTGAAAGTTTAAACATTGATAACTCATTTTTCTTAAATACAACACCTTGTATATTTTTACACAGTCTTGTAGGACATTTGATTGTCTTTCAAAAACATCAGACATGTTTTATACCTTAAACTGATATTTTTTGAGTTATCGCGATTTTATTGTAAATTATTAGGGCAACGTATTATTTTCGAGTAGGCTATGAAGGTAGACAGCGGTATTTTCGAGACAATTGAAAGATAAAAACAAGGACGTTATAATGTTACCTTTTCCTTACTTATTTTCGACATTTCTAAAAATGTAGATGTAATTTTACCATTGTTACGTTTAAATCGAGGTTTCTTAAAATTATGCATTTATTTAGTAAACTAGTGTGATGGCACAATTACTAAATCCTATAAACTAATTTTTTGTGTTTCTACAGTATGATTTTTGGTTGAACCGGAAACGGTTTCAACCCTAACCATTTTTTTAAATTTAAAGATAAGATTGGCCAGTGACTTTTGTTTAATCAGCGTTCTTTTCGCGTACTTAATACATAATCAATCGGTTTTTAGGACTTTGCAAACGATCAAAATCAATTATATGAAAAATATTGTGGCCATGATAAGAAATCTCGACATAAACGTAAGATTGTTAAAATTACATCTACATTACAAAAAATTTCGAACATTCGAAAGGAAAAGATAATACAGTGAGCTCGCGTTATAAGCAACCCACGATATAAGCAACTCGCGTTATAAGCAACACTCGATATAAGCAACTATCGTATCAAAGTACACGATATAAGCAACTGTCAGTGTGACAGTTAAAAATACAAATATCTAAAATACTATTGCAGATATAACAATGAAATTTTGTATCTGAGCGTTATGGTATTTTTCGGATTCGATGGAAATATTAAGGTTGCAATGCGACTTCCGGTTCAACCGGAAACGGACTCAAACTTTGAAATTTTGAATAGAACATCTGTATATTTTTACATTTTTGAATTTGTCTTAAAATTTACTTTAATAAATGTAAAAGGTTATATGGGTCTAATCTAAAGTCAACAGTTTTCAAAATATTTACATTTTTACGAAAATTTTGAGTGATATAGCACTTTCAGTTTTTTTTTTAACATTCAGGTTATTTAAAAGGGCAGTAAAATATCGTGTGAAATCTAGATTAACAATAGATTTTTAACAATCATTTTATTTTTAGGAGATTATTAATATACAGCGTCATTCAAAAAGTCTGCAACGAATGGAAAAGTTTTTTATTATTTTTTTCTCAGAAAATTGTATTCTTGATAAAAGTTGGTGCATGGTCTAAAACTAATTTTAAGATGAAAAAAGTTCAATAAAAAATCATATGACACTAGATATTACTGATTTTTTAAATATTTTAAGAGATACAAAAAAAATTATGGACAGTTTTTAAAAATCCCAAAATAAGGCTAGATTTAAATTTTGACGGTCAAATTTCAATTTTTATTTTTTAAGAAATTTTAACATTCAAAAAATCAAAAACCATTATAATCTAGTGTCATATGACTTTTTATTAATTTTTTTTTCATCTTAAAATTAGATTTAGACCATATACCAACTTCATTAGGAATAAAAGAAAAATCGATAATAAAAAACTTTTCCATTTGTTGCAGACTTTTTGAATGTTAGAATTTCTTAAAAAATTAAAATTTGAATTTGACCGTCAAAATTTAAATCGGGACTTATTTTTGGATTCTACATAACTTTTTTCTCATACATTTTTTTTGTAACTCTTAAACTAAGGGCTCTTTATACTTGCAAATATTTCAAAAATCGGTAAAATCTAGTGTTCTATGACTTTTTATCAATCTCTTTTTCCCCTTAAATTAATTTTAGACCATGCACCAACTTTTATCAGGAATGAATTTTTTTGAGAAATTAATAATAAAAAAAAATTCCATTTGTTGCAGACTTTTTGAATGACGCTGTATAATAATGTAATAAACTCGTAGGTTAAATTACTAAAACTTTTTGGCTTTATATAATTTACCAAAGACCATAAGTTCAATTTATGATCGGTGGAATTAGCACACGGTATAATAGTACCTAACTCGTTGCTTAGATATTTTTCTCCCGGGAATATTTTTCTTACGTGTATGAACAAGAGTTTTGTCCGGTAAACACTTGTAAAATAAGGCCGTTTCATCCGCTCTGTATACTTGCCATGAAATCACATCATATTTTTTTATTTGAGAGATGTACAAGTACATAGATCACGACTAAAGGTACGTGGCACGCGCGTATTTCGTTTGACATAGATCATACAGATCACCATAGCAACGCGACCACGATCGCGTTGTTATGGTGTAAACTTTTATTTTTAGTTTTACTACTAAAAACAAGATTTATTTATGTTAAAAATCGAATCGTTTCTATTTCTATCATATAAGCAACATTCACGTTATAAGCAACTTTTAGATCGGAATTGGCCGCCGTTAGTTGCTTATAACGCGAGCTCACATTACAATTTTCTTGTTGTTATCTTTCAATTGTTTCAAAATTACCGTTGTCAACCTTCATAGCCTACTCGAAAATATTACGTTGCCCTAATAATTTACAATAAAATCGCGATAACTCAAAAAATATCAGTTTAAGGTAAGTTACATATTGGTTCCCAGCTTATTCAGCAACTTGCAGCGGCTTCTTATCATCAACACTTTGCGTTTCTCAGTAATATAATATGATACCCGTACAAGATGTAAAACTCATGTACTTTTATAATCTTGTAATTTTTATTAGTTAGAATCTAGCCTTCAGCTAAATAGTATGTATTTTGGATAATAAAACCTTTTTTAAAAAGACCTTACGGTAAAGTAGAAAAGTAACTGGCGCAGTCGGTAGGATTGGTCAAACGAATATTAGTGAATATAATATTCGGTTCGTTTCAACGATTGATTGACTATTCCATAAAATAAAGTTAAGTGCAACCTTAACGTAAAACTTCGAGTGAAGTGACAAGTTCCTATCCAAAGAGGAAGTCTGTAAAGGAGTACTCACCAGTCCATAGTGGATTAAATGGAAAGGATAACAATTATTTTACTGTAAGTACCTATGTCTTTTAGAGGTAATCCAAGTCACTACAATTCTGATAGCTCAATTGACCAACAAAGTGATTCTGATTCAGACCTAGATCAGCCCAAACCTAATTTTTCAATTAAAAATAAAGTAATCGACAATTCAAATAAAATGGCTGTCCTTAAACAAGAATATTTAAACATGGTTCCTGATTTCAATGGTGAAACAGAACTTTTGCCAAGATTTGTCGAAATTTGCGAAAAATTAGTCAATAAATTTTACAGCACAGCTGATGTAAATGACTTTCAGAATGAATATCTGATGTCAAGCATATTAGCAAAAATTAAAGGTGAAGCCGCCTTAAGTATATCTTCTTGTATCATTAAAAATTGGCAAGATTTAAAAAAAGCGTTATTAACTACTTACTCTGATAAAAGAGATTGTTTTACTTTAAATATAGAAATGACAGAATTAAAACAAAGTAATGAAACGCCTTTTGAATTTTATAATCGTATACAACATATTTTAAATCTGCAAATTTCTTACATTACAATGCATGGTAGCCCACAAGAGATACCAGTTTTAACTTCATTTTTCCGTAAATGTGCTTTACGAATTTTGTTACGTGGACTAAAAGAACCATTAAGTTCACTTATGCGTGCTAAGAATCCATCAGATTTAAACGAAGCATTAAATATGTTAACTAACGATTTCCAATTAGAGCCACAAACTCAAAAAACATTTAAAAGTAAATTTCAAACTAAAACAAACTTTTATAAAAACCCACCAAAAGTGAATTATTTACAATTAACTAATTATGCTCATAATTCACAAAATCCAAACCCGAGTACTAGTAATACTCAAACAAATTATTTTAATAAAAATAACAATACTAATTATGGAAAACGTGCAGAACACAATGCTTTTGCATCGAATCCTAATCAAAGATTCCCAAAACCAACTCCAATGAGTGTATCGACTAGAAATACTTATCGACAATTTTCTAATCAAAATTATCGTCCTAGCCATAATAACTTCAGACAAAGTAACCCAAACTATATTGTCGAAGAATTAAATAATATTGATGATCAACCTTCAGTTGAATTTCCTGAAGAAAATGTTTTTTTTCACGAGAAAGCCTCGGACCCAGTTTTGAATTAATGAACTTGATTAATAAAGATAGCGAACTACCGTACATAATATTATCAGAAAACAATTTAAAAGTTTTAATAGATACAGGTAGTACAAGATCGTTTATCAAACCTGAAATCGCAAAAAAGTACTTTATAAATGCAATTCAAAATGACCCATTTCAAATCTCTACAGTAAATGGCAAATCGATTGGACATTATAGCGCAACTATTCAATGTTCCAAATTATTTAAATTACAACATAAGTTGAAGTATTATCTATTTAACTTTCACAAAAATTTCGATATCCTATTAGGTCTCGATAATTTAAGAAGTTTGAATGCAATTATTAATTTAAACGATAATGTTTTATATACGCCTAGCAGTAACATAAAAATTAACTTTTATAAATTATCACATGTTACTAATCAAATAACGGTAAAACCAAGATCAGAACAAGTGATAAAAATTAATATCAAAAATATTAAAGAAGGCGACATTATAATACCATATAAAAAACTTAATGACCTAGAAATACCTGAGTGTGTTACTACAGTTAACAACTACCAGGCTATTTGTACTATACTAAACCCCACTGAATGCATATCAGTTGCGGTTATTGAACCATTAATAGTAGAGAAGTTCGATGAATACGAACACTCCACTTACCCGAACTTTAATAATTTAAATACAGAAAAACTTAAATTCGATACGTCAAAAATTCGTACGTCTCATATGAACTCCGAAGAAAAATATACTGTAACTAAATTAATAAAAGAATATTCAGATATATTTCATTTGGAGAATAATCAGTTAAGCTTTTCGAATCAAATCAAACACAAAATTAGAACTACGGACGAAATTCCAGTTTACACTAAATCATATAGATACCCTTTTATCCACAAATCAGAAGTTGAAAAACAAATTAAAAATATGTTAGATCAAAACATTATTAGAAACAGCAATTCGCCTTGGTCATCCCCCATCTGGATCGTACCAAAAAAATTAGACGCCTCAGGCAAACAAAAATGGCGCGTTGTTATCGATTATCGTAAATTGAATGACAAAACTATTGACGACAGATATCCACTTCCTAATATCACAGATTTACTTGATAAATTGGGCAAGTGCCAATACTTTTCAACTTTAGATTTAGCTAGTGGTTTTCATCAGATAGAAATGCATGAAGATGACATAGCCAAAACAGCATTTAGCACAGAAAATGGTCATTACGAATTTTTGAGAATGCCATTTGGTTTAAAAAATGCGCCTGCAACATTCCAAAGGGTTATGGACAATATTTTACGCGGTATTCAAAATGAAAAGTGTTTGGTGTATTTGGATGACATAATAATTTTCTCCACATCACTACAAGAACATATTGATAGACTAAAATCAGTATTTCAAAGACTCAGAGAAACTAATTTTAAAATTCAATTGGATAAATCCGAATTTTTACGGAAGGAAGTAGCATATCTTGGACATATTGTTACTCCCGAAGGTGTTAAACCTAATCCAGACAAAATTAAAGCTATCCAAAATTACCCTTTACCTAAAACAACTAAACAAATTAAAGGATTCTTAGGTTTATTGGGATATTATCGTAAATTTATTAAAGATTTTGCTAAACTAACAAGGCCACTCACCGTTTGTCTTAAGAAAGATGCTCAAATCACTTTTGCAGACCCTGAGTATATAAAATGTTTTAATTTATGTAAAAATCTATTAATTAATGAACCGATATTACAATATCCGGATTTTACTCAATCATTTAATTTAACTACAGATGCCAGCAATTTTGCAATAGGTGCTGTATTGTCGCAAGGTAAAATAAGTTCTGATTTACCTGTAGCATATGCAAGTCGAACTTTAAACGACTCAGAACAAAATTACACAACCACAGAAAAAGAGTTACTAGCAATAATATGGGCAGTTAAATACTTTAGACCCTATTTATTCGGTAGAAAGTTTAAGATAGTTACTGATCATAAACCCCTCCAATGGTTATTTTCCCTTAAGGAGCCAAATTCAAAATTAATTAGATGGCGACTTAAACTAGAGGAGTATGATTATGAAGTAGTTTATAAAAAAGGTTGTTTAAATAAAAACGCCGATGCATTATCACGCATCGAACTTAATATGAATGAAACCCAAAAACATTCGAAAGGTATATTCGAATACATGGACAATTTCAATGAACAAATGAAAAACGTAAACACTCCAAAACACAATGATACCGAATCATTAGTGGTAGAAGTGGAAAATTTAAACGAACGCGAAAATCTAAACGATGACGAAACTGTACATTCAAATCAAGATGAAAATCCTATTATAGGCATTCCAATCACTGAATATCCAGTAAACTTTGGTAAAAATCAGATTGTTATCTCAGAAACAAATTACTCACCATCGTCCCCTTCAGTCATAAAACTTTATAAAGACAGGCAAAGAATTCTAGTTCAGTTTTCCAAGAACAACTATGAAAAAGAAATAATTAATTTTATTAAAGAATTTATAGTACCCAAAGTCAGATATTACACTTATTTTGAAGATCCGTTATATGAAAAATTCTGTAACATACTTCAAAAATATTTTAAAAGTTCAAGCATCAACATGATTAGGTGTACTAAAAAATTAATCGATATTATTGACGAAGACGAAATAATACAAACGATAAGAAATTACCATGAAGGTAAAACAAACCATCGCGGTTTAGACGAAACAGAAAATAGGATCAAAATTTCATATTATTGGCCAAATCAGCGAAAGTCAATCCAAACTTTTATAAACAATTGTGAGATTTGTCAAATAACGAAATACGATAGAAACCCGTTAAAACTTAAATTTAATATAACCCCTACAGCGGTTAGACCATTCCAAATTTTACATATTGACAGTATAACACTAGAGAAAGTTAAATTCTTAACTATAATTGATTCATTTTCGAAGTACTGTCAAGCATATAAATTGAATTCGTCCCAAGGTATTGAAGTAGTTAACAGTTTAATAAAATATTTTACACACCATTGCATACCAGAACAAATTGTTTCTGACAATGGTACAGAATTCAACAATTCAATGCTAAGAGAACTACTAGATGTTCATAAAGTAAAAATTCATTTTATTAGTTCTCAACATCCCGAATCAAACGGCCTTATCGAACGTTTTCACTCAACATTAATTGAACACATAAGATTATTAAATAATCAAAGTGTCTATAAAGACGAACCAATCGAAATAAAGGTAAATTATGCACTATTAGCATATAATAATTCTATTCATTCGGTAACAAACCTAAAACCGTATGAAATAATTTCTGGTCATTTAGGAACAGAATCTCCGTTTGATATAGAAGTAGATAAGCAATTAATTAATAATTATATTTTAAGACATAGAGATAAGGTTAAGTTACTTTATAAAAAGTTAAACGAAGATATACAAAATAAGAAAGAACACACAATCAATAAATTAAATGAAAACAGAGAAAATGTTGTTGAAATTCCTACAAGAGTATTTGTAAGAAACAAACAAAAACAGCAAAAAACTAAAAATAAGTTTAAGCCGGAAACTATAAAACAAGTTAATTCTGAATTAAAAACTGCTAAAATAATAACAAAACATTGTAACACAACTGAAAATATTCACCTTTCTAATATTAAAAGACCCAGACAAAACACTTATCAATTTAAAAATATTCCAGGTTCCTTTCAATCGGACAAGGAGCAGAAATAAAAAACGTCACCCAAAACTTAGGTATATTACCAATTAATTTAGGAGTAGCTAAACTACAACGCACGAAACATACTTTTGTACATTATTACAGTTTAAAATCGTTATTTGAAGAATACGACAATTTAAACACCCAATATGAAAATTTAAAATTAAGTACTTTAAATGATAGCACTTATAACAGAGAGTTCGACAATTACGATAAAATTGTTCGATTTACGCAAACAACGATTAATGATAAAATTAATAATATTAATATGCACTCACCCAATATTAGAAATAAGCGAGGTATAATTAATGGATTAGGAACGGTGTTAAAGACATTGACTGGTAACTTAGATGCCGAAGATGGCGAAAGAATTAATAAAATTCTAAATCACATGCAAACCAACCAACAAAAAATTCAAAGTCAACTAAGTATGCAGTACACTGTTAATAACCAAATCATAAAAATATTTAACGATACAATACAAGATATTCAACATAATGAATTAGTTTTAAAATCAAGAATTTTACAATTAAATGAAATATTAAAGAATGAAATTGCACATCAGAATATTCTTTTTGCAAAAGATATTTACAATCAATTAATAATACTTTATAATGCTATATTAAATATCCTACAAGATATGGAAAATTCTTTAACTTTTTGTAAACTACAAGTTTTACACCCAAGTATAATAACAATTGATGATCTGTTCTTAGAACTACAAAGAATTTCTGTTTATTATAAGAATCAGTTACCATTTGAATTAAAATATGATAATATCTTAGATTTCGAATCTATTATTGAAGTTAACTGTAAGGTTCAGCCCAATCAAATTATTTACTTTTTATCAATACCCATTGATTTTGAAACAGAATTTAATTTATATTACTTATTACCAATCCCCACCAAGTATGAATCACAATTTATAACTATAATTCCTGATGTCAAATTTTTATTGAAATCCAATGATAATAAAATAATACCTCTAAGTGACATTTGTACCAAAGGTAAAATATTTCAATGTCCGAGTTATTTACAAACAAACCACCTGTCGCTATGCGAAAAGCAAATTTTATTAGAAGGACACTCAAACCAGTGCCGCCATGTGGAATTGGATATTAAAGAAAATCACCTAGAAATAATTCCCGAAATCAACCAATACTTGGGAGTATTTCCATTGGAAGAAAATATTATTATCAAGTGCCAACAAGAAACCGAAACGAAGACACTTAAAGGAATTTACTTAATAAAACAAAATTCCTGCAAACTATACTGCAATCAACGGGAAATAACATTTCGAGACGAAACATTTGGCAAACCATTAGTGATCAACGCCCCACAGCTAACACCCATGAAAAACAAAAATGCTGATACCAAGATAAATTTAAGAACACTAAATTTAAAAGAACTACCGTCAAATCCTTCCACACCTATTATAGAACAAGAATTTAAATATTATGTGCCAAGTGCATGGACAGTGATTGTGTACATAATACTCATAATTATCGGTTGTTTCTTAACTATAAAGTGTATCAAAAATAGAAAACAGAAGAAAAATCTAAATCAATCAATCAAAACGAAAACAGAAGAAAGAAAAATCAATCTTCCAGAGGAAGCTAAATTCTAAGGAGGGAGGAGTTACATATTGGTTCCCAGCTTATTCAGCAACTTGCAGCGGCTTCTTATCATCAACACTTTGCGTTTCTCAGTAATATAATATGATACCCGTACAAGATGTAAAACTCATGTACTTTTATAATCTTGTAATTTTTATTAGTTAGAATCTAGCCTTCAGCTAAATAGTATGTATTTTGGATAATAAAACCTTTTTTAAAAAGACCTTACGGTAAAGTAGAAAAGTAACTGGTATAAACATGTCTGATGTTTTTGAAAGACAATCAAATTTTCTACAAGACTATGTAAAAACAAATGGTGTGTTGTATTTAAGAAAATCGAGTTATCGATGTTTAAAGTACACAAGTTTGACCTAGTGTAAAATACACCCTGTATAATATTTTGAAAATGTAGCTAGCGCAAAGTGTAAAATAATCAATTGGTAATCTAATTCTCAAACGAAATTCTACTGCCTTTTTAAATAACTTTAAGTGCTGTATCGCTGAAAATTTTCACAAAAATGTAAATTTTACGAAAACGGTTGACTTTAGACCCACATAACCGTATACATTTTTTAAAGAAAATATTAAGAGGAATCTAAAAATGTAAAAATATATAGGGTGTTCTATTTAAAATATCAAAGTTTGAGTTTATTTCCGGTTGAACCGGAAGTCGTATAGCAACCTTAATATTTTCATCGAATCCAAAAAATACCATAATGCGCAGATACAAAATTTCATTGTTATATCTGCAATAGTGTTCTAGATATTTTTCTGTTTCCATACTTTTGCGCATCCCTGTATTTAAAATTTCGTTTGTCTGAAATCAACACTAAAGGAGAAATGGGTGTGAGCCAGATTTCGGTTACACCCCGTATACCTCCCGTTGTCTATGCCTATAATAGTGTTTTACTATAGGCAGTGCGAAATATGCTTCCCACCATAATAATATCTACTCTTATAATTAGTGTTGAATGTAAAATGATTTTTTCTAGTAGTACTTTAATGAATTTGATTTCTTAAACCTATCCTGATCCCAAAAATACATTATTTTACCATTACTATAAAAACAAATGGCACGTGAAAGGATTAATTTTGATGAAAATTAAGAAAATGCAGTCGTCTTTATACTTTTTTCAAGGAAAAATCGAAAAATCTTCAAACTAACCAAACGGCTTAAAATTGGTTACACATTATTTAATGCCTAAATAATAATTGTAATTAGCCTTCAAATAATTAGAATTAATGTTTTAATATTACTATGAAAAGTTGAAAAGAGCAAAGGCTAGACTTTTCAATAAAAATCGAAAATTTCATACCTTTCACCATTAACCAAAGACATTGTTAACATTACGTGAAATTAACGATAAACAAGTAAATACTTAAATATGCAAAATTAAACATTTATTCCATGCAAGCTAAATTTTGATTGCCAATGTCATGAATGTATCGGCACTGCATGATTTTAGGTTCAATCTTAAGGCATTAAGCAAAAATATGATTGGCATTTGATTATTAATGTCTTAAACATTGTTCTAATAGATACGATTTTGAAAGTCTAAATACTTGTACATAGAATTTCATCATACTGTGCCAAAATTATAAGTTTAAAATAGGTCAAACTGTATTATTTGTTAGAAAAACAATGTTGCAGTACATTTATTATAATTAATTGTCAATTATAAATAATGTATCTACGCATGCTAATCAGACATGTTGGAATTTAAGTTTAAATGATAGATCAAATTCATGTACAGCCGCAGACAGATTTAGTCGTTGAAAGGAAATACTTCACTACTTACTAGATCCAGAAATATTAATTAACATAATGTAATTTATTGCTTTTATATAACAAGACATTGCTGGATTTTTATAAGAATAAAAACTAGACATTTATAAGCCGTTACTAAATTATTTTAAGTTTACAGAAATATACACTTTTGTTAACCTTTATCGATATATTATTAAGGCGCCATTTTTATTATTAATCCATCAAAAGCAGTCGCTAAGTTGATTTTCAACCCTGAATTAGTGCAATCAAATAAATGACCAAAAAAGCGAAAAATAAAGTATGGGGCTATCGAGTTTAATTTTGGTTAATTATTTTAAATAATTGTAGAAAATAAATGTTACGTTACTTATACAGTGTGTCCAAAAAGTAACGTAACGGATCAATATCTCGTCTCGGGACAACTTTACAAAAAAAAGTTTTATACAAAAGTTGTTTGTGGTAATTTACTACATAACCTTAAATTATTTTCAATTATACACAGTGTTTTGTTTTTGCGCACCGATACGTCACTATGTTTTATTAAATGGAACACCCAGTATATTTTATGATTTTTAGATGTAAAATTGAATTCTCTTTCAAAAACATATAGGTTTTATGTATCTAAATTCAGTCGTTTTTGAGTTATTTAAGTTTTTATGAAAATTTTGACAGAAACAGGAGTCTCAAAAAAATAATGATATTTCACAACTTGGCTATGTCAGAACCAATTCCTTTGAAACTTTGTTCGACAATAGTGTCATAGTGATTGCTGACTAGTTACAATTTTAAAATAATACACAGGGTGTTTTTTATGCTGGGTCCAATTGGGTAAACTTCAAATACGGTTAAATCAATTATTTTAAATTGAACGCCCTATATATTTTTACATATTATTATCGAAAAATTTATTATCTTTAAAATTTGTTTAAGGTCTATTATGTCTAAAATTGATATTTCTCGAGTTATTGCGGTTTTCATGTTAATTAATGGCTACAAACAAAATATTTAATAGAAATTAATTAGTACCTATTTAGATTTTTATTTTATTTCCAAAATTTAGAAAAATGTAGGAGAATGATATTTGGTAGATAATTTATACTTATTAAAAGGTTTTCCTAAGTAATATTTTCAATTATCTACAACCTTCACAGGGGCTGAAAAGTGCGACCCCTGTTGGTTTTTCTATCAGAACTTTTTGGTGGGTTGAAATTTTGCAATTAAAAAATTATTCCTTGGAAGCTTGATTTGCTTAGAAACTTTTTTATTCCCTAGGTTTTTCGTAAAACCTACAGTTTTTGAGTAAAAAATAAAATAAGTTAACATGAACCATCAAATTTAATATTCCAATATAAAACGATTCATTTTGGTGGTTGCCATGGTTTATTTGTGTTCATATTGCGTAGAATTGACAGGTGTTATTTGTTTTGACGTTTACGCGGTGACAACGCTAAAACGCCCATCAATTCTACCCAATATGAACATAAACAAACCATGGCAACCACCAAAATGAATCGTTTTATATTGGAATATTTGATAGTTCATGTTTACTTATTTTATTTTTTACTCAAAAACTGTAGGTTTTACGAGAAAACAACGATATAAAAAAGCTTCTAAATAAATTAAGCTTTCAAAACAAAAGTTTTTAATTGCAAAATTTCAACCCACCAAAAAGTTCTAATAAAAAAACCAATAGGGGTCGCACTTTTCAGCCCTTGTGAAGGTTGGAGATAATTAAAAATATTACTTAGGGAAACCTTTTAATAAGTATAAATTATCTACCAAATATCATTCTCTTATATTTATCCAAAATTGAAAAAGAAAATAAAAACCTAATTTTACAGCTCCCCTTTAGGGGGGTGTAACTCCGAAAGGAGACGCCAAAGGAAAAAATGTTATATGAAAGACCCTCTTTAATAAGGAATCACCTCCCGAATTTTTTCGCAATATTTAAGAAACACGCTGTACATGGAATTTAAAAATAAATTGTTGACAAAAAAGCATGAATAATATACATTAAAAAGCCTCATCATTTTACGTAATATTTAAAAAAAGTTTCACCCAATGTTTAAATGCAAGTATTACTTTCTCGTTATATATTTATATGTGCACATTTTAATTTTACGTATTTTTATTGCTATAATTAAGTGTCAATTGTTATAATATTGTTGTTATATAGTTATAATAGAGTACCAATTCCATTACCACAAAAAAACAGTCTATAAATGCTTGCGGTTTTATTCTGAACCTACTTGCTGATATTATAATTATAACAATTAGGTGATTGGCGAAGGTCACAAATTTGCTTAAAGGTATATTTATAGTAAATACTACAGCATAACATTAATAAAATATAATGAATGAATGCATTATACAAGACATTACATGTTCCTTCAACCGTGTTTCCATAGCGTAGATTAAGGAATTCAACCGTAAATTACGATTTGTAGAAAGCTTATTCATGCATTTTGGTATTAACTCAATTATTATTAGCAAAAAATCTCTAAACAGTTTTCACGGCAGTTGTTACAAAACAATGAAGTATTTTTTTACACCCATATAAAATTTTGTTGCAAATAAACGTTTTAAATTCGCAAAGTTAATTTTCTTAATAAATTTTTGGAAGAGATTGTAAGAGTTATTGTTTAAACAATTTTTTAAAAGTTTTTTAGAAGTTACAATACGACAGTGTAAGCAAATAAGTCAAACAATTATATATTTTTACTTAAACAGCTTTTATTAGCCTTTCAGATAATAATAATGTTTTACATGAAACATTTTTCTACCTTGAATGATTGAGTTTTATTGTTTCTCTTTTTCCGCGTCTGCTAATTTGGCGTCTCAAATCAGATCAGTTTACAACTAATAAGTTCTGCATTGCTGTAATTAAATTATTATAAATAAGGCAATACATCGTTAAAATGATTAATGGTAAACAAAAATTAGTTCTATCGTTCAACGTTATTACCGATAATTGAATACCTACCATGGCCGTTGAAAGTCATGTGCATAAAAAACTTTGGCTACCTTTGAAGGACTTAAAATCCGGAACAAATACTCTCACGATATTTTAATTTATTGCCTAATGAATAAGCGGACCTTAATTATCTAACGTTATTGAGTCTCGCGTAAAACAATTGGGTTGCAATCAAGGAGCTTAATGCAAGCGTATTGTTTGGAAGCTTTCATTTAAAACAAAAAATAATCAATGTTGTAGGTGTAGAATGTTGCGTCATTCCATTGTTTTTGCACCTCAACTGTTTATTGCTCATAAATATGATAAAATTGACAATAATAATCGTTTTAACATCCGTTTTTTAAAAAATAAAGTTCCAACTCGCAAAAATTCTTACCTACTAAGTACTAAGCTAATTTATGTATCAACATTACCGAAATTATCCCAAAATTTGGGATTCAACCACTAAATTTTTAAAGGAGTGAGCCGAAATTAATTCAAACACCTTAATTATATGACGACGTACAGGACCATCAAAGGGTGCTGATAAACTAAAACCACTAAGTCCTAGCTAGCTGTGGTATTACTTATCTGCATGATGCAATAACTAGCTTAGTATATGTCACTAAACACGCAACAAGTTCAGACTATAACATAATGGCAATATATCTAAAATCACAATTTTTTAATTTCGATACTTTCAAAAATACTTTCGCCGTTCTGGTCTGATAATTTTTCATTGAAGTATAGACGTGCTGAAAAAATTACGTTTTAAAACAATGCGACCTTACTACAGTAATTAATATAATTTATAAATCATAATTGTGCTTAAAAAAATAAATTAATTGATTTGTTCCAGCAATATTTGGGTTTAATATAATGAAACAACTTTGTATGGAAATTGACTGTTCATATTAAAAAGTATCAGTTGTACAAAATTTTAGCTAGTATTGAAGCTAAAAAGGCATGGAATTTTAAAGTGGCAAATAGGCTCTAGCAAAATTTTATTTAAAATGTATTTGGGCCACCATCACCTGTACAAACC
This sequence comes from Elmis aenea, assembly GCA_947652605.1. Lineage (NCBI taxonomy): Eukaryota > Metazoa > Arthropoda > Insecta > Coleoptera > Elmidae > Elmis > Elmis aenea. The sequence goes on along the minus strand of OX393580.1, from coordinate 19,299,876 downwards.
GATCGATTCGAAAATTCTCAACCCACGCAACTTTACATCATATTACATGTAATGTTTTGTAATCTTGTCGATCTACTTTTTATTTGCATATTTCAAAATTTACTAAAATAATAAACACCTACCTATCATTCACAGTACAAATATTACAAAATCGGAGCGAACTACGTTTTGAAATTAACGAATTTTGGGACATTGGCTTTTAATCGAAAACTTGAGCAAACTGCTACTGATATTTTGCAATGGCTAAGTGGCTAATGCTGTTTGAATTGACAATATTCAAAAATGTAGGATTATGTTAATGAGGTTTGAAGAATTTTACGTATATTCTTGGGGTGGTTAAAAGCACTACGGTTCAAAATTAGCCTAATTTGGAGGTTTGTCTCCGATCTATTAAATAAAAAGGATTTACGCACCAAACGGCTGTACAACAGAATTATTTTTCGCGGTTTAGAACCAAAAATTATTTTTCTAAGAATCGGGTTCCTAAAAAAATTTGGAATCTTTGGTAGAGAAACCATTTTTGATCAACTTTTTTTAAATTATGACGATCATGCAAGCTTAAGAAATCTAAGTGTTGCTTGTAACTTAAGTTGTGTTATTTATTAATATTTATTTAACCCACAATCTATGTCTTTGAATTATTGTACCACTCACACAAAACTATTTACTGAAACCTTCAAAACCATATCGCCAACTGCGAAAGTACTCAACTAATGGACGTCCTTGCCAAATATGCAATGTCATTTTATTTATTTAGCAACTTATTTACCGAGAATTTATCGACACATGAAACAATACTATCCATCGAAGTTTGCTCTTACGAAATCTAAGTCAAGGTTTCAAACTGTTAACAGCGACACACGTAAGAATAAACGCATTTTTAATAAGGCCCGTTAGAGCACACCTGCAATGGCCAACACCTAGTCGTTTGCGTGTTTCGAAAAAAATATTGCGGAATTTAAAAAGCGACGAACAGTAGGCTTTCCAGGTCAGCGAATATTAAAAGGCGCCAAAAATTCCGTAGTAGGTGGCTGTTACGACCGAGCCATTTGGAGGAAGTAAAAAAGAATTTGTACTTGCTCTACATTGGCACGCGTTTGCTGCAATGCACTTTCAAATTACGCTTTGTATACATAATAGCCTTACTGTGAACTTGTTTTTTAATAATTACGGTGAACGTTTCTTGGTCTGGGTTAACTATAAAAGCTGTAATCTACAGCCCCAAAGTCAGTATCCTCCTGTAGTTCACAGTGATAATACAAACATGATTGCCAAGGTGTGTAGTGTATTGTGCTCGGTAAAATGGGTGGTTTTTACCCCCTCTATTATTACGCAAAAATCTACCGCAAAACTAACTTAAATTAAACCATAACACCCTAAGGGGTAGTTTTTGAAACGAAACCCTCAAGGGAAAATAAATTTACGACAAAGTGTTTATGCTACTATATTAAAACGACTTTAAATATTTTCTTTTTTTTTGCAGTGCAAGTAGCAATTTTTTATGACTATCTGTCTGTGCATTGGTTCGATAGCGCAATCATTACCACCAGATTTGATCAGTAGAGCGCCAAGGGTTGTTATCCCTTGTTGCTTTTGCTTGCTCCTTCGCATACACTATAAAACCAAACGAAAATAAGCTTAGTCATAAATGTAACTTAAATAAGTTTGATTAAAATTTATACAAATTTTTTAGAATGTGACTTGTAGGAATGGTAGATCGGGGTGTTAGAAGTCGTGTCGTTTCGTCACTAGCTTTTTTATTGTAAATGATTCTATAAGTTTTTTATTCGGGATTTTTGTCGTTCATGTGCAAAGCGATTTTCTAGTTTTCGTTATTGGCTGAATAAGATAATCATAATTTCAAATCAACTGTAACGCAAAATTACGTTCAGCAAGTTTAATTTTTTTTTAAATGGCATTAATATTAGACGACTGTATAAAATTGTGTTACAGAAACATTGGAGTCATAGAACCAAAAACACAAATAAACGACTTGGCAAAATTTGCTTGTTTTAAATTTGAAAGTGTAACAAAATTTATTTTTGGTTGTTTCAGTTTAGTTTTACCAAGTTGTGAAGATCTAATTTTTTTTTAACTGTATTTTTTTCATTGTACCTAGCTACTTTAGCCAACCAGCAATATGTTCATGATACTTATATACTTAAGTTAAGAGTTCACCCGTTGGTGATCTAAATGATCTGCACTTTAGTTTAAACAATTTAATTATTGACAGATTTTTTACATGTGGTGGATGCAAAATTATACAAATACAATTAAAACCGTCAATAAATGCAAAACACGTTTCAAAATATTTGTAAAATTTACTTGGTTTTTTATAATTTAAAGACCAACAATATTATGTTCTGTTCAATTTGTTTAATTCAATTACAATTCAGTAAGATTTTAGGTAATCAAATTTAATTCAGTACAACTTAAATAAATTCAAGAATTTTTTGTGGCCATAAAACTTCTTTAAAGCTTCAAATATCTCTAAACTAATAAAACAATTAAGTTGTTTAGCTTAACAGCATCTCATAATCAATTGTTTTTCAGATTACCGCCTTAGTTGCTCTAGTAGCCTGCGCTCAAGCCGGATACATCGGCGGCGCCACTTCTTATGCCACCACCAACAACCTTGTTGGTGCCTATGGTGGTTATGGAGGTCTTGGAGGCCTTGGAGGCTACGCTGGCTACGGTGGCATTGGAGCCATTGGTATCGCTGCCCCCGCTATCGTTAAAGCCGCCCCCGCTGTCGACTACTGGGTAAGTGATCGCAACAAACTTTACGTTGATCGTACTTAAGATTAAGTCGCGCATGAAGATTTAGGCGCGACTTGTTTCCAATAAATTAACTCGAAAAAACAAATAAATCAACCAAGGATAACGTAATTGTGCGTATTAGATCACTCACGTACATTTACGTTCGTACCAGGCGTGTATATTATAAAGCTGACGGGCTTCTACCATATCGCTACCGGCAACGCCAAAAGATTCACTGCGTTTTGAGACTGTTTATTAATGTTAATGTTTTGTTATAGGCACCCGCTCATTACCAATTCAACTATGGTGTTGCTGATGCTCACACTGGTGACCAAAAAAGCCAACACGAAGTCCGCGACGGTGATGTAGTCAAAGGCCAATACTCCCTCGTCGAACCCGACGGCACCATCCGTACCGTAGACTACACCGCTGACCCACACAACGGTTTCAACGCCGTAGTATCCAGATCTGGACACGCCGTCCACCCACAAGTTGCAGTTAAAGCCGTAGTAGCCGCCCCAGTCAAAACCATCGTAGCTGCCCCAGCTATCGCCTACGGAGGTTACGGAGGTTACGGTTTGGGTGGTTTGGGTTATGGTGGATTAAAATATTAAGTGATCTCTTTACGTTCGTTCTGTTAGACTGTTCATATTGTATATACCTCATATTTCTTCTTATTCACTCGCATTCTTCATGCACTTTTACAACGAAAAATGTATATTTTGTGCAATCGCCATATTTATTTTTATAAAATAAAATGGTAAAAGATATAAACTTAGTAATTTTTAATCAATAACCTTACCTAACATTAAAATTAAGTCTCCCACACGTCAAAAGACAATACTTAGCAATGGTCAGTTTACACAGCTAAGCCATACACATATCAACAAAATTACTTTAACAACCATTATAATCCCCCAGCAACCAATTCAAAGCGATCTTCCAAAGTATTTCATTTATTATTCAAAATATTAAGTAACTTAAATAAATTATTGTAGTGGCGATCTATGCATTATTCATTACAAATAATTAAAGTCTGCATGATCAAGTTTAATGTGCAAGGAATTCTTTGTGTAATACCCTGATGATGGTTATTAAAGAAGCAAAAAACGAGTACTAGATACATAACATTATTCATGATACCCGATAACGTGTGATAAATTATTGCTAATTAAAAACGAGTTGCAATTATCGAAATTATTGGAATTACCACATTTTTTCTTATCGTAAGTGACTTAAATATGTATAATTATTATTTTATGTACAAAAACGGAATTACTAAACGCCAAGTTGACCAACCAATAATTAATATACAAATGTGAATCGAAAACTTGCTGATGTAACAAGTAATTAAAGAGAAAAACCAGATCACATGAATATTTATGTTGTTGTCATTCTTATTTGAGTTGATCGGGTTAACAAGTCTTATTCAATTTTGCATTGCACAATTAAACGATGATTTTTTAGCATATAACGGTAATCACGAAGAGATTTTATATACAATGTGTTCAAAATAAGTACATATTTCAATAACATTTGTTAAAATTGTCCCTCAATTTATACACAAATTGTATCTATCTAGCTGTAAACAAGCGCTTTTTTTAGAACATAGGTATACGGTGTTGCTAATAAAATGTGTTTAAATTTGTGAAATTGTACACCAATAACTCAAGATTATTCATCAAGTTAATCTCTGAATCATTAAATATGCAATTACTAGCTAATACTTTCCAAAAACACTCTCAGAAATTAATATTTATGTTTCCAGAAAATTAAAGTTTTCTTGCTCCAAAAATATTATCTTCAATAAATCTTGAGTACTATTTATTACACTATATTATTATATTTTCCTAATATTCTCGTTTAAATTTTAATATGCGTTATAAATTTCCTTTATCTATTGCTCCCATCTATAATTATAAGGAATTTTGTAAACACAAATTACTCGTTTAAACGCTTGTTAACTTTTTAGTGCTAAAAATTTTACATCTCAAATTGTGAACTAATTATAATAACAATTTTCTGGCAAAACTTTTTTCAATTTTCTTACGATGATAAGGAACCATCATATGTCCTTTAAAATATTTGGAACAAAACACGCAAGATAATTAATTATAACTTATAACGAGATATGATGAGTTAGTATAATTTTTTAATTTTCTAAACTAATAATTATAGCGTATTACTTACGAAAGTCAATTATAATAAGATCACTTATTGTTTTCTCTTAACGACATCTATTTAATACGCGCATATATGCATAAATCTACTTATGACACACTTAATATTTAATACACCATAACGTTAGTAAATAGATTATTGCATTAGGCAACTTATATAACAATACAGGTTTCATACACTTTTTCTAAATTTATTATACATTAATAGTTAAGTAGATTTAGTACCAAGGTGAAACTGATTAAATAATTACGAATTCCTCATAACATGTGAACCAAAAAGTGTCCATTACGTAATTGTATAAACATGAATATTCCCAAGAACGGTTTCTCACGTCTGCTCCGATTCTAATTTTGTTCTAGTATGCAATTTTTGTTCAACTTGAGAAAAAAAACTCACATCTCTCTATCAAATTTAAGTTTTAAAGTGGTTTATTCTCTAAAAACTCTACATATGTAGCTTGAGTTAAGCTTATACTTATTTTAATGCTTCAGAAATTTTTATAGTTCACTTATATAATTTGTAAAACGCTTTTAGTAACTAGATTCTTAATGTAGCCAAAATTTTTGTAAGGGTTTGTTAATGAATGATTTCGTTTTAAAATTGTTTGATGTAAGCTAAAAATTCGAAACGAAAACTGTTGGAAAACGATTCAAAAAAAGAAGATCTCTAATTATTTTTGCTGTAAAAGTCTTCAAACTGGTTACATTTCGACAACAGAACCTAAAAAAAAAATATTCATTAGTTTAGCCTATGTTTAGTTTATGCCTGATACCTAATGTCTAAAAGTATACTTCATACAAGAGAAATTGCTTTATTACTTCAAATTAAACAAATATCCACAGTTTTTCGGGTTAGTCGTTTATTCGCCGGTTAATATCGTTGTCGATGTATAATGCGTCGGTCTTTCTTTAATCAAACTTGTGACAGAAAAATAATATTATAAATGAAAAAATATGTCTATTTAGGTTTATTAAAACCTCTCAGATGGGAGCAATAAATTGTTTTTAAAGGTAATTGCAAACTACCTACGGCTTTTCCCAAAAATATTCTTAAGTGCTGTTACTATAACAGTTCTTTTTTTTCTGTAAAGTTTAGAATTATAAGTATCATGGAAAAAAAGAGTTGCCTGACGCAGTGAACATTTTTTAAATACACCAAAATTTGTACTAGTTCACCGTAAATTCCCAATTTAAGGTGTTTCATTAATTAATCTCTTGATCTTATCGATTTCATGATGAACACAGCTACTGATCTAGAAGGTGAGTTACATAAAAATGTTAATGTCAACCACTTAAGCTATCATATTATAAAATCCTTTAACAAGTGCCATCTGCATTTCTTAGTTGTTGAATTATGGACGAACACGATGCATTTCAAATAAATGTTGATACTTAATAGAGTTCACGATACGATGCCATATTTATTTGGAAATCTCCGCACATTTTTTTTAACTGTCGAAATTGTTATCTATTACTTTTTGCTAACGTACAATATTAAATGTAAAATTGTAATTCAAAATTTTATCTATTATAATCGGAGCAAAACATTTCATGGATGTAATCTGTGACAAATGAAAAAATGTGTTGTTTTAGGTTTGTTAAAACCACTAGTTAATATACCGGGTGTTTAAAAAAAAAATCGTTTTTTAACAGATAACGTATTAATCAGATAAGAGCAAATAAATTGTTTTTAAAGGTAATTGCAAACTACCTACATAGGTATACAGTCTGTTCTATAAAATGGGCCCAAGACTATGGCGACTTTAATTGTAATTTAACCATCAAAAACCCATATACATTATTGGGACCGTCTTAGCTACAACTTGGCGAAAAAAAATTCTGTTTTAAGCACCTTCATTTTTTTGTTGTGACGTCACCGACATTTTTTTTAAATTGGTTGCTATAATTTTTTTGGTGTATTCTTGTAGAGCACTTTTAGTACTGTTCAACGGTCTAGATTTTTAGTAGGGTTATACTATAAAATTTTTGTAAAAAATGCAAAAAACTAATTTGAGCTAGTAGGTTGTAAAATCCGATAACAAAACAACTGCGTCGCTTATTTGACGTTTGAAATTGCCTAAAGTTCATTTTGTTTACTGTTAACAATCCCAAAATGGAAAATGTTAATGATTTAGTAGATATGCTACAAGTTTATTTTGAGTGCCAAAAAAATAGTGTTCAAGCGCAGAGGCTCTATGTCTATACTGATCGTTTTCCCGACAGAATTGCTCCCAACCGTCGTAAGTTCAAAAAATTGGAGCAACGCTTACGAAGAACAGGATATTTAATAAAAACGAAAGAAAATCGTCGTGTTCGAAACGAAAATTTAGAATTGGACGTGTTACTAAACGTCGAAGAAAGACCACAAACGTCGGTTCGTGAAATTGCACGTAACACTAACACATCTGTTGGCACGGTTCATCACATTTTGAGAAAGCATAAATTACGTCCTTATAAGGTGCGTTATATTTTATTACCTATGAAGTCTTGAGGGCGTTCAATAATAAATAAAACACTTCTCAGGATACCGAATTCTATTTCACATTAACATAAGAGTAAGACATAACATAACTACATAATCGTAACGTTCACTTTCTTGTCTGAACAGCTTCTGTTCTCCCGCGTCTAACCTAACCTAACATCTAGACACACCGCTAGCGCTAAAAACCCCTTCTCCAATCATCGTCCTTTTCCATACACACGCTTGGCGCGAGTTTTAAATAAACTAAATTATAGTTGTCTACACTTACAAATTAATTTACTTTTAATAATTTCATTAGGTCAACCTAGTTCAAAATTTACAACCGAATGATGCTGCAAAAAGAATAACTTTCTCAAATTGGTTTTTAAACTCATGCCAAGAAAACCCTAATTTCCCCTTGAAAATTATGTGGTCCGACGAATGCACCTTTACCAACAATGGCATGTTTAATCGAAACAAACATTATCGCTGGAGCTACGAAAACCCAAGGGAAGTGAGAGAGCGCAATTTTCAAAGAAGATTTAGTGTTAATGTTTGGTGCGGCATCTTCGGTGGGAACATTGTGGGCCCATTCTTTATCGACGGCACACTAACAGCCGAGCGTTATAACCATCTTCTCGCTAATGATTTAGACGCATATCTTGACGAACTGCCACTGATTGTGAGGCAGAATATGTATTTTCAACAAGATGGCGCTCCTGCCCATAACGCCAATACTACTACAAATTGTTTGAACGAAATGTTTGGGCAGAACTGGATAGGTACTAACGGCCCAACTAAATGGGCCCATCGTTCCCCCGATTTGTCCCCGCTTGACTTTTTTCTGTGGAGTGAATTAAAAGACAAAGTTTTTACAACATCGCCTCAAACCGCAGACGAGCTAAAAGACCGAATTAGACAGGCTAGCGCAGATATTCGCGAAGATCTATTAATTCGAGTAGTAAATTGCTTGAGAAGACGATGCCAGTTATGTATAGACCACAATGGCTCGCAGTTTGAGCAATTTCTTTAGTCACTTTTTTAGTGTTTAGCCTCCTTTAGTTTTGTTATCGTTGTGGTTTAAATTCCAATAGCAGTGTTCTCATTAGTAATAATAATCATTCAGATTCCACTGAATTTCAATTAAGCAAGTGTTTTTAAGGTTGCTTGATTATAAGTAATTATTTTTTGTTTACAGAAGTTTTGATTAAATGGCCTACTAGCTCAAACTAGTTTTTTGCATTTTTTACAAAAATTGCATAGTATAACCCTACTAAAAATCTAGACCGTTGAAAAGTACTAAAAGTGCTCTACAAGAATACACCAAAAAAAATATAGCAACCAATTTAAAAAAAATGTCGGTGACGTCACAACAAAAAAATGAAGATGCTTAAAACAGAATTTTTTTCGCCAAGTTGTAGCTAAGACGGTCCATTTAATAATGTATAAGGGGTTTTGATGGTTAAATCACAATTAAAGTCGCTATAGTCTTGGGCCCATTTTATAGAACAGACTGTATACAGGGTGGTGCTTTTTTCGATGCTCACCATTGCTATCTTGGAAACGGTAAGAGATACAAGGTCGGTTAAATTAGAGAAAAGTTGCACATTTTTATGGCGATTAATATAACAAAAGTTCAATCTTCTGTTAGTATCACCAGGATGAAGAGTTTGTACCCTTGAGAATTTATAATCGTGGTAGTTATGTTTTTTTATTATTTTTCTGGCATATGCATCATTAATACCACACTCTTGAACAATTTTCCGGCTGGAGTTTTCTGGATTAATTGCTATTTGAGCCAACACATTCGCTTCATTAACATTAATCCTTTTCCTATACGGCCCTCGCGTTCTTTTAAACATGCCATAATTACCCAAACTTCTTGAAATCCTCGTAAACATTGTCCTGTGGGGTTGCTCTCTCTCTGGATATAAATTTGCGTAATTTTCAGACGCTAAAAGAGAGTTTTTATGGTTTCGAATGTAGACATCATACATTTCCTGCTTTTCTTCATTCGTAAACATCTTGATAATCAAAAAAGACGATAAAGAAACTCTACGTACGTCACTTGCACGCAATCTGTCACTATTATTGATATCATAGTTTCAATTGTTTTTCAGAGCATTCTCGATTTTGTAGACTATTTATACAAATTTTCAAATTTCAACAAGTTTTTTGAAAGAAAAAAGGTATTTTGGTTACCAATTTGAAAAGCTAATTTTTTTGTCTGTCTGATGGTGCAAAAATCCAATATGGCGGCCATAAGAAATAAAAAAGTTGACTATCGCAACTTGAAATCTAGAAGGCTTAGAAAATTTCTGTTGACGTCATCAAACCCAGGACGGTCAAAAACATAATGTGACCAAGTTTAAATGAAATAGAGTCAGTGGTAGGGAAGATATTAATATTTTTCTAAAATAACATTTTTCAGTTTTTTTGTAATAAAACAAAAACGAATCAAAATATCCAGGGTTTTCTTTTCAGATTCTTAATCGCCATAAAAATGTGCAACTTTTCTCTAATTTAACCGACCTTGTATCTCTTACCGTTTCCAAGATAGCAATGGTGAGCATCGAAAAAAGCACCACCCTGTATAGGTACAGGTTGTTTCAGATCAAATCTGGAAGTAACTTTAAAAACTTAAATGAAACCATCCGGTTTTTATTGCATAATTAGATTTAAAAAAACACTTTTTGCATTGGACCTAAATCATAACAACATTCAAAACCCTATTCGCATGTAATGTAATGTGTTATGAAAACCCCCTTTTTTCTTTAGTTTTGTATTTAATTAAATGAAATTTTAGACATATGATATGTGTGAAAAACCCGATTATTTCAACATATGTGCACTATTGTTTCACATCCGGTTTCGCCAAGATAGTGCAGCTGTATTCAAAATTGCTTCTTTTTTCCAAAAATATAACAATATACAGGGTGTACTATTTGTAATAACAAACTTAGGGTCATTTCCGGTGAAACCGGAAGTGAAACAACAGTGTACATATGTTCCAATAATCGGGGATTCTACACATATTATGTGTCTAAAATTTCATTTAATTAAAATCAAAACTAAAGAAAAAAGGGGTTGTCCAGAACTCAGTTACATGCGAATAGGGTTTTAAATGTTGTTATTATTTAGGTTCAATGGATTACAAACTATACTTACTGATAATAAAAACAAAATTTAAGTAAAAAGTGTTTTTTTTTTTATCAAATATCTTTCTAATTGTGCTATAAAAACCGGATGGTTCCATTTCAGTTTTTAAAGGTACTTCCGGATTTGGTCACTTCCGGTTTAATCACGAAAACTGCTATGGCGTCAGTCAATTCTACTTATGCGCTTTTGTGATACAACTTTTTTCCCCATCTTTGTCAGAAGTAGCATTTTCGAGTACAAGTGCTGGTACGGGTGGTCCGAAACTCCCTGTATTTTCACACAATATACACGGTGGACCAAATTAGAATGTTTTACGGGGTATCTCAGTTAGCGTAATAGTTAGCGGAATCTGATCAGCCGTTTGAGCATTTTTTTTGAGAAAAATCACTAGGTAATCCGATTTTTTAAATAGCTTCGCATGTTGGCACTATAAATGAAAAATCAAATTTCGTAATTTTAAAAAGTTTACCATAACTTTTTTATTCATTAAAATACCTACAACAAAATGTTATGAAAGTTTTTTATACAGATTTTTATGTTTAATATAAAAAAAATATGTTGTGACCTTGACTTCAATATATGTAGTAAACTTTTTTTTTCTGATAGAAACCCTAATTTGGCATTGACTTCATAAAAAATATGTTTTTTAGCTTTTCAAAAATATATAGTTTTATATATTTGCTGCAGTAGAAAGGAAAAAGAAGTTCTGGCGAAAGTATCTCACATCAAAATCAAAAGAGGACTATGCTGGGTATCAGTGGCAGAGAAGATTGGTGAAAGAAAACGTTTGGAAGGCGAAAAACGAAGCATGGGAAAAGTTTGGAGAAGAGCTGGAAAAAGGAGGAGAAGGAAATGGAAAGAAACTATATACTATGCTAAAAGGACTCAGAAGGGAGAAAGGACCGAACATACAATGGGTGAAAGATAACAGTGGCAAGTTGTTAAAGGGCGAGGAAGAAATAAAAGAAAGATGGCAAGAATATTTTAGCGAAGTGTTGGAAGGAACAGAACAGATAGATGAAACGAAAGAAAGGATCAACAATCAAGAAAAAATGGCTAGAGTGTTTAATGAATACCAAGAGGAAATCTCGTCAGAAGAAGTCAAAGTTGCACTAAGGATGTTAAAAAATGGGAAGGCCGCTGGAATTGATAACATTAAACCTGAAATGTTAAAGAAGATGGGAGAAGAGGGGGAAAAAATATTGAAACAAATACTAAATAAGACATGGCAGGATAAGAGAATTCCAAGTAGGTGGGAAACAGCTATTGTAGTCCCGTTACACAAACGAGGTGATAAAATGGTATGTGAAAACTACAGGGGCATATCGTTATTATGTATGGCCAATAAAGTATATGAAAGAATACTGGAAAAGAGACTGAGGACTATAATCGAGCCGGTGCTTGAAGACACTCAAGCCGGTTTTAGAAAAGGAAGGAATGCCCAAGAGTGGATTTTCACATTGCGACAAATTAGCGAAAAAACAATAAGAAAAGGAGAGAAAATATATACGTGTGCTATAGACATTCAAAAGGCCTTTGATTCGGTAGATAGAGCAAAAATATGGAATGTGTTGGAAAGAAGAGGGACACCAAAAGAGCTAACTGAAGCCATAAAAAGTATCTACAAGAGAACAAGTAACATAATAAGAATTAAAAACTATAGTACAAAAGCCATTGTAACTAAAAAGGGAGTCAGGCAAGGCAGCGTACTGAGCCCGCTGTTATTTATTGTAATCATGGATGAGGTAACAAAGGAGGTAAAAAATAGGACGAAAGGAGTAGCCATAGGATACAGAAACTTACAACCAGTTGAAGTAAAAGAATTAATGTATGCTGATGACCTCATACTATGTGCCGCTTCCAAGAAGAACCTAGTAGAAAATATAAGACGTTGGAAAACAGAGTTGGGCGAATACAACATGAAGATGAACATAAATAAGACAGAAATAATGGTGGTGGGAGATGCAGGCATGGATACGCAGATAACAATCGATAATGATACAATAAGACAAGTGGAATGCATAAAATATCTGGGCTCGATGATAGAGAACGATGGATACATGGATAGGGAGATAAACAACCGTATAAACGTGGCAAACAGGGTATTCTATGCATTGCAAAAGCCTTTTATAAATAAGAGGGAAGTTAGTGGACCGACAAAAATTAAGATATACAACACAGTTTTTGTACCAGTCTTGGTATATGGAGCAGAGTCATGGAACCTAACAGAGAGACATAAATCCATGTTGACAGCATGCGAGATGAAATTCCTGAGAAGGACACTAGGGGTAACAAAGAGGGACAGAATAAAGAATGAAATAATAAGAGAGCGCCTGGGAGTAGAGTCATTACAAGAAAAGATAGAAAGAAAGCAGCTAAGTTGGTGGGTACACATGGTGAGGATGCCGGACACAAGGACAGCAAAGAAAGTATGGAAAGTTAAGGTGAAGAAAAAAGGAAGAGGACGCCCCACAAAAACGTGGGATAACCAAGTGTCGGAGGTATTAGCGAAGAGGGACAGCGAGTGGAACAGTGCCATTGAGATCGCAAAGGACAGGAAAAAATGGAAAGACGTATGCAAGAAAAGGATAGGCTGAACCCCAAAACCTCTACACTGAAAGGTAGAAGAGGTCCGGATAAATAAATAAATATTTGCTGCAAAAAATTAGAGAGATGTGGCTTATTTTGTAAACATTTTCTTATCACAGTTTGCCATAAATTGGTACACAATTGATGTTTGCAATTATTAAACAACTAATAACCGTCATTTCCAAGTAAATTCTGCAGCAGCCGCTACGTTTTTATCACTTACAATGTTAACTTTCAACATTAAACTTCTTAAAAGGTTCAAATGTTCGAATGTTTACAATACCACAATTAACAGTTATGACATACAAAAGAATACACTGATTTGCTTAAAAGTTTAAAAATTTACTTGGATATGACGTTACTTGTTTTTTAAATGCGAACATCACCTGTAAACGAAACCATGGCAAACTTTAATTTAAAAAAAATACAAAGTTAGTTATATCTCGGTTATTTTTGCAACACATATGTAAAACTATATATTTCTGGAAAGCTAAAAAAAATGCTCTTTTATATAATGTCATGGCCAACTTGGGTTTCCATCTAAAAAATATAAGTTTACTTCATATCTCGCAAGTAAACGTCGCTAAAAAATATTTGGTTGTTAAATTAAGCATTAAAATGTTAATAAAAAAGCTTTATAACATTGTGGTCTATTTTAATAAATAAAGATGTTAAAGTAAATTTTCAAAAATAATGCAATTTCTTTTTTCGTCGGTAGTGTCAAAATTAAAAGCAATATACAAAATCTGATAACACAGGCGTTCGTTTCTCAAAAAAATAGCCCAAGAGACCGATATCATATTTTCGCCAATTACGGTAACCGAGATACTTTAATTTGGTCCACCCTGTACAGGATGTGATCAAGAATGTCGGAAACCGTTACAGGTATATTACAGGTTTTAAATTCTCTCATCAACAGCAATTTTTTTTTAATGTTACTCTTGACTAAACAATGATAACGCAATCGGTAACATATAGAAATTGTTATTAAAAGCTGTGGTTACGATTCAGTGCCTTTGTTATTTAATTAATAAAAAATCAGTAGGCAGTTGCCTTAAACTGTAAGCAAAAACTACAAACAGTTGCTTTTAGAATAGTTAAGTAACTTATTGTTTGAACCGCGCTTAAGCATCTACGAGTTCGGTTACAAAATCAACCTAATTAATTTCAATATTTGGTTATCTTAGATGATAATACGATACAACCAACAATATGATTTGCGTAAATATTAACAATAGTGAATTCTCGCATATGTAATTGTAACAAAATTAGGAGATGTAACGACCTATTTAAAAGAATTTATATGTATATTGATCAATCTAGGTGCTTTGCATGAAATTTTAAGTAGAAAAGTACCGGAACGCGGAATGATTGGCAGAAAGTGAAAATATTGCCACGCCATGTAGGACGATGCAATGTTTACAACTACTTCAGCGATTTACGCATATTTGGAAATTTGGAACGACTTTTAATGGCGTAATGTATCGGATGTAAGATTTCCGGCACAGTAAATTACTTTACTTAGATAACATTGTAGGAAATTAGGGGGTGAAGTGTGATAACACGGAAAATTTTAAGTTGAAAGACAAGAAAGTTGACTATATATTTACAATCCTACAAGAAAACAATGAAATCAGACTAACAACATCTAATGAAGAAATTACTAAAATTAAAGAAAATATTAACCCGAAAAAAGTCCATGGGTTAGATTTAATTATTGGTGAATTACTAAAACATCTCCCAAGAAAAAATACCTATAGGAAAACCGACCGACATAATAAATGCTGCCTTTAGGCTCAATTATGTACCTAGGTTGTGGAAAGTTGCAGAGGTGAGTATGATCCCTAAATTAGAAAAACTACCCATGAAGTTTCATTTCGCCGGCCAATATCATCATTGCCGGTTATAACGAAACTGTTCGAAAAGCTGTTGCTCAAAAGAATGAAACTGATAGTAGAAGAAAAAGAACAAATTTCCTCCTATCAGTTTGGATTTAGAAATAAAATTCAACTATTGACTAAGTACGTAGAATTAAGAATGTTATAGAAAAAGCCCCAGAAGGAAAGAAAGTTTGGTTTACTATCTTTCTAGACGCAAGTTTTCGATAAAAAGTGGCATGATGGTGTAAATCATAAACTAAGATCGCTTCTTCTAAAACAATACTACCAAATTCTTTAGTGCTACATCTTAGAGAGAAACTTCAGAATAAAGCAAGAAGAATCTTATTTAAAACTTAAAGAAATTAAAGCAGGTGTTCCACGAGGAAGCGTACTAGATCCGGTTCTATACATATTGTATAGGTACTTGTGATATTCCAAAGTTAGAAAACAGTACCCTACTATGGCAACCTTTGCCGACGACGGCTATTTTATTAGTTAGAAAGAAACAATATAGAATCATCCGAGAAATTACAAGCAGCTGCCAATCAGATCAACACCTGGACAAAAACATGGTGTATAAAGTTGTGAAACTAAGTCAGTACATGTCAATTTTACCAACAAGAGAATTGAACATGCACCAATCAACTTAAATAATAAGCAAATTTCAGACTCCAACACAGCAAAATACTTAGGTATTATACTTGACGCTAAGCTACGCTGAAAGGCTCATGTCAAGAAAAAAAGGGAAGAAATAGGTATCAAATATTAAAAAAATGTACTGGCTAATCGGGAGGAATTCTTTTTTGTCCGTAGATAATAAACTTTTGCTTTACAAGCAAATTTTAAAGCCTGTATGGACATATGGGATACAGCTATGGGGATGCACCAAACAAAGTAATATTCAGATCGTCCAGAGATACCAGAACACAACACTTAGGAACATCGCTGATGCACATTGGTATTGCAGAAATAGTGACATAAATCGATACCTTAACATAGACACTGTAACCAACACCTTTAAGAAGTTTACCAAGAGCCACGAAGAAAGGCTCCAACAAAATGTAAACGTCGAGGCGATCCAGCTCCGGGACACTACAGGATTAGTAGGAAGACTTAAAAGGGTTAAACCGTTTGAGTTAGTTTAAGCAAAAGTTTAAAAGCAGAGACTGTGCGGTAGTGTGCACGTTAATAATTAGTGTACTTATACAGGGTGTCCCAGCCAAGACGAATTATTCGATAGCTCTGTTATTAGTAATAATATTTAAAAAAGTTCAATATAAAAGTTGTTTGTAATCATTTATTACATAACCTAAAATTATTTTTAACTATACACAGTGTTTTGTTTTTGCGCTCTGATACCAAACATAGTTTTTTTATATGGAACAGCCTGTATATTTTGTAATTTTTGGATGTAAAATTAAATTCTCTTTCAAAAATATAATAGGTTATTTATGTCTAAAATGAACCGTTTTTGAGTTATTGACGTTTTTTTGAAAATTTTGACAGATGCAGACCTTTATAAAAATATTTATAGTTATTAACATAACAACACCAAAGCAATTTACTCTGATAATTCATTAGACAATAGTGTCATAGTGATTGTTGACTAGTTACATTTTAAAAATAATATACAGGGTGTTCGTTTTACTCCGCCCATTTCGTTAAACTTTAAACGCATGTAAGTAATTTTTTTTTAATGGAACGCCCTATATATTTTTACATTTTCTTGTAGAAAATTTAATTATCTTTCAAAGTTATTAAGCATGTTTTATGTCTAAATATAATATTTTTAAAGTTATATCGTTTCTTATGATTTTTTGCGAGTGTTTTACCTAAAATATCGGTAGTAGCCTTTAAAAATTCAAAACAATTTGTATGAACTGTCAACCAGAACAATTAATCGGCACAATTTAAATTATTATGCCACTAAAAATCCATATTCTTTTAAAAGTTGTAGATAAACAGCATAAATGGCAGCAAATAACACCAGAATGCTGTGTATCTACAGTTCTTAAAAAATATGGATTTTTAGTGGCATAATAGTGAAAATTGTGCCGATTAAGTGTTTTGGTTGACAGTTCATACAAATTGTTTTGATTTTTTAAAGGCTACTACCGATATTTTAGGTAAAATACTCGCAAAAAATCATAAGAAACGAAATAACTTCAAAAATATTATATTTAGACATAAAACATGCTTTACAACTTTGAAAGATAATTAAATTTTCTACAAGAAAATGTAAAAATATATAGGGTGTTCCATTTAAAAAAAATTACTTACATGCGTTTAAAGTTTAGCGAAATGGACCGAGTAAAACGAACACCCTGTATATTATTTTAAAAGTTTAACCAATCAACAATCACTATGACACTATTGTCTAATAAATTGCGAGAGTAAATTGCTCTGGTGTTGTTATGTTAATAACTATAAATATTTTTATAAAGGTCTGCATCTGTCAAAATTTTCAAAAAAACGTCAATAACTCAAAAACGGTTCATTTTAGACATAAATAACCTATTATATTTTTGAAAGAGAATTTAATTTTACATCCAAAAATTACAAAATATACAGGGTGTTCCATATAAAAAAACTATGTTTGGTATTAGAGCGCAAAAACAAAACACTGTGTATATTTAATAATAATTTTAGGTTATGTAGTAAATGATTACAAACAACTTTTATATTGAACTTTTTTAAATATTATTACTAATAACAGAGCTATCGAATAATTCGTCTTGGCTGGGACACCCTGTATATTAGCAAACTAAGGACTACTATTGGGTAAACCTTATACTAAGTTTAAACATTATTAATTTAGGCTAAAATTAAACTGCTCCTTGGTCTCAAAGACCAGATTGCACTGTTAAAAACTCTATTGGGGTTAAATATTTAAAAAAAAAAGTGTAAAACATTAAGCGCTAATTATTTTTTTTTACAATTATCATTTTACACAATATTGCTCATAAATGTCCTCTAGATTCATCTGAATAGTGTTTAGAAAGAAAATCGAACCTTTTGTTTTCAAAATAACAGTGAAAAAATAAGCTTAGAGACCGTTGCTGTAGGGCAGTGGTCTCAAACTGGCGGCCGCATCCGGCCCCCAAAGCAATTTTACGCGGCCCGCGAATACATTTTGGGAGAACTTCCTACGTGCGTACAATCAGTAAATTTAGTTGTAGTAAGAAATAACGAAGTTTATAATTATTTACATACAAACATATGTCTATTTTCTGTATGTGTCTCAGAAAAATTTTGTAAATAAAGAAGGACAATAGCTTGTATATTCACTCTCATTTTGTTAAAAAAAAACCGGCCCGTCAGCTACGTTTAGATCGTGCATTCGGCCCGCATTCAATTTGAGTTTGAGACAGTGGCTGTAGGGAAACCAGAACATTGCTTTTTACGTCAATTTTTCGGAGATCAAATTAAAAGAACTGAAAAATAAATGCAAAAGTAAATATCTACAAATTTTGAGATTTAAGTTGGTGCAATTAAACCTTGCTGCACCTTCCTGCCGATGCCCAAGTTTAAACCAATTAACTTAACAATAAATTTATAGCTCGAGATAAAGTCATTTAACAAATTAGTTATTTTTTTGGTTTTTAGCTAGCACATTTTTAATTAAAACTTTTTACAGCAGTATTTTGCAAGAACGTGATGTAGTTACTGTTGTATTTAAAAAAAAAAACATTTATTCGTCACGCACATTATCTTGTAAAATTACAAGTAAAAACAGACAAAACTACACCTGCAGTCAGTGATTTAATTAATACTTTCTACACCGAACAACTTCCGATAATTCAAGGCTTCTTACCGGTGCTTTATGAATATGCAAATCGCATACCTAACACACGCACGAATATTATTAGAAAATATTATTGGGAAATATTAGACCGACGCAGGCTAAAAATAATAAAAAAACACCAAAGTTTATCTAACAGTGTGTGTTAATCCAATTTTAATTACGCATTCTCACTTAAACGCAGCGCCGATTGGTACTTTATCTTTATTATCACGGAAATTCAATTTAATTTATTCGGAGTATCCCTAATTTAGGCTCGCTTGCTCCATGCTGCGTTTGTCGTAATAATACACTTTCAAATAATTGGAGCTTGGTACATGTAATGTTGCATTTCGGTGAGCGGATGGTGGTAACAACATTACTGCCTATATAAGCTCATATATTTATCACCAAAATCAGTATCGTCTTGTAGTTACCAGTGATATCACAAAAAAAAAATGTTTGCGAAGGTGTGTAACGTGCAGTGTTAAGGATTATTCTTGTTTTGATAGAATTTTCGGGTTTTCAAAATTATTTCATTTTGAAAAAAAAAGATTGTTTTGAATTGAATTTTTCCAAAAGACTACTAAATTTAAATATTTAAAATTATCAATTTTGGATTATAAATTATTACTTCCTCGAAAGATGATAAGATGTTAATAGATTGTTCACAAAATCATTTTTTAAATAATAGTGTCTTCTAATTTTATTTTGAAATCGCTACGTATATTTTTAATTAATTTTAACCCAAAAGAAGCCTTTTTGTGAATAAAAGTCGTTCACAAGTAATTTTCAAACAATTAATGTAAAGAAATATATACATTTTATTCAGAATTATTATATTTTTGCAATCTGCTTCGATTTTTTAAATTCATTATATTCCTGAATTTGTTGTACATGTTCAAAAGTACGTCACTCAAAATTAGTTTTATGAAATGTATGCTGTGTATTTAAAAGTAATTGTTTTTGGAAATTGCTACGATTGTTTATTTATATTTATTTTTTAAAAATCAAAATTTTAAAAATGTACCAGATTTGCTTCTAAAAATATTTTTTAAATTAATCTTGAAAATTACTACCACGTTTTTGAATTAATTATGTTTATCCGAATGTTAACATATAATAAAATAACTATGTATTTGTTTCGGGTTTACAAATGAAGACGTTCATAACAAAAAAAATGGGCATGGAAAAACAATTATCATTTATAAAATTTGATGTATAAAATTTAAAAAAAAAGCCTTATGACATAACTTTAAAACATTTCGTTATCACTATAAAATTTTTGTAATTGTATTTTTATTACTGACTCAAACTAGGTTAAAATTAGTTTTCAATCATTTTCCTAAAGTTATTTATTTTATATTAATCAGTTAATAAGTACAAACTAAAAATTTCAAAGGTGTATATATTTTTTAAATGAATATTAGTCGTTTTATATGAAAAACAAACAAAAATATCATGGCTACCTAATCAAACCAAGTCAACCTTATCCACCCTAACCCAACCTAACATAACCCAACTCAACCTGATTCAACCTAATCCAGCCTAGCCCAACCAAATCTAATTTGCCTAAACTTTTATAAATAAACAAAAAAATTACAAATTCTTACAAATGTTACATTTGTGTTTGTTTTGCCAACAGTAAAAATCTCTTTTGATTTTAGGTCGCCACCCTCTGCGCTCTTGTAGCCGCCGCCAGTGCTGGTCTTTTAGACGGACATGGCCATGGACATGCAACATCTTATGCTTCCACCAATAATATTGTCAATCATGCCGGAGGTTACGGCGGAGGTTATGGAGGTTATGGTGGCGGTTATGGAGGAAGTCTTGGCGGTATTGGTGGTTATGGCGGTCATGGTTATGCTTCCATCGGCGGTCTTGGTTATGGACATGGAAATGGAGGCCATGCCATCGACTATCATGTGAGTTTTTGATTTTTAATAATTCGCAGATTTAAAAATAGAAAATACATTTTGTAGCTCTCAAAGTTGTTTCAATTTAACTGTTGTGGTGCTAACTTACTAGTTTCGGCTACTTATATATCAAGCCACCTTCAGATGTTTGCAATACCTTTACTATTAACAACAGTTCTTAAGTTTGGGCTAAGAAAAATCAACAATTTGTAAAGGTTTAAATGGCTTAGATAAATGGTGTAGTTTATTTACTAATGTACATAAACAAGTTGAATTAAAATTTAAAAATCACTTTTTAAATCAGGAACTTCTTGTAGTAATGTTAGACAAGTTTTAAATCTCTCACATCTTCAAGAAAACCCATCTTAATTATTTAATTTTAAAGTCTTGAAACCAGGGTTGAGCAGATTTAAATCAATTGATTTAAATCACGATTTAAATCATGATTTAAATCAAGTGATTTAAAAAAAAAATCATTGATTTAAATCAAGTGATTTAAAAAAAAAAAACAATTTAAATCACAGATTATATGAGGAGATACAATTTAATATTTATAATAAAACAAAATTGTATTACTATTAGTAATTAAATACACGAAATGGTGAATAAACCATATCAATTTGCTCTTGTAAAGTAATATTCATTGTGGAAATGCAATAATTCAAAATATAAATGACAAGTTTTTGACGTTAGCGTAGTGAACAGTCAGTTTTTTCAATTTCCACGGCACTCTATTGCTTCAATAACGATTTGAAAAAAAAATGTCGAATATCTCGAAAAGTATGAGTTTTGGGTATAGGACATACTTAACAAAATATGAAGCTCTTTTAAAGACGAATTCGATGACATAAAAAAATACAGGGGTTTGTATTTGAAAAAATCGAGTTACGAGTTTTTGAAAATCATGGAAGTTGCCACCTATTTATAAACACCCCTGTATGTGTGATTAAAATTTTTTCATATCGAGCGAACAGAGAATTTTTTTCTGCTTGTCCATACTATTACAACTCTGTATTTCAAAATAACTTCAGAATTTTTTAAATAAAGACTTAAAACCTTGAATAATTTAGAAAATATATTTTTTTTACAACGCCGTATAAAAACCTGTAGTATTTTATATTGATGCAAAGCTAAAATTAAGGCGGTCAAAAATATTAACTAAAAAATTGGGTGTTGTATTTGAAATATAAAAGTTGCTATTAGTTCCAGAAAGGTATATTTGAAAATATTTTTATTGTGTTGTTTAGAAAAAACTGTATAAAATAGCATTTGAATCAACTTCATATCTCAAGCGGTTTAGCCACAATCGACCGTTCCCGCACTAATGACTCACCCTGTATATAATTAATTGAACATCACCATTTAGCACTGATTTTTTCAAAATTCTTAATCATTATATTTAATTTTTCATTTTGACAAAAATTCACCACTCAATTAAATATATTGGTTATTAAATATATTGGCACAAAACAGAAATAGCATGTGAATATGTCACAAAATTCGATAATATGGTACATTTGATTTAAATCAAAAAAATCTGATTTAAATCAAATAAATCGATTTTTTTGATTTTTTTAAAAAAATCATGATTTTTATCCACCCTGCTTGAAACTAGTTTAAGGAGAAGAAAAAGAAAGGATTTTTAATTTAACTTAATTATATTACTTTGTCCTTATAATAACGAAAAAATAGGTCAGATGATCGACCTCTAACTATATTTTTGATCACACATAAAAGATACGTAACTAATATAAACTTCTAGTGATATAATTCCTATATGACTAGATAGATTTAAAAAAATCCAATATATTTATCGTGATATACAAAACACGTCCTTAATATTTTTAGTAACATTATTTCAGTGAAGAAGCATTATAAGATTATAACGTCGCATTGTTCCTAATTATTTTCACAGCGAATGCACATTTTCCTAACCGAGACAATTTCGAAACATGATTTAAATTAATTGACGCATAAATATGGTTTAATTACATCACTAAGCTGTTTATTCGTACGAAAATTAAGAAACGAAATTAATTGTTCTTTTAATAATTAAATTATGAAGTTGGCAATTCATAAACAGGTAACGGGACAGTTTCATAAGTGGGCTACTTAATTAAAACATTGAATTATTTACGAGCGGTGAATAATAAAAGTAATGTGCTCTGTGTTGATAAATATTCAGCTTGACGTAATCATTAATGTAAGTGGCTAGACAATGGAGAAGTTTATTGTTTTTAATTTTATCCTTATTTTAATTAATGTAAAATAATTATGGTTAGCTATTGTTACAGTATTTTGCACCCATTTCAGAGTGTTTAAAAAAGCATTTGTTATATTTTTTTGTGAAGACCAAATAATGAAATGAAAGCTTAACTTTTAACAAACAAAATTCGTTAGCCTAAAGTTTTGGTGAAGGTGCCAACTTAAAGCAGAAAACTTTTGAATATTTTTTTAAAGTTTAAGACTCTTGTAGTACAAATATGAAATAAAAAGTCTACGATTAGTAAAATAAAAAATTATTAAGTTATATTTATATGATCTTGAATAACACTAGCAAGTTTAACACAAATTAAAAATTTTCAAAATTAGCCAGCAGTTTATTTAAATATAATAATATCTTTAAATAACACAGTTCATATTTTGCAATTATAAACAAAATTTTTAACACTAAATAAAAGCGCTTTGTTTAGTCCAATTAAGAACTCCTTGTTCATTTTAATTTTTTTTAGGCCCCAGCCAAATACGAATTCAACTACGGCGTAGCTGATGCCCACACTGGTGACCACAAATCCCAACACGAAGTCCGCGACGGTGACGTCGTCAAAGGCCAATACTCCCTCGTCGAACCCGATGGCACCACACGTACCGTAGACTACACCGCTGACCCACACAACGGCTTCAACGCTGTCGTACACAAATCTGGACACGCTGCACACCCTCAACAACATTATGCTCCAGCTAAAGCTATCATCGCCGCCCCCGCTATTGGTCACGGCTATGGAGGTTATGGAGGAAGTTTAGGTGGATATGGTGGTCTTAGCGGTATTGGTGGATATGGCGGTTATGGACACGGAAGCAGCTATGCCAACTTAGGACATGGCATTGGTTACGGACTCCATCATTAGGCTTTATAAGCAGACTGTTATACAATGTACATATCACTTGCAAAACCACATATCATATTATATTTTTACTATATTTTATATAAATAAAAATAACTTTTAATATTATTAACTTGTTCTTTATATCAAAGTGTAAGTCACAAATTAAGACTAAAAATTGACTTAAATTAAAAGCAGTTCATATTTAAGTTTATAAAATGCTTTAGTACAAAAACAGTTGACCTATTTTATACTGAATACAATGACAATCACCTTCTTAAAAAAAATTAATAGACATACAGGCAGTGACGTTTATTTTATTATTTTTAATTTGCAATGCACCTAATTCTATAGATTAATAAACATTTTAACTTTAACCTAATTTGCTACGTTTATTTTAAATCTGGATGTCGCTTATGGTCAATCCTTAGTAACGATTACAATCTAATCACTACACTACTGTGACTACATAGCACTGTAATCTGCTTTTGTACACTTTTAGTCTACACAAGTTCAAACGGTTTAATCCCTTTGAGCCTACGCACTAGTTTTTGATTATCGAGAAGTTGGAGCACTTCGATGTTGGAATGTCTGTGGAGCCTCTCCTCATGGCTTTTGGCAGCTTTTTTAATTTCTTCCTGGACATATTCAACCTCGAGTTCCCGGTGTAAATCGCTGTTCTGAACGTACCAACGAGCATTTACTATGCTCCTTAATACACGATTTTGGAATGTTTGAAGACAGTTGTAGTTGCTTTTTTTGGTACAGCCACAAAATTGTAGGCCATATGTCCAAACAGGCTTGAGCACCTGTTTGTCCTATGAGCAGTTTGTTTTGGATAGAAAGGTGGGAATGTCTTCCTCGGGGCATAGTATTTTTTTTCACTCCCCTCGTCATATTTGTCCTTATAGAATTTTACAGGATTTAAATACTGCAGTAAGATGTTTTTATTTATATTTATATACATATACGGCGTCATTCGAAAAGTGTGAAAAAATGTAAAAAAATTTTAATATTAATTTATCAAAATGTTATTCCTAACAAAAGTTAGTGCATGTTCTAAAACCAATAATAAGATTTTAAAAAAGTCAAAAGTAGTTCATAGGACACTAGATTTTAGCGATTTTAGAAATATCCATAGAAGTAAAGGGTCTTTATTTTAAGAGTACTCAACCAAAAAGGTTTACAGAAAAAAGTAGTCTAGAATGTAGATGAAGTTTAATTTCAAGTAATTATTTTCATAGTATTTCAACATTCAAAAAATAAAAAAGTCGCTAAAATCTAGTGTCATATGAATTTTTTTATTTCAAAATTAGTTTTAGGTTGTGCACACAATTTTATCAAGAATAAGTTTTTCTGATAAATCAATAATAAAAAACTGGAACTTATTGAATGCTAAAATTACAATAAACATAAAAATTTAATATTTAACGTTAAATTTTATGTTAGAAGAAATTTTTGAATTCTAACTACCTTTTTTTGTAACTTTCAAAATGACACTTTACTTCCTGTGAATATATTTAAAATCGCTAAAATCTAGTGTACCTACTGTGAACTTCTTTTAAACTTCTTTCTATCTTAAAATTAGTTTTAAAACGTGCACCAACTTTTACAGGAAGAATATTTTTTGAAAAATTAGTAATAAAAAACTTTTTTATTTGTCTGCAGACTTTCTGAACAACAAACATTTCTTTATACATTTTTGTAAATATAAATATAATTAAAGGTCTAAAGATTACAATGTATTAAATTGTTCAAACTATAGTTTAAATTATAATGGTTTAATTTTGATTAATATGCATTTTTCTTGCCTTAGTCGTGGCAAATTTATCAATCACTTAATCGAAATTTATTTTGTCAAAGTTTTTTTTTGAAGATTAATAAAGCAAAATCACTTGGGCGATCTAGTCCGCGAGTTTCAAGTAAAATAGCAATATTGGACTCCTATTATTTATTCAAATACCCTGTATTCATAGTGAGAAAAAACATTATAATCAAAATTTCATTTTAGTTTTCTGACTGAAATAAACGCAAAAATATTTGGTCTTCGCGGCGCCCTCAAGGCTGGAGCCCGTGGCATCGATACCCCTTGCCCCCCACGCTACGCCTCTGCGTACAGCGTGTTTCGATTAGGCCCTTATCATTGAAGAGACTGTTTTAGTTATGAAAGAAGTTACAAAACTGAATCTAATAAAATATTGTCAACTCGAATTTATAAATAATTTCGTTACTGGCATTAATCCCAAAGATACCATGAAACTTTTGTTTTTTTGAAATATCAGGATAATGTAAACATCGATATTAATAGTAAAATGCCATTCAATCAAAGACATTTGACCGTTACAGATTTTTCATGAAATTGTGTTAATTATTGGATGTTTGTATTTACAACAATGCAATTCTTTAAACAGATTTTTTAAATCCAAAGACAATTTTTCTCTAGAATTGATTAAAATTGACTAAACATTCACGAAAATGTATACAGGTTGTTTCCGGGTTGGAACCGCGTCGAAGGTTTCTTCTTAACCGACGTTTCGTCCTCCTTCATCGGGGACATCTTAGACAAACTAAGAACACGACCACAACATCAACAACCACCGCCTATCTGCCATATATCAAGAATGTTACAGACAGAATCAGCAAAATTCTCCGAAAACATGATATTAGAACATCGTTCAATACCCACAGAAAATTATCAGAGTGCCTACCCAGCGTCAAGGATAGTCTCCCGCTTCAAACCAAGGGGATCTATAAAATACCCTGCACATGCGGCAAGGTCTACATTGGGGAGACACGAAGAACTATCAAAACGCGAATCAGTGAGCACGAAAGGGACACCAGACTGAAACACATCACTCAATCAGCATTAGCTGAACACAAACATGATACCGGCCACAACATCAAATTTGCCGAAACAGAAGTGCTATCGAGAACATCACGATACTACCCCCGCAAAATTAGGGAAGCCATAGAGATATTCAAAAACCCAAACAACATCAACCGAGACAACGGCTACCCCCTCCACAACTCCTGGAAGAGGCTGATAAACAGTAGATTATACGCTCCAGCGCCCGTCACACATCATCAACCACAGCCTACTATAAATACACCAGACACAAATGACTCGCCAGTTGCTGTTTAACCAACAACCCCTGAAGATGTCCCCGATGAAGGAGGACGAAACGTCGGTTAAGAAGAAACCTTCGACGCGGTTCCAACCCGGAAACAACCTGTATACATTGGACATCGGCCGCGGAAGCCTACAACATAGATTCACGAAAATGTTTGTTACAAAAAAGTTTAAAATTGACACAGGAACTAAAGCAAACAATATCTCATTCTTTTTAAGACAACATAACAGGATTCGTTTCTGAAAATATACGGTAATTTTTTGTTTTGTTTTCTTGTTAAATTAATATGTAATTAATATGCAACTTTTGTAATGATTTGTACGAAGGCTTAGAAGGGCCACCGAAAATAATATTAAAAAGGTGAAGTTTCACCTTTTATCTTGAAATTTCAACTTTGTAAAAAGGTGAAATTTCACGTTTTATCTTGAAATTGCAACTTTGTGAAAAGGTGAAATTTCACCTTTTATCTTGAAATTTCAACTTTGTAAAAAGGTGAAATTTCACCTTTTTTCTTGAAATGTCAACTTTTCAAAAAGGTGAAATTTCACCTTTTTTCTTAATTTTTTTTTTTAAAAGGTGAAATTTCACCTTTTTGAAAAGTTGAAATTTAACTTTTCTAGGTGACGTAATTAAAGCACCTATCTCTTTTAGGAGATAAAAATTAATAAGAGTTTGATACAGTATTTTCCAAAATATATTGTCATGTCAAATTTTTTTTTGTTTTTTTAGGAGTTACGCCACCATATATTTATTTTTTAAATGGCACCATTCATATTTTTTTATACGGTTTGAAAGACTTTTTTTCTCTTTTCAACGCACTTAAACTTTTAAACCCTTAGGTACATAACAAAATGTTTAAGAAGATCGCAAGAGAACAATTTTGTTTTAAAAGCGTACAGTATTAATTAATTTACATTAGTAGGCTTTGAAAATAATACAAAACGGTAAAAAATGTATTACAGTAGTTTTGTGTTTACAGTTGTAACCTAATTAACTTTTTTTTTAATATTATACCATTTTGTATTATTTTTAAACCTACTAATGTAAATTAATTAAAAAAGTTTTAGTGCGTTGAAAAAAAAAGAAAATGTCTTTCAAAGCGTATAAAAAAATATGTATAGTGCCATTAAAAAGAAAAAACAATATGGTGCCGTAACTCCTAAAAAATAATAGAAAACAAAAATTTGACATTAAAACATTTTGGGAAATACTATATCAAACAACTTTTATTTGAAACTTTTTTTGATAATTCTTTCCAATAACAAAATAAGTGGGGGTGTCATAATAACAAAATAAGTAGGGGTGTCACGAGTGATGCCTCACCCTGTATAATGATTTTTATCTCCTTAAAGAGATAGGTGCTTTAATTACGTCACTTTTAAAAGTTGAAATTTCAAGAAAAAAGGTGAAATTTCACTTTTTTGAAGTTGAAATTTCAAGAAAAACGGTGAAATTTCACCTTTTTACAAAGTTGAAATTTCAAGATAAAAGGTGAAATTTCACCATTTCACAAAGTTGAAATTTCAAGATAAAAGGTGAAATTTCACCTTTTTACAAAGTTGAAATTTCAAGATAAAAGGTGAAATTTCACCTTTTTAATATTATTTTCGGTGGCCCTTCTAAGCCTTCGTAGATTTGAGCATTTTCTTGCTTTTCTAAAATATATATATATAATTTGAGCTCACTGATGCAATTTTTAAGGAATAACTTTACTATTTGTAAGCTGAAATATCTATAGTAGCATTAAAACTTGCACCAAAACTAGTAAAAATTGAACTTGTTAAACAATTACCTAACTAGCAATCATTTTAAGAACTGGCAATCCTTAAAAATACTTGTTCAATATTTTTGACCACTACCACAATTTACCCGTAATAGAACGACCAAGTCCATAAACCACATAATTGCAACTTATATTCAAGCACACGTTTTAATACCTATGTTTTAAATTTGGATCATTTATCTTTACTACTCACATTAATATTTCATAACTCAAACGCCCTTAGACGTAACGACAGCAAAAGCGTAAAATTCATTCGTAGGTATCTAACCCACTTTGACTTTTTATGTAACTCATCAGTTTTACATATGCAGAAATGTATTATATTGATTACGGAACACCAAACGCGTTATTTTTTTTGTACGCTATAAATAGAACGAATGGGTGTTACTTCCGGCCTTTAGAAATCTTAATATATTTGTTAATAATTAACCAACGTTTGTTTAATTTCTTAATCGTTGGTAAATTTGGTTAACAGGAGCTGCAATCAAATCGGTGACCTTTGCTTACACAACAAAAATTTAAACAATGAAAATATTGTGTTAATAAAAAAATGCTAGTTGAAAGTTTCGATTTTGAATTCTAAAGTTACACAATAATTTCTGTTCCTTAGCACAATATTTAAATGGTGATTTTTGTAAGATCCAAAGCGACCCAATTATTTCTATGTCATTTTAAAGCAGGGTGGACAAAAATCATGATTTTTTAAAAAAAATCAAAAAAATCGATTTATTTGATTTAAATCAGATTTTTTTGATTTAAATCAGATTTTTTTGATTTAAATCAAATGTACCATATAATCGAATTTAGTGACATATTCACATGCTATTTCTGTTTTGTGCTAATATATTTAATAATCAATATATTTAATTCAATGGTAAATTTTTGTCAAAATGAAAAATTAAATATAATGATTAAGAATTTTGAAAAAATCAGTGCTAAATGGTGATGTTTAATTAATTATATACAGGGTGAGTCATTAGTGCGGGATCGGTCGATTGTGGCTAAACGGTTTGAGATATGAAGTTGATTCAAATGCTATTTTATACAGTTTTTTCTAAACAACACAATAAAAATATTTTCAAATATACAGTTTAAGTCACCTTTCTGGAACTAATAGCAACTTTTATATTTCAAATACAACACCCAATTTTTTATTTAATATTTTTGACCGCCCTAATTTCAGCTTTGCATCAATATAAAATACTACAGGTTTTTATACGGCGTTGTAAAAAAAAAATATTTTCTAAATTATTCAAGGTTTTAAGTTTAAGTCTTTACTTAAAAAATTCTCCTGAAGTTATTTTGAAATACAGAGTTTTAATTTGGTATGGACATGCAGAAAAAAATTCTCTGTTCGCTCGATATGAAAAAATTTGAATCACACATACAGGGGTGTTTATAAATAGGTGGCAACTTCCATGATTTTCAAAAGCTCGTAACTCGATTTTTTCAAATGCAAACCCCTGTATTTTTTTATGTCATCGAATTCGTTTTTAAAAGAGCTTCATATTTTGTTAAGCATGTCCTATACCCAAAACTCATACTTTTCGAGATATTCGACATTTTTTTTCAAATCGTTATTGAAGCAATAGAGTGCCGTGGAAATTGAAAAAACTGACTGTTCACTACGCTAACGTCAAAAACTTGTCATTTATATTTTGAATTATTGCATTTCCACAATGAATATT
This sequence comes from Elmis aenea, assembly GCA_947652605.1. Taxonomy (NCBI): domain Eukaryota; kingdom Metazoa; phylum Arthropoda; class Insecta; order Coleoptera; family Elmidae; genus Elmis; species Elmis aenea. The sequence goes on along the minus strand of OX393580.1, from coordinate 19,269,444 downwards.
ACTTTACAAGAGCAAATTTATATATGACTTTTCATAAACTATTTGTACAAATTTATGTACCTAGTCAATGTGAATAAATTATTATTATTATTATTATTATAAATTTATATGGTCTATTCACCATTTCGTGTATTTAATTACTAATAGTAATACAATTTTGTTTTATTATAAATTAATATTATATTGTACTCACATAATCTGTGATTTAAATTGATAATTTTTTTTTTTAAATCACTTGATTTAAATCAATGATTTTTTTTTAAAAATCACTTGATTTAAATCATGATTTAAATCGTGATTTAAATCAATTGATTTAAATCTGCTCAACCCTGTTTTAAAGTAATTTTGGTTAGTTATTAGTGTATTGTAGAGATGGGTAATTCTGGAATGAACCGTTCAAACAGAACGATTCACTTGCACGATTCATCACTGAACAAGTGAACTAACTGTTAATCGATTACTTTGCCTTTTTATTAAGGGTAAAGGTTTAATTCTTTGCGCCCATTTAAAATGGATGGCTTTCACACGACATCGTACCTTATCGACTAATTCACCACTTTAGAATGAACTGCTAAAAAGATTCTTCTCTCAGCTTTATACAATTCACCTGCACCTACACGATTCGCCACTGAACTATACAAGTAAACCGTCCGTTGCTTTCTTACGTATGTATTTCGAAAAATACTAAATTTCACTGTACCTATTTAAATAAAGTTAACAACAAAGTTAACAGATTATAAAGAATAATAATAAAAGGTTTTAGTTAACAGTTAACGTACTATTTTGAATAACAAACTAAATAAATTCTAAAAACGTAAACAGCATATTTCTACTACAAAAATAAATATAAATAGGTTATCAATGAAGATAATTCTTTAAATGTATTACAAACAGTGATAGAAAAACCAAAAGCATTTAATAAAACGGTAGCGATGAACAACAATTTATCTTTATCCTCAGTTCAAAGAAATTTAAAACACAACAAATACCATCCTTATTAACCAAAATTCATAAACTAACTTCAAGACAGAGATTATGATTTATGATTTGAATTTTGTTGTTGAGTTCAAGGAGAAGTGAAGGATAATAGCCAATTTTTAAAACATATTTTATTCTTTGATGAAGCAACATTTCACATGAATTTTCTGATTTAATAAAATGTGTTTCGCCTTTTGTTGCACGCTGTTAGAATGTTAAAATCTCTTAAAAAATAAAGATTGGAATTTGAGCACCGTCAAAATTTAAACCTAGTTTTATTTTTGGATTCTAAATAACTTTTTCTGTTAATTTTTTTTGTATCTCTTAAAATAAGGGCACTTTACCCTTGCAAATATTTCAAAAATCGGTAAAATCTAGTGTTATATGACTTTTTATTGAACTTTTTTTTTTATCTTAAAATTAGTTTTAGACAATGAACCAACTTTTATCCAAATTACAATTTTCTGAGAAAGTAAATAACTTTTTCTTATAATTTTTTTTTTGTATCTCTTAAAATAAGAGCACTTTACTCCTGCTTAAATCTAGAGTCATATGACTTTTTATCAGGGCATGAAACCGGTTTTTTAAACCGGTTTAAAAAACCGGTTAACCGTTATTTTTTGTCAGAAAAAGTGATTTTTAACCGAAACCGAAACCGTTATTTTTAAAGGCAAAAAAAAACGGTAACCTTTAACCAAAATAATAAAAAACCTTTTTTTTTAACGTCTTTTTTTTAATAAAAATTACGATGAAAAATACAAAATTTGTAGTAAATGCGATTAGTTTACCAAAAGTCATTACTGAACTCTTGATTGTACATTTATTATAAAATTATAAATAAATAATATATTTTCATACTTTGCATTCCTGATCTAAATAATTTTCCTAAACCGGTTTTTTACGAATAAAATCGGTTTTTCAACAAAAACCGTTATAAAAATAAAGTTCTCGATTTCGGTTAACCGTTAACCAAAATTTTTTTCGGTTTCGAGCCCTGCTTTTTATTGAACTTTTTTCATCTTAAAAATAGTTTTAAACCATGCACAAACTTTTATTAAAAATAAAATTTTCTGAGAAATAAATTTTATTTTTTTTTTAACTGTATTGTTTTATTGCACCTAGCTACTTTAGCCAACCAGCAATATGTCTTTATGATAGTTCTACTTAAGTTAAGAGTCCACCCGTTGGTGTCTTCTTTTTTTCTTCTGTATTCTTATTTTCAAGATCGACACTTTACACAACCGCACAGTGCTCTGCTTTACACTAACTCGCTAGCTCAAACGGCTTGGTCCGTTTAAGCCTTCTCACTAGATGTTGGTTGTCCAAGAGCTGCAGGGCTTCGGTGTTGATGTGATCATGCAGCCTTTGTTCATGTTTGTTGGCAAAATTTTGGATTTCTTCGTCGACTGTTGGCATCCTTAGGTCCCTGTGGAGGTCGACATTCCTCACGTACCACGGGGCATCCACAATTGCCCGGAGTACCTTATTTTGGAATCGCTGTATTATTTTAATGTTCGTTTTACCAGCACACCCCCAAAGCTGTATGCCGTAGGTCCATACTGGCTTCAGTATTTGTTTGTATATTAGTTTATTTTCAATTGAAAGTTTAGATTTCCTATTCATTAGCCAAAATAGTTTTCTATATTTGATGCCTAGCTCTTCACGTTTTTTTTTTAATGTGTTCTTTCCACTTTAATTTAATGTCCAGGTTCATGCCTAAATATTTAGCTGTGTTAGAATGTAGAATTCTGTTGTTGTTTAATATCACTGGCAGGTGTTCTACTAATCTTTTATTTGTGAAATTCACTTGCACTGTTTTAGTTTCATTTAGTTTGATGCGCCATGTTTTAGTCCATTCGAAGATTTGATTTGTTGCGTTCTGGAGTTTATCTGTTGATTGTTTAATAGTTGTTCCGATGGCTAGAATTGCAGTATCGTCGGAAAAAGTGGCTACTTTCACATGTTGTGTTTGTGGTATATCGGAAGTGAATAGCAGGTACAGTATCGGGCCAAGGACACTACCTTGGGGTACTCCGGCTTTGATTTCTTTAAATGTGGAATATTCTTCATCTTGTTTCACTCGGAAAATTCTATCTGATAGATAGGATTTTAGGATGTCGCAATATTGCTTTGGTAGAGATTTGTTTAGCTTGTGTACTAGGCCTTCGAGCCATACTCTGTCAAAGGCGTGAGCTACGTCTAGAAATAATGAAGAGCAGATCTTTTTTTCCTCAAGTGCCTCTGAGAAATAAATAATAATATTTTTTTTCCATTTGTTGCAGACTTTTTCAATGACGCTGTATATAATAAATTTAAAAACCACAAGCTTGTAAATTATTAATTATAACATTAAAATATATATAAACAACGTCAAAACAATAACTTCGGTATATTGCTGGCACACAAACTTCTTTTAATTAAATTGCTAGAACCACCTTTGTATGATAGTGTTTGTAAGTATCCATCACATTTTGATTTGGTTTCTGAAATCTTAGTAAAATGGTTCCACATAAAACTTTTATTTCTGTTACTTATTTTTAATCGCATATCGCCGTAAGCAATAATTAATGTAAACGGTAAGCTTTGCTGTGGGTAGGTATAGTTGCATTTAAATTTTGAATAGTTAAATGCGCCTGCATAGGTTGCAAGCAACGAAGCGCCCTATAGCTTAAACCCCCCACCGTTTCACATAGTTCATTCATTTTTACACAAATCGTGCTGTACCAGACAATCAGAACAGTTCTGGATAAGCGATTATTTTGAACAATTCTTTAATAACGATTCAGTTTAATGAAGTGAATCAAAGAAATCGATTCACTAAAAAGAATGACTCTTCCCATCTCTAGCTGTATTGCATAAAATATACATACACTAATGCAGTGGTTTCCAACCTTTTTGTACCTCCGCCCCCCTTTTTCATAAAAACAATTATACGCCCCCCTCACTTTTCGTAACAATTTAATTTCATAAAAATACTGTTCTGATATAATAATTATTTAATGGGTTACAAAACAATACACCATATTCTGTATAAATTAAGTCCTTTTTGTTTGTTTGTATTCAAAAATTATATTTTGGTAACAGCTGCACGCCCCCCTTGCGATAGACTTGCGCCCCCCTAGGGGGGCGCGCCCCACAGTTTGGAAACCACTGCACTAATGTATCAACTGCTATAATTTTCTAAAAGCTAGCAAATATCTCACCTATTTTGAAAGATAACATAGGCCACATTTTAGAAAAGCAATTAATTCCTAAAGAAATTTAAGATATTTGCAGACGTTTTTATGATTGTTGGATTCTAGTTTTTTACTGTCGTTTATGATTGACAAGAATTAATATATCTTTAAGATTTTGTTTATAGGAATAAACTTGTTACACAATATTTTTTTTAAAAGAAATTTAAAAGGCATTGCATAGTAATAAGTTATAAAAATTGCATCATAGAAAACTTATTGAGCTAAACAAGAGTGTCCTAATTAACAAAAACAATTTTCACTATGTTTGCTTTATTATTACTAATAATGTAACCAAACGGTAGACTTTCAAAATCAGATAGTAGAGCCGACTCTGTGGAAAAAGCAAGTATTACACATAAAATCTAATTGTTACACGAAATACTGAAATGTGCCAAAAGAAAATTAAGTTCACATTCGTTTACTAATTTGTACCAAAATAAAATTAAATGTCAACTGAATTGATGATTTGTTACAAGAAATTACTGAATGTGCTAAAAGCAAAATAAAGTTTACACGAGTGTATTAATATGTAATACATATAAGAAAAATATACACACTGATTAATGACATTTTACATGAAAATACTAAATGTACCAAAGGTATATAAAGTTCACACGCGTTTAATAGTTTGTACCATGAACAAATAAAATGTCAACTGAACTAATGATAAAGAAATTAATTTAATATGAGTTTAAGTTTGATAATAAACTGCGATCAGAGTAGTGGTACATTCATGAATTCATGTAATCATTTCAGAATACACCAAGAGTAATCATGTATGGTTAAACAACGACAAAATGAAATAAAATATCTTCGACTGAAAAATTAAAAATGATTCTTACAAATATAAACCAAAGGCAGTGGTACATCCAGGGTGTCTTATACTATTGAATTAGAAGTACTTTTTTGGCCTTTGCAGGCCTTCCCCTTTTTCTTTTTTTCTCCCAGAGGTATTTGTTTTGCTTCTGGCAGTGGAATTACATATTTAAATCTTATATGTTTATCCTACATATAAAATTTGTATGGCCTTAACGCCATCGCACACATTTTTGGTACACTTCTAATGTCACAATTCAGCATTTTTTTGTGTTGACATGCGCCTGTGACAATCAGTATTTTGGTGTTACATTTTAGATATTTTTGTGTAATTTTATAAATAAATTTGGTAGGTAGGTACATTTATGATTATTTTTTATTACAAATTGACCTTTTTTGGGACATTTTACTTGTAACATTAGATTATACATGTCACATTTAATTACATGCTAATTAAATATATGCGAGTTCATGTAATCAAAGTAATTTGAGCTGTTTATTTAAGTGCTATAATCACTTAAATGTTATTTTGAGATATGAAATGAAACTATAGAGATAGTTCACTTATATTTGTTATCTCGGTTACTTATATTTTTCTAAGTATACATATATTATTTCGCACAGATTATAACGAATCGCCATTTTTTATTACCGTAAAGCAGGGTTGTCAAACTCGCGGCCCGCGGGCCGCATGCGGCCCGCAATGAACATTTTTGCGGCCCGGCCAATATATCGGCACACAATAATATATAATAAAAGAACAAACCGACGCAGAATAAAAATAAGATAGGTAGAATTCGCTAAACGTTTTTTTAATTATACTCTTTTTTTGCTAATATTAAACAAACAAAAAATTTTTTTTGCGGCCCACCTAAAGTTAAACCTTGTTTGTATGGCCCAAGTTAGCCATTGAGTTTGACACCCCTGCCGTAAAGTAACGTAAGCCACTTTCAAAGTTAATAATTTATAAAAACTACGGACTTATGTTGATTTTGTACGATGTGTTTTACTGAAGTGATGTTTGATAAGACAGTAATTTAAGCAAATTGAAGAGTCAATTATATAACGTAAGTATTTATATAATGTATTTTGTTATAAGTTTATTCAACTGTTTTTTCATTATCATTGATATTAATAAAATACATACATAAGTAAGTGAACTCATTAGTGAATTTTAAAATATAAGTATAAGTAATTTATATAAGGTATTTCATATAAAGTTTATTTATGTAAGTTACATATTGGTTCCCAGCTTATTCAGCAACTTGCAGCGGCTTCTTATCATCAACACTTTGCGTTTCTCAGTAATATAATATGATACCCGTACAAGATGTAAAACTCATGTACTTTTATAATCTTGTAATTTTTATTAGTTAGAATCTAGCCTTTAGCTAAATAGTATGTATTTTGGATAATAAAACTTTTTTTAAAAAGACCTTACGGTAAAGTAGAAAAGTAACTGGCGCAGTCGGTAGGATTGGTCAAACGAATATTAGTGAATATAATATTCGGTTCGTTTCAACGATTGATTGACTATTCCATAAAATAAAGTTAAGTGCAACCTTAACGTAAAACTTCGAGTGAAGTGACAAGTTCCTATCCAAAGAGGAAGTCTGTAAAGGAGTACTCACCAGTCCATAGTGGATTAAATGGAAAGGATAACAATTATTTTACTGTAAGTACCTATGTCTTTTAGAGGTAATCCAAGTCACTACAATTCTGATAGCTCAATTGACCAACAAAGTGATTCTGATTCAGACCTAGATCAGCCCAAACCTAATTTTTCAATTAAAAATAAAGTAATCGACAATTCAAATAAAATGGCTGTCCTTAAACAAGAATATTTAAACATGGTTCCTGATTTCAATGGTGAAACAGAACTTTTGCCAAGATTTGTCGAAATTTGCGAAAAATTAGTCAATAAATTTTACAGCACAGCTGATGTAAATGACTTTCAGAATGAATATCTGATGTCAAGCATATTAGCAAAAATTAAAGGTGAAGCCGCCTTAAGTATATCTTCTTGTATCATTAAAAATTGGCAAGATTTAAAAAAAGCGTTATTAACTACTTACTCTGATAAAAGAGATTGTTTTACTTTAAATATAGAAATGACAGAATTAAAACAAAGTAATGAAACGCCTTTTGAATTTTATAATCGTATACAACATATTTTAAATCTGCAAATTTCTTACATTACAATGCATGGTAGCCCACAAGAGATACCAGTTTTAACTTCATTTTTCCGTAAATGTGCTTTACGAATTTTGTTACGTGGACTAAAAGAACCATTAAGTTCACTTATGCGTGCTAAGAATCCATCAGATTTAAACGAAGCATTAAATATGTTAACTAACGATTTCCAATTAGAGCCACAAACTCAAAAAACATTTAAAAGTAAATTTCAAACTAAAACAAACTTTTATAAAAACCCACCAAAAGTGAATTATTTACAATTAACTAATTATGCTCATAATTCACAAAATCCAAACCCGAGTACTAGTAATACTCAAACAAATTATTTTAATAAAAATAACAATACTAATTATGGAAAACGTGCAGAACACAATGCTTTTGCATCGAATCCTAATCAAAGATTCCCAAAACCAACTCCAATGAGTGTATCGACTAGAAATACTTATCGACAATTTTCTAATCAAAATTATCGTCCTAGCCATAATAACTTCAGACAAAGTAACCCAAACTATATTGTCGAAGAATTAAATAATATTGATGATCAACCTTCAGTTGAATTTCCTGAAGAAAATGTTTTTTTTCACGAGAAAGCCTCGGACCCAGTTTTGAATTAATGAACTTGATTAATAAAGATAGCGAACTACCGTACATAATATTATCAGAAAACAATTTAAAAGTTTTAATAGATACAGGTAGTACAAGATCGTTTATCAAACCTGAAATCGCAAAAAAGTACTTTATAAATGCAATTCAAAATGACCCATTTCAAATCTCTACAGTAAATGGCAAATCGATTGGACATTATAGCGCAACTATTCAATGTTCCAAATTATTTAAATTACAACATAAGTTGAAGTATTATCTATTTAACTTTCACAAAAATTTCGATATCCTATTAGGTCTCGATAATTTAAGAAGTTTGAATGCAATTATTAATTTAAACGATAATGTTTTATATACGCCTAGCAGTAACATAAAAATTAACTTTTATAAATTATCACATGTTACTAATCAAATAACGGTAAAACCAAGATCAGAACAAGTGATAAAAATTAATATCAAAAATATTAAAGAAGGCGACATTATAATACCATATAAAAAACTTAATGACCTAGAAATACCTGAGTGTGTTACTACAGTTAACAACTACCAGGCTATTTGTACTATACTAAACCCCACTGAATGCATATCAGTTGCGGTTATTGAACCATTAATAGTAGAGAAGTTCGATGAATACGAACACTCCACTTACCCGAACTTTAATAATTTAAATACAGAAAAACTTAAATTCGATACGTCAAAAATTCGTACGTCTCATATGAACTCCGAAGAAAAATATACTGTAACTAAATTAATAAAAGAATATTCAGATATATTTCATTTGGAGAATAATCAGTTAAGCTTTTCGAATCAAATCAAACACAAAATTAGAACTACGGACGAAATTCCAGTTTACACTAAATCATATAGATACCCTTTTATCCACAAATCAGAAGTTGAAAAACAAATTAAAAATATGTTAGATCAAAACATTATTAGAAACAGCAATTCGCCTTGGTCATCCCCCATCTGGATCGTACCAAAAAAATTAGACGCCTCAGGCAAACAAAAATGGCGCGTTGTTATCGATTATCGTAAATTGAATGACAAAACTATTGACGACAGATATCCACTTCCTAATATCACAGATTTACTTGATAAATTGGGCAAGTGCCAATACTTTTCAACTTTAGATTTAGCTAGTGGTTTTCATCAGATAGAAATGCATGAAGATGACATAGCCAAAACAGCATTTAGCACAGAAAATGGTCATTACGAATTTTTGAGAATGCCATTTGGTTTAAAAAATGCGCCTGCAACATTCCAAAGGGTTATGGACAATATTTTACGCGGTATTCAAAATGAAAAGTGTTTGGTGTATTTGGATGACATAATAATTTTCTCCACATCACTACAAGAACATATTGATAGACTAAAATCAGTATTTCAAAGACTCAGAGAAACTAATTTTAAAATTCAATTGGATAAATCCGAATTTTTACGGAAGGAAGTAGCATATCTTGGACATATTGTTACTCCCGAAGGTGTTAAACCTAATCCAGACAAAATTAAAGCTATCCAAAATTACCCTTTACCTAAAACAACTAAACAAATTAAAGGATTCTTAGGTTTATTGGGATATTATCGTAAATTTATTAAAGATTTTGCTAAACTAACAAAGCCACTCACCGTTTGTCTTAAGAAAGATGCTCAAATCACTTTTGCAGACCCTGAGTATATAAAATGTTTTAATTTATGTAAAAATCTATTAATTAATGAACCGATATTACAATATCCGGATTTTACTCAATCATTTAATTTAACTACAGATGCCAGCAATTTTGCAATAGGTGCTGTATTGTCGCAAGGTAAAATAAGTTCTGATTTACCTGTAGCATATGCAAGTCGAACTTTAAACGACTCAGAACAAAATTACACAACCACAGAAAAAGAGTTACTAGCAATAATATGGGCAGTTAAATACTTTAGACCCTATTTATTCGGTAGAAAGTTTAAGATAGTTACTGATCATAAACCCCTCCAATGGTTATTTTCCCTTAAGGAGCCAAATTCAAAATTAATTAGATGGCGACTTAAACTAGAGGAGTATGATTATGAAGTAGTTTATAAAAAAGGTTGTTTAAATAAAAACGCCGATGCATTATCACGCATCGAACTTAATATGAATGAAACCCAAAAACATTCGAAAGGTATATTCGAATACATGGACAATTTCAATGAACAAATGAAAAACGTAAACACTCCAAAACACAATGATACCGAATCATTAGTGGTAGAAGTGGAAAATTTAAACGAACGCGAAAATCTAAACGATGACGAAACTGTACATTCAAATCAAGATGAAAATCCTATTATAGGCATTCCAATCACTGAATATCCAGTAAACTTTGGTAAAAATCAGATTGTTATCTCAGAAACAAATTACTCACCATCGTCCCCTTCAGTCATAAAACTTTATAAAGACAGGCAAAGAATTCTAGTTCAGTTTTCCAAGAACAACTATGAAAAAGAAATAATTAATTTTATTAAAGAATTTATAGTACCCAAAGTCAAATATTACACTTATTTTGAAGATCCGTTATATGAAAAATTCTGTAACATACTTCAAAAATATTTTAAAAGTTCAAGCATCAACATGATTAGGTGTACTAAAAAATTAATCGATATTATTGACGAAGACGAAATAATACAAACGATAAGAAATTACCATGAAGGTAAAACAAACCATCGCGGTTTAGACGAAACAGAAAATAGGATCAAAATTTCATATTATTGGCCAAATCAGCGAAAGTCAATCCAAACTTTTATAAACAATTGTGAGATTTGTCAAATAACGAAATACGATAGAAACCCGTTAAAACTTAAATTTAATATAACCCCTACAGCGGTTAGACCATTCCAAATTTTACATATTGACAGTATAACACTAGAGAAAGTTAAATTCTTAACTATAATTGATTCATTTTCGAAGTACTGTCAAGCATATAAATTGAATTCGTCCCAAGGTATTGAAGTAGTTAACAGTTTAATAAAATATTTTACACACCATTGCATACCAGAACAAATTGTTTCTGACAATGGTACAGAATTCAACAATTCAATGCTAAGAGAACTACTAGATGTTCATAAAGTAAAAATTCATTTTATTAGTTCTCAACATCCCGAATCAAACGGCCTTATCGAACGTTTTCACTCAACATTAATTGAACACATAAGATTATTAAATAATCAAAGTGTCTATAAAGACGAACCAATCGAAATAAAGGTAAATTATGCACTATTAGCATATAATAATTCTATTCATTCGGTAACAAACCTAAAACCGTATGAAATAATTTCTGGTCATTTAGGAACAGAATCTCCGTTTGATATAGAAGTAGATAAGCAATTAATTAATAATTATATTTTAAGACATAGAGATAAGGTTAAGTTACTTTATAAAAAGTTAAACGAAGATATACAAAATAAGAAAGAACACACAATCAATAAATTAAATGAAAACAGAGAAAATGTTGTTGAAATTCCTACAAGAGTATTTGTAAGAAACAAACAAAAACAGCAAAAAACTAAAAATAAGTTTAAGCCGGAAACTATAAAACAAGTTAATTCTGAATTAAAAACTGCTAAAATAATAACAAAACATTGTAACACAACTGAAAATATTCACCTTTCTAATATTAAAAGACCCAGACAAAACACTTATCAATTTAAAAATATTCCAGGTTCCTTTCAATCGGACAAGGAGCAGAAATAAAAAACGTCACCCAAAACTTAGGTATATTACCAATTAATTTAGGAGTAGCTAAACTACAACGCACGAAACATACTTTTGTACATTATTACAGTTTAAAATCGTTATTTGAAGAATACGACAATTTAAACACCCAATATGAAAATTTAAAATTAAGTACTTTAAATGATAGCACTTATAACAGAGAGTTCGACAATTACGATAAAATTGTTCGATTTACGCAAACAACGATTAATGATAAAATTAATAATATTAATATGCACTCACCCAATATTAGAAATAAGCGAGGTATAATTAATGGATTAGGAACGGTGTTAAAGACATTGACTGGTAACTTAGATGCCGAAGATGGCGAAAGAATTAATAAAATTCTAAATCACATGCAAACCAACCAACAAAAAATTCAAAGTCAACTAAGTATGCAGTACACTGTTAATAACCAAATCATAAAAATATTTAACGATACAATACAAGATATTCAACATAATGAATTAGTTTTAAAATCAAGAATTTTACAATTAAATGAAATATTAAAGAATGAAATTGCACATCAGAATATTCTTTTTGCAAAAGATATTTACAATCAATTAATAATACTTTATAATGCTATATTAAATATCCTACAAGATATGGAAAATTCTTTAACTTTTTGTAAACTACAAGTTTTACACCCAAGTATAATAACAATTGATGATCTGTTCTTAGAACTACAAAGAATTTCTGTTTATTATAAGAATCAGTTACCATTTGAATTAAAATATGATAATATCTTAGATTTCGAATCTATTATTGAAGTTAACTGTAAGGTTCAGCCCAATCAAATTATTTACTTTTTATCAATACCCATTGATTTTGAAACAGAATTTAATTTATATTACTTATTACCAATCCCCACCAAGTATGAATCACAATTTATAACTATAATTCCTGATGTCAAATTTTTATTGAAATCCAATGATAATAAAATAATACCTCTAAGTGACATTTGTACCAAAGGTAAAATATTTCAATGTCCGAGTTATTTACAAACAAACCACCTGTCGCTATGCGAAAAGCAAATTTTATTAGAAGGACACTCAAACCAGTGCCGCCATGTGGAATTGGATATTAAAGAAAATCACCTAGAAATAATTCCCGAAATCAACCAATACTTGGGAGTATTTCCATTGGAAGAAAATATTATTATCAAGTGCCAACAAGAAACCGAAACGAAGACACTTAAAGGAATTTACTTAATAAAACAAAATTCCTGCAAACTATACTGCAATCAACGGGAAATAACATTTCGAGACGAAACATTTGGCAAACCATTAGTGATCAACGCCCCACAGCTAACACCCATGAAAAACAAAAATGCTGATACCAAGATAAATTTAAGAACACTAAATTTAAAAGAACTACCGTCAAATCCTTCCACACCTATTATAGAACAAGAATTTAAATATTATGTGCCAAGTGCATGGACAGTGATTGTGTACATAATACTCATAATTATCGGTTGTTTCTTAACTATAAAGTGTATCAAAAATAGAAAACAGAAGAAAAATCTAAATCAATCAATCAAAACGAAAACAGAAGAAAGAAAAATCAATCTTCCAGAGGAAGCTAAATTCTAAGGAGGGAGGAGTTACATATTGGTTCCCAGCTTATTCAGCAACTTGCAGCGGCTTCTTATCATCAACACTTTGCGTTTCTCAGTAATATAATATGATACCCGTACAAGATGTAAAACTCATGTACTTTTATAATCTTGTAATTTTTATTAGTTAGAATCTAGCCTTTAGCTAAATAGTATGTATTTTGGATAATAAAACCTTTTTTAAAAAGACCTTACGGTAAAGTAGAAAAGTAACTTGTATTAAATCATTTGCAGTAATAGAAGTGATGACGTCTTGGTACATTTCACTCTGTTTTAAATGTTTTAAATAATTGTTGTAAATTGGTGGTATATAGGGAAGCAAATCCACCATTATGCCATTTTATAAATAAATGTATTTGCACTTTTGTTTAACAACACAATTTTTGTTGCAGAAAATATTAATGATTTTAAAAGAAAATAAAAATAAAAATTACCATACATTTTTGTAATCGAAAACAGCTTTAACTCATTTTTGGCGAAATGTGACTTATGCCACTTTCAAAATCAACGGCTCATTTATCTAAGATAATGATGACATCCTTAGCTTATCAAAAAAACTTATCTAACATCTGGTAAATCTCATGACAGAGAGCTCAAAATCAAATTTTCTGCAGCCAATAATTTTAACAAAATTTCACCAGCTTTTACATAAACTGTATTTAAATTTTAAAAACGCTTAAACAAATAAACAAACAAAACTAATACTCACTTTTTTTAAAAAAGCAAGTGACTTTAAAGAATCCAACGGCTATATTTTTTACCCTAATTTTTAAATTTTGTGCTAACAAAGTTTAATTTATACCGTCAGGTCTTTATTTGCTGCTCTCCATCAAGTAACTGCTTTAATATTTTATTGGCCCGGGTATTTATTCAGTCCATATGATTTTCAAAAAATATGATGTAAGGTGACGCCCAAAAGTAGCTCTACAAAGTAAAAGGCCTTAACTACTTCAAACTTAATATTAAATTTTATGCAATTGTTTCAAAATGTATTACCTACTCAACCCAGTTACATATGCAATGCATTTACCTATACCGCTCTAGATTTTTTATTAATTATCAATTGATTTATCTGTACAGACTTATACTGGAATGCCAACTGCGGCTTTTATAAGCTTTGCTATCATACCTAATACAATCCGCTAAGCTGACTCAATACTTACTAATATTAGTGCATGGACAAGTTCAGAGCGAGTTATTTACATAAAATTTGTCGGGTTGCAGTTTTTAAGACTGTCTTTCATCAGAAAATGGTTCTAAATGTGGGAGAATTGTGACATAATTGTTCTGAATGATATCCTTTACCTCTTTTGGTTTAAATCACGTTTGCTACCTATGTCCTAGAATTATTAAATAATCTGAAAAAGTACCCTTTCAAATTGTGGTGGTCTGGGGGACAGAAGCGAGTATAAATTGGCAAAATTTTGCCGAAAAAGTCAGTGTCTTGTGTTGTGCACAGTGAAAACAGTAACATGTTCAGTAAGGTGTGTACAATTAAGCATAACTGTGGATTACATCAGAAACATCAACTTGTTTATTAATTGCTTCTCTTTTGCCTCAAAGTTTATATTGTTGTATTTAAATCTGGCTTAAGAATAATCTTAAGCCAATTTAAGTATAAAAACTTTTTACGGTAAAGATAATTTTGGAATTAAATTAACGACAATATTTTTAAATTGTGGAATATTGAACCTAAACTGATACGACGTTAATAAACCAATTACAAAGAAATTTTGTGCAGTGGTTTCATATTTGAGTGACTAATGCAAACAAAATAGCTGTTTTAAGAGAGGCAAGTCATCATAATGCCATCCTCTAATGACGAAGATGCTTTTAAATAGATCTCACAATTCACTTCGGACGACGCACAGCCTCGGAGAAATTCATGTTCTTTTTGTAGTATATTTTTCTACGATTGAAGATATGGAGGAAGCGTAGTCAATGTTAAGTTTTCTTGTTTTTCCCAGGTCTCAGCTTTCTTAGCCGTCTTGGCTGTAGCAAATGCCGGCTACTTGTCCGGAGGATACGCTACTTCTTACGCCACCTCCAACAATCTAGTTAGCTTAGGAGGACTTGGTGGAGGTTATGGCGGTGGACTTGGTGTAGGACTTGGCGGTGGATACGGTGTAGGACTTTCCGGTGGCTATGGACTTGGTAACGGAATTGGAATTGCTAGAATTGGAGGAATCGGTGGTGGATATGGAGGACTTGGCGGTGGATATGGAGGACTTGGCGGTCTTGGACTTGGAGGTCTTCGTGGCGGTTATGGTGGTATTGGCATCGCTTCTCCAGTCGTTGCCGCCGCCCCAGTCGCCATCGCTGCCCCAGCTATTGTTAAAGCCGCTCCCATTGCCATTGCCGCCCCAACTATCGTCAAATCTGCTCCATCTGTAGACTACTGGGTAAGAGCTTTAATTTTTTTGCTGTTGTTACTCGGTAATAACGCTTCAACTCGTTTAGGCTCCCGCTAAATACGAATTCGACTATGGCGTATCTGATGCCCACACCGGAGACCAAAAAAGCCAAAAGGAAGTCCGTGAAGGAGATGTTGTTAAAGGCCAATACTCCCTCGCTGAACCCGATGGCACCATCCGCATCGTAGACTACACCGCTGACCCACAAAATGGTTTCAACGCCGTCGTACGCAGAGAAGGACACGCTGGACACCCCCAAGTTGTCGCTAAAGCCGTAGTTGCCGCCCCCATCAAGACCGTAGTAGCTGCTGCCCCCGTCGCTGTAGGAATTGGCGGTTATGGTGGTTTGGCCGGCGGTTATGGCGGACTTGGTGGTTTGGGAGTCGGCATTGGAGGATTAGGCGGTTTGGGAGGTGGATACGGTGGATACGGTGGATTAGGACTCAAATATTAAATTAAGTTGCCAATTATATAATTATTATACATTCTCATATTCGTTAAATTCGTTCTCATGTATATACTTTTGTAAAGTCTATTTTATATAATAATAAATATCTAAAAAATACTTTTGTGTGTTTGCAATTTACCCATTCAATCATACTGAAGGATAAAAATCCGAAAAATATGTATTATTTTTAACAAAAACCGAATCTTGGTGAGCACTTGGTTTTAGTGTAGTGTACCTACAGTGAGCACTCGGCTTAAGAAAGTGCAAATTTTAAATGCATTTAGTGTGTTATTTATTCGATTGTTTAGTGAGTACCCGTCCTCAGTTTAAGTGAACAGTGAGCAATCGACTTAATAGTGCAAATTTTAAATTTATCTAGCTTTTGAGTGTGTTATTGTTCTGATTGCTCAGTGAATACCCAGCCTTAGTTTAAGTGAACAGTGAGCACTTGACTTAAGAAAATGTAAACTTTAAATTTGTTTGGCTTTTGAGTGTGTTATTGTTTAGATGGCTCAGTGAATATCCGGCCTTAGTTTAAGTGAACAGTGAGCACTCGACTTAAGAAAGTGCAAATTTTAAATTTATTTAGCTTTTGAGTGTATTATTGTTCTGATTGCTCAGTGAATACCCAGCCTTAGTTTAAGTGAACAGTGAGCACTTGACTTAAGAAAGTGTAAATTTTAAATTGATTTTGTTTTTGAGTGTTATTATTCTGAGTGCTCAGTGAATACCCGGCCTTATTTTAAGGGAACAGTAAGCACTCGACTTGAGGCCACAATTTCGAAATTTGTTTGGTTGTGTGCTTGTGTAATATTGTTCTTATTACAGCTGGTGAGTACACCTTAAGTTTCGTTTGTTAGGAATGTAGCTAAAGTGATCTTAAATTGTTTTGACCTTAAAATATAGCAACTTGTAAATAAACAAGAGGAAATTTAAATCAGATATTTCTATAACCGTCGATGCTCTAGATAAAAGTGTTGTTTTTAACCAATAAACTGTGTTTAAAAATATCTCTCTACCAATTACCAAAGAATTAAACCATTTTAAGGACACCGAAAACAAAAATATTCACAACACACGCTCATTAGCCTCGTAACTTGATACTGACCAAGTCATATTAAAATTTATGTATCTTTGTGAGAGTTGTAGCGATTAATAGAACTGTATCAAGAACAAACTAATGCAACACCGTTTTTTTTTGTTATTACGGAATAGACTGGTAGCGTGAACTTGGCTGGTATTTTTTTCAATTTGCCCATATATGTGCGGTTATATAATTGAGCTGAAATAACAAGCAAAAAATTTTGCTATAATGGCAAATTATATACGCTTTTTTTAACAAAGACCTAAATTTTAAACGCGCTCGAACATTAATTTGGATTTCAAAATTGGGATTAAAAAAAAACAACAAAAGGCAAAGTCCAAAGTGTGTTAAGTGATTATGGTATCATCAACAATTATTATTTACAACATATAACACCTCACATTAATTGGTTACAAAATTGGAACTGGTTCAAGTTCCAATGAAGTTAAATTTTGTTATCAATTTTCTTTTTCAAAATTACGATACTAATTTGAAAATAGCCTACTTGTGATTAAGCGAACCTGCAGGATTTAATTTTGGAATGTAATAAACAAAAAGGTGTATTAAAATCATTATGAAAATCGTTACATTTTGTACTCTTCAAGAGTTTAAACATTATCCCTAAAAAAACAACAGTGTATAAGTTGATTAATTTTGTAGACACCCTATACATGCATAAACATTACAAAATCAATCAATTCTTGTTTTTGTCTAATTAAACTATTTTTCAGCTACTGAACCACTTCTATAATATATTATTTTGCAACAACAATAAAAACGATGGCGCTATTAATATTACCTAATTATATAACCAATAATAACACCTTATATCTATTGAGTTCGATATTTTTTTACGGATCAGATCTGGCGCATACTAATGCCCACATAATTATGTAAACACCCTAATAAAACTCAAATTTATTACGGCCCAAGGCTGTTTTACTTCGAATTTAATCGATAATTGTAGGGATTTTTTCTGAGGTGTGGTTATAATTATTTGGCAAAGTGTTGAGAGATAGTTACATGGTGGAAGGTTTATTTTAGATATTCGCAATTTTTACCGGACGTTTATTAATGTCTTTATTTAAAGTTCACCATGAAAATAACAAAATTAAAAAGCGTTTAACACATAATTTGACCCAGGCTATTGAGCCATGTCGCTTAAAAAATGAAAGTAAAATGTGTCGCTTTGAATAAACTTGGTGGACAGTGCACAACGGATGTGTTAAAATAATGTCCTATGAATGATAAGAATATCGCAACCTTGTAAATGTAATCGTGTAAATAACAGGAAAGATCTATACGAAATTGGGTTTATTCAGTCGATTAGTTTTTTAAAGCATTATACAAATGTTCAGAAAATTGTTGCGGAATAAACTTACGAGGGTGGTTCAAATTTGACCCGAATTTTTTTTGTAACGCTTTATTTAAACAAATTTTCTGCAAAACAACATACATTATTTTTCGGCGTATTCTTCTTCCTACTCTATGCACTTTTACCATCTTCTTGGGAGCTTCATAACACATTTGGTTTTTGGTTGCGCGCTTACCCAGTTTTGCACAAAGATTGTCACCGCATCATTATGTTCAAATCTTTTGCAACCTAAAGCTTTTTTAAGAGATCCAAACAGATGAAAATCACAAGGCGACAAGTCTGTACTATATGGAGGGCGAGGTAGTGTTTCCCAATGCAATTTAGCCAGTGTGTTCTGAGTCAACTGAGCGGTTTGGGGACGGGCGTTATCGTGCAGAAGAATCACACTTCTGATCGATCGGCTTCCCTTTTTGATCGAAAAGCGGGTTTAACTCGCCTGGATAACAGTTGAGTGTAATAGTAGATATTCATAGTTCGGCGTTCGGTCAAAAAAACCGTTCACACCACATCTGCTGTATCTTTGAAGACGGTAGCCATAATCTTCCCGGATGAAGAAATGACTTGCTTCTTTGAGTTTTGGGGAACTTGTGTGCCGCCAGTCCATACTTGACCGCTTAGATTCTGGAATAAAATAATGAACCAAGGTGTCGTCCCCTCGGCTGTATTTTTAGTGTAGTTTGTGAGTTTTAAGTAAAATAATGTTGAATTATTTATTTAAATACACTGTAATGAAAATGAGAACCAATTTTAAAATTATATTGGCATTTTAATTTTCTGGCTTTAAATAAGTGAAATAAACACAAAAATATTTTGTCTTTGCGGCGCCCCCCAAGACTGGCGCCCGGGGCATCGATACCCCCTTCCCCCCCGTCGCTATGCCACTGGTCACATGCAAGCAAGTTGTTTAGAAACGCTTCTTCTTCTTGTTCAAATCAGTTTAGAAGCTCTGTTGACAATTAAACTCGTCTTTTTTTTTGCTCCAAAGAAAGCAGTCTTGAAACCCATCTGGCAGAAACTTTTTTGGATTTCAATTCTTTATAAATATCTTGTTCAACGCTATCCACACTTGCTTGCTTGCCATTTTGCGTACACATATTCGTCGATCATCACGAATAAGCTCGTCAATTCGCTGAATATTCTCATCGGTAACGGAAGAACGTACTCATCTCACATGAGTCAGATTTTTGACGCGTTTTCGACCTTCCTGAAAAACGTTGACACCAGTGATACACACTTGACTCCTTAAAATGGTTATCCTCCATATTGTTGACTGTCTTGCAAACATTTTTGCGAGTTTAACATTTTCGTTGCAAAAAAAGAATACATTTCGCAACAGAGTAATAAACTGATTGCTCTGTCATATAGTTGACAACAGTAAGCAATAACAATTGAAACAATGACAGCACGTACGGTTTCTAGATATTTTACTACATTACTGGTAAAAGTCAATTTTCAGTTGATCAATTTTCTGGGGTTTAGGAAAAAATTCCGGTTTAAATGTGAATCATCCTTGCATAATCAGATGAATCAATTCAGGAACACCTCTTGAGGCTAATCCAATAAATGCAAGGCTATAAACTTAAACTTAAAACTTTAAAGGTAAACAATTGTTTTAGGCCGTTTTTAAACAAAATAAAGGTAGAAATGTATTGCTTGGGGTGTCCAACAGTTTCAAAAAAACATACAGAGAAAGTGTGTGGAAGGGTGTGTACAAAAAGTACCAAGTGCTTCTTCAGGCGTTTTAATTAAGCTTAGTTTAGTATACATTTGTTGAGGTTAAAAAAAAAGAATCCTGGAAAAAGTGAAAATACTATAGACCAGCGTTTCGCAAACTATGGGTCGCGATCCAAAATTGCGTCGCGAAAGGGAACTGTTTTGATAAAAATATAAAGAAAAATAAAAATTTAAATTTTTGTTTTAAAATGCTTTAAAATGACATTTCTAAAGGTATATTTTCAAAAAAATTTATGTCACCTTTCCTATGGATCGTACTCTCCTTTCTAGAAAACCATTTTTGGTCCATTGTTTAAAAGTTTGAGAAACGCTGCTATACAGGGTGTTTCTTAAAAATTGCAAAAAACTTGAGGAGGTGTTTCCTTATCAAAAATGAAGGGGGGTCTTTCATATAAAATTTTTTCCTTAGACTTCTCCTTTCGGATTTACAACCCTCTAAAGGGGAGCGACAAAATTAGATTTTTATTTTATTTCTCAAATTTGGATAAATGTGGATGAATGATATTTGGGAGATGTTTTATGCTCATTGAAAAGTTTCCTTCACAGGGGGCTGAAAAGTGCGACCCCTGTTGTTTTTTTTTATCACAAGCTTAAAAATTTTAATTTAAAAATTTGTTTTTTGAAAGTTTAGTTGTTTAGAAATTTTTTTTATTCTATAGCATTTCTCGTAAAACCTACCGTTTTCGAGTAAAAAATAAAATAAGTAAACATAAACCAACAAATATTCCAACATAAAACGATTCATTTTGGTGGTTGCCATGGTTCATATTGGGTGAAATTGATGGGCGTTATAGCGTTGTCACCGAGTAAACGTCAAAAATGAATAACATCTGTCAATTCTACCTAATATGAACATAAACAAACAATGGCAACCACCAAAATGACTCGTTTTATATTGGAATATTTGATGGTTCGTGTTTACTTGTGTTATTTTTTACTCAAAAACGGTAGGTTTAACGAGAAAAACTAAAGAATAAAAAAAGTTTCTAAATAAATCAAGTTTTCAAAAAACAAGTTGCAAAATTTTGACCAACCAAAAAGTTCTGATAAACAGGGGTCGCACTTTTCAGTCCCGTGTGAAGGTGGGAAATGATTAAAAATATTACTATGGGAAACCTTTTAATAAGTATAAAACATTACCAAATATTATTCTCCTACATTTATCCAAATTTAAGAAATAAAATAAAAACCTAATTTTTCCGCTTCCCTTTGGGGGGTGTAACTCCGAAAGGAGACGTCTAAGGAAAAAAATGTATATGAAAGAGCCCTCTTAATTTTCGATCAGGAATCACCTCCAGAATTTTTTTGCAATACTTAAGAAACACACTGTGGACTACCCTGCATATTTTGTATTATTTGGTAAGCAAATCAAATTTTCCAGCAAACGTATGCAAGATTGTTGTCCTAAAATCAACTGTGTTTAAGCAATACATTTTTACATTCTTCACAAATGTCACATTTTTGAGTCCCATACAAGACATGGCTTCGTTACTAGAAAAGATAAAAAAAATGTTTTATGCAAAACTTATTCACGATTGTTAGTTGCATAATCTAAGAGTATTTTTAATTGTAGCAAGCGTTTCGCTTCGGCGTAGCAATGATAATCTTTATCATTTTATACCCTGTTCGCTTTTCAAATAAAAAGTAAAAAAGATTTTCTTTAAATGATCCCTTCTAAAATGTCACACTGGTTTCAAGACTCGATTCCTAATCACTCTCAGTCTTTTTAATTAATATGCGATTTTCAAATAAGCCTATGCATATTGATACATAAACCACGAAAATAATCAATAAGGTACAATTTCACAGCTTCGAGCTGCCTCCTCAGAAAGTAACTGTAGAGCTAATAAATAATTTACAAAAGAGCAAGATAATGGAAAGAGTTAATAATGTTTTAAATAAGCACACAACATAACTTAAAGAATTTTTAAAAGGATCTGACCAATTTTGAAATGCACAAATATTTCAGCAATCATGAGTTTAGTTAAAATATTTAACATTTTTTTCCAATGGTTGTTTACTTTAAGGAATTCAATACGACCATAGTTGTGCCAACGAAAGTATTAATTAGTAGTTATAAAAATTAATAGGTTGGTTTTAAGAAAACGTTGCGCAACAGACTGCTACGGGTCCTAAGGACCCAAACCGTTAGCTTACATCTATACATATTACGATGCCATGCAACTTCAATTAAAAAGTAATGACTATATTGATTCGGCGCCGATATTTAACAACCGAAAGTAACAATACGCACACCCAGCTCCACATACGCCATTAAAGGTAAAATATGGGCTGCTGGCCGAGATCAATTTACATAAAATTACTCCAATTACCCGTGTTTCTTCCTCGTGCTTTTCGCGACCGTACGGAATGGACCGATAGAGTAAGATTGCGCCATCGACATGAGCATTAAGATCGGTATCGATCAACGCATGTCGGAAAATAGAAACAACATTCGCAAATTTGTTACATATGTCCCCAAATTATGATTGCCGAAATAACCTTTCTATTTTTTATTCCTTATGGGGAAGGTTTTTGGTGGGCTATAGTTACTATAAAAGCAAATGATTCTGTTCGTAGGACAGTATTGTGTAGTGTACTGTGCATAATATAACATAACATGATTGCAAAGGTGTGTAAAACCCATTAAATTATTATGTTATCGGATACATCGTAAATTTGTGTGAAGTATATCTGTCAATAAACGCGTTTTTCGATTTGAATTTTTCAAATAAATTTACAATAAAGAGCTTTTATCGTAATAAACGGTGAATTTGATTTGATCTGATCAGACATTCAAATGATTTTCAAAAAATATTTTCTCAAGTAATTTACTTGAAAGATTTTTCAACTAATTTTCATGAAACAATTATACGAAAATTTCTATTTAACATTTTTCAAGCATCTTTTTCCTTATTTTTTAAGTTTGTGTTTCATTAAAAATGATTTACCAAAGACGGTTTTCCAAGATCATTTTTATTGAACAGTCTTTTAAAAGTTTTCTTAAACAGTTTTTGTTGAAATATTCATCACCAATGTTTTAAGTAAATATTTGTAATACTGTTTTTCAATATATATTTGCTGAGCAGTTTTTTGAAATTTTTGTTTAATTATTTTCAAGCACCATTTGCGAACTATATAATTGTGTATTGACAAAATTATATTTTGTTATGAATCAGTTTTCCAGACAAATTTTCATTGAACAGTTATTCAATAATATTCATTCTTTGAATAGTTTATTAATAAAAGTTTTTTAAGTGCATTTACCTTAAACTATTTTTCAAATAAATACAATGAAACAGTTTTTTGTTTAAAGAATATTTTAATGTCAATTTACAAAAGCAGTTATTTAGGAAAACTTTTGGTGTATAGTATTTCAAGTAAATTTTCATTAAATAAAAGATTTTAAATATTTTTTTTAACAGTCAATTAATTAATTTTGAAATTTTTGAGATCGGAAACAATACTGACTGTGAGCTAAGACGACGCAAATAAACTTGTCTTGTTTACAAAAGTCTTGATCTTTTTTTTGAGGCAAAATTTTGGAGTTAAATTACTTAGAACCAAGTGGTACTGAAATTTGTTGTTAAGTTTACGGTTTTTTTTTTCAGTTTGTAGCCGTTTGTGCTCTTGTAGCCTACGCTAATGCCGGTTACTTGGCTGGCAATGCTGGTTATGGTACTTCCTACGTAAGCACCAACAACTTAGTCAGTCATGGTGGCTACGCTGGTGGATATGGTGGCGGTTATGGAGGCGGTTATGGAGGCGGTTATGGTGGATACGCCGGTGGATTAGGCGGATATGGTGGATACGCCGGTGGATTGGGCGGTTATGGACTCGCTGGAGGTTATGGTGGACTCGCAGGAGGTTATGGCGGTTACGGAATCGGCCGTACCGTAGTTGCCGCTGCTCCAGTAGTTCACGCTGCCCCAGTAGTTCACGCTGCTCCAATTGTTCACGCCGCCCCAGTAGTTCACGCTGCACCCGCTATCGTTAAAACCGCTGCCCCTGCTGTAGACTACTTCGTAAGTACATTGAATTATAGCAAGGGACTTAAAAAACCTCTCTTGGACTTCTAAGACCCCGATGGGACTTTAACGGTTAACATACAGTTCTATAAATACTGAGAAAAAAAAATTTAAAGAATTTCTAGACCCATTTTGGGTTAAATTACTGACACGGTCGATAACTACAAGGGACTTCAAAAGACTTGTGCGATTTTGAAAGTTCAATTGCAGTGGTATAATTTCTGCAAAGTATTT
Source organism: Elmis aenea (assembly GCA_947652605.1). Taxonomy (NCBI): domain Eukaryota; kingdom Metazoa; phylum Arthropoda; class Insecta; order Coleoptera; family Elmidae; genus Elmis; species Elmis aenea. The sequence continues at coordinate 19,244,950 of OX393580.1, read as the reverse complement.
CGGAGACCCTTGAGGAAATTTGAGAGCAAAAGTACAGTGCTGAATTTACTGCAGACTTTTGAAGCCTTTTGTTAACTCATTATTTATTATAAAAAAACACCACTAAACGACTTTCAGGCTTAAAATACAATGACAAAATGATTTCTAATACATTCTGAGACTCTCGTGACCCAGTGAAGGTTATAATATGGATGTTAAATTATTGTAATTGACCTGGAAGGCCCTATAGGGTTAAAATAAATTGGAAAATTTTCTACAAATACTATTGCGAACCTTTAAGGGTTTAAATCTTCCAAAGAACTTTAAAGATTCCTGGGAATGTCAAGGGTTAATTTAGAATATATTGTGTAGCTGAATTTCAAGAGTATTAAAGTGTTTTTATTCTTCCAGGCCCCAGCTCATTACGAATTCAACTATGGTGTTGCTGATGCTCACACTGGTGACCAAAAAAGCCAACACGAAGTCCGTGAAGGTGATGTAGTCAAAGGCCAATACTCCCTCGTCGAACCCGATGGCACCACCCGTACCGTAGACTACACCGCTGACCCACACAACGGTTTCAACGCTGTCGTACACAGATCTGGACACGCTGCCCACCCACAAGTCGCCGTTGCCGCTAAAGCCATCGTCGCTGCCCCAGTCAAAACCATCGTATCCGCTGCCCCAGCTATCGCTGTTGGAGGTTATGGTGGTTATGCCGGTTATGGTGGATACGCTGGTGGTTTGGGAGGAGGTTATGGTGGATACGCCGGTGGTTTGGGAGCAAGTTATGGCAGATTAGGAGGATACGGAGGATTGGGAGAATATGGTGGTTACGGAAGATTGGGAGGAGGATATGGTGGATATGGTGGATACGGATACAGTCATTAAACCAAACAATCATCAAATTACTAGTTTTGTACAAATATCATGTTGTCCATCTTTTGTTATAGTCATTCATATGTAAATATTTTTGTACAATTTATTATTTTAATGTAAATATAAGCGCATTATTTTCTTTTAATTTTGATTTTATTAAATAATCATATCATCACCCAGTACCCGATTACGATACTCATAAAAGTAGTATATTATTTATAAGTTGTAGAGGCTATAGAAGTTTAAATTGCACTACTCTGATTATGACGATGTTTAGAATTTCTTAAAATAATTTATACACAGAACAATAAATAACAACAAATAACAATAGACTACGAGAGCAAATAACATAAAAACAATGTATAGGAGAATATCAAAGCTACTGTTTCATAGTCTCATTCCCCAACTTTTTGATAACATAGTTTTTGATTTCGCATTAGTTGGTTTACAGCTGATAGCTAAAATGATCTGTACCTATACTATACAGGGTGTAGACTCGGATCACGCAACATAGCGATTTCAATGGTAAAATTTTAAAAGTCGAATTCTTGCTCCGCTAATTATTTTAGAAAAAAAGTGCAAATACGTTTTTTGTAGAGAAAAAAATTCTGTATCCATAAATGTAATCAATATTACTTTTTCATTTTCCAATAACTGAAAATTATGCAAATTAAAAAACGCGTTTGGACAGAAATCTGTAGTGCCTTGGAATTATGGTATGACAACTGCCCAGCCTAATGTCACTTATACTGTCACTTTGACAAGAAATTCATTCTTAATTATCCTTTATATTTTATCAAACATTTATTTTACACAATAAGTTATGTTTTCATTGCAAGATATAATAAAAATGATAATTAAGAATAAACTTCAAACGTCAAAGTGACAGTAAGTGTTAGTAAGATGGGCAGTTGTCGTAGCATAATTCCAAGGCACTACAGATTTTCGCGAAAACGCGTTTTTTAATTTGCTTATTTTTCTGTTTTTGGAAAACGAAAAAGTAATATTGATTACATTTATGGATACAGAATTTTTTTCTCTACCAAAAACGTATTTGCACTTTTTTTCTAAAATAATTAGCGGAGCAAGAATTCGACTTTTAAAATTTTACCATTGAAATTGCTATGTTGCGTGATCCGAGTCTACACCCTGTATACTAAACGAATAACTTACTTGTTTGCAAATTATTTAAAGTAATTTATTTACAAATGCATAAATGTTAAAAGTTATCCAGTAGCCACTGACAAAGATGTAAGAGTCTTAAAACTAGTCTACCATTTCTTAATAAAATTTTTGTATTAAAAAAGATACGTGACTTTAATTATTACAAGTATATGTTAAAGTTTTATAGAAGTAATTGTGTTTAATTAAGTGATTTCAATGTTATAAAGAGTAACAGAATCTTTAGAAATCTATAAATAAAAAAAATCTTATATAAATAGATACAAGAACGTAATGATTTATTTCGTTTTAATTGTTATTCTTACAGGTCACTTAATTATGTGATTAATATTACGTAAGTTATGATATAATAAGTAAATAAATACTAGGAAAATATCCTTTTGATAAAAAAGTGCGTAGCTGGGAAACTCAGATTAAACAAATTGATTAGTTTTTATTATTAATTGCTAACCTAAAATGTGAATAAAATGTTTTTTTAGTGTATAAATTATTTTTGAATAGATATGCTACATTTAAGAGTTTAAAAATTCCATAGACCATTTTCGGAAATTTCATTAAATCAGTTTATTAAAAAATTATCCTAAAAGTACCTACTCGACACATTAAAATTTGCAAAAATGTGTTTTGAAAGTTCCTTAAAAAAATATATTCCGAATAACAGCAGTTATTTTAAATACGTTCATAGAATACTTTTATCGAAAGTCTTAAAATTTATTATTAAAGTTAGTTAAAAGCAGGGCTCGAAACCGAAAAAAAATTTGGTTTACAGTTAACCGAAATCGAGAACTTTATTTTGTTAAAAAACCGGTTTTATTCCTAAAAAACCGGTTAAGTGTAAAAAAATTAAAATTAAAAACCGGTTTACCGGTTTTTAAAACCGGTTAAATTAACCGGTTTTTAAAATTATTTAATGCAAAGTATGAAAAGATATTATCAGTAGTAATATAACACGTGCATTGAAAATTATCGATAATTTTTTGGTAAATATGCCCGAATGCAAGTTGAGCTTAAAAAATCACGAGTGCACGAAAACAACCTAACTTGTAATCGGGAGGTCCTGGGTTCGATTCCCAGGGCCGACTGTCATTGTAGAGGTTTCAGGTGGTTTCCTCTATAGTTAAGGCAAATGCTGTGGCAGTACTTCCACCTATCCTTGCCCATCCTTGACTATCCACATCCCTACCCATTATCCTTGTACCTCTAACGACTGAAGAGGGGGCCAACCCCCCTATAGCAGTCTCCGCGCGAGCGGAAAAAACATTTGACCCCTGCTTCAACTTGCATGAGTGAAGATTTGACAAAAATTATAGATTATTTGCAATGCACGAGTTATATTTTGTCAGAAAATTTTCTTCACCTAACCTATCTGTCAAATTAAAATGTTTAATTTAGATGAATTAAAGTATACGTACTACTTATTGCGATTGTTATTATTAATAGATCATTTATAACTAATTTTTAATTCAAGAATTATATTTTAATAAAAATTAATGAACCAAATAGTATTTAGGTACATACATAATCTGTTATGTCAAATTTTACAAGTACTGTCAGAGTGGTGTGTCAGGGGTGTGGTTTAATCTATATTAAAGTAACGTTATTGGTCGCCGACAACTGTCAAAAAATTATCAAGACCAAAATACCTTATTCCCTCTCCAAATTTATATTTTCCACCAATCAAAAACTCAGATTTCTTAGAAACGACCAATAAACGCATGAAAATCTGTTAATTGCGAAAAGTAAATTATCAGTGTATGATTATGTTTATTGGCCGTTTAAAGGAAATCTGAGTTTGTTATTGGTCGAAAACGCAAATTTGACAGGAGGATCAACTCCTGGCAGAGGAATGTAAAATTATTACCCTGTAATATTGCTTCTATTGGTAGTCTCTAAAAGATTTAAGATTAGTGATTGGTTGAAAACGCAAATTTGACAGGTGAAGGGAATTTTCTATTTATAATTTTATAATATATGTACAATCAAGCGTTCAGTAATGACTTCTGGTAAACTAATCGCATTTAATACAGATTTTGTATTTTTCATCGTAATTTTTATTAAAAAAAGATGTAAAAAAAACGGTTTTTTATTATTTTGGTTAAAGGTTACCGGTTTTTTTGCCTTTAAAAATAACGGTTTCGGTTTCGGTTAAAAATCACTTTTTTTGACAAAAAATAACGGTTAACCGGTTTTTTAAACCGGTTTAAAAAACCGGTTTCATGCCCTGGTTAAAAGTATTTTTGGAAAATGTACCTTATCGTTAAATAATTTCAGATTCTTAAAGTTTGTCGAAAAATTCGATCAAATATTATTTTCGATCGATTAATAGGTATTGTTTTGGCAAATGTTTTGAAAAATTAGCAGAGCTACATGTTGGTAACACATATTTATACAAAATCATTTACAAAAATTACATTGTTGTATCAATAAACGTAAATAAATTGCTTAACAAGGTAAATATTTTGTGCAAACAAAAATATTTTCAAAATTTTTTTGATTAGGGTTTCTCATATTTGACATTTTTGCTTGTCCCTGGATTCCGGAAAGAAATCGGTATTTTTTCCGGGATTTTCCGGGATTTTCCGGGAACCCGGGATATAATAAATTAAGTCAATATTTTAACATAAACAAACCAGAAACAGGACAGGATTATTACTTAAAAACAACACCAAGTCATATATGTAATACATTTGGCTCCATGAATATTATACGTAAAAAATAAAATAATATTGGTGAGAGAAACAAACATTTCAGAAATATTACCTTATATATAATTTAGCTCTGCGAGCCAAGTTGGCCCATGGCTTGTTTGATAACTTTCTTCCATCCTTCTCTATCGCTGGCCTTCCTTCTCCATCCAGTAATTTTTAACGTTTCTAAATCTCTCTCCACTTCCGTCCTCCATCTTGCTTTGGGTCGTCCCCTTCTCTTCCTTCCACCTATCGTGTTTATCATTACCATTTTCGGCATTCTTGTACTCCCCATTCTTTCTGTATGTCCCAGCCACCTTAGCCTTTGTGCTTTTATAACCCCAATGATACTTGTTTCTTTGTATAGTTCTTTTAATTCATCGTTTGTTCTTCTTACCCACCCATCTCCAATTCTCTTTCCGCCAAATATTTTCCTTAGCACCTTCCTTTCCCACACTTCTAGTCTTGTTTGTTCTGTTTTGTTTAGCGTCCATGTTTCGCACGCGTACGTCACTATTGGTCTTATAGTAGTGTGGTATATTTTGATCTTTGCTTTTCTAGAAATATATTACCTTACTATTGTAATATCATTTGTATGAACACAATAATATAATTTTTACAATTAATTTTTCTAATACAATTTTAAAAAACAAAGTTTATCTATGCTTTAGTCACTTAGTCATATTCTTAATTTATTAACAGAGTCTTCCCGCAGAAAATGCTTTCTCAGTTTTTAATGGGATGGGTTGAATTATTTGGAGAGAATTTAACAGAAAAGATACATCGTTTTTATCAATAAAATGTCATTTATAAGCTGCACGTATTTTGCTTCGCATTACAAGAGTACAAAAAACTAGACAGGTAAACGTATTTTGATAACATTAACTTTGTCATGGAGACCGGACTTCTCGACTCATATGTACTATGAGTGTACAAAATTTGTTATGCCACAGCAGAAAAACTATTTTTATCGATTTTATCGATCAACGCATGTCGGCAAATAGAAACAACATTGGCAAATTTGTTACATATGTCCCCAAATTATGATTGCCGAAATAACCTTTCTATTTTTTATTCCTTATGGGGAAGGTATTTGGTGGGTTATAGTTACTATAAAAGCAAATGATTCTGTTCGTAGGACAGTATTGTGTAGCTGTAGTGAACTGTGCATAATATAACATAACATGATTGGAAAGGTGTGTAAAACGTATTAAATTATTATGTTATCGGATACATCGTGAATTTTTACAAAGTCTATCTGTCAATAAATGTTTATTGATTAGTTTAAGTGTTTTTCGATTTACATTTTTCATGTAAATTCACAATAAAGAGCTTTTATTGTAATTAAATTTTTTCGAGTAAATTTTGTTTGATAAGATATTAAAATAATTTTTAAAAACTATTTTCTCAAGTAATTTACTTAATAGGTTTTCCAAATAAATGTTCATAAAACAGTTACTATAAGAAATTTTTTATTTCGGATTTTTCAAGCATCTTTTTCCTCACTTTTTAAGTTTGTGTTTTATTAAAAATGATTTACCAAAGACGGTTTTCCAAGTAAATTGTCATTGAACAGTTTTTTAAATGTTTCCCTTAAACAGTTTTGCAATTTATTTTTTGCAAAAGAGCTTTTAAATTACATTCACATCAAATAGTTTTCCAAACGGATTTTCATTAAACAGTTTTTCTTGAAATAGTCATCACCAATTTTTAAGTAAATATTTGTAATACTGTTTTTCAATATATTTTTGCTGAGCAGTTTATTGAAATTTTTGTTTAATTATTTTCAAGCACCATTTGCGAACTATATAATTGTGTGTTGACAAAATTATATTTTATTATGAAACAGTTTTCCAGATAAATCTTCATTGAACAGTTATTCAATAATATTCATTCTTTAAATAGTTTATTAATAAAAGTTTTTTAAGTGTATTCAACTTAAACTGTTTTTTAAATGAATACAATGAAACAGTTTTTTGTTTAAATAATATTTAATAGTTTTTAATGTAAATTTACAAAAGCAGTTACTACTAAGTAAAACTTTTAGTATACAGTATTTCAAGTAAATTTTCATTAAATAAAAGTTGTCAAAAAATTTTGTTTAACAGTCAATTAATTTTAATATTTTTGGAATCGGAAACGATACTGAGCTAGAACGATGCAGAAAAACTAGTCTTGTTTGCAAAATTTTTGCAAATTTGATTTTTCTTATAATTTTTTAAGAAAAAATTTTGTAGTTCAAATACCAAGAACCAAGTGGTACTGAAATTTGTTGTTAAATTTATGATATTTTTTTTCAGTTTGTAGCCGTTTGCGCTCTTGTAGCCTACGCTAATGCCGGTTACTTGGCTGGCAATGCTGGTTATGGTACTTCCTACGTTAGCACCAACAACTTAGTCAGTCATGGTGGCTACGCTGGTGGATATGGTGGCGGTTATGGAGGCGGTTATGGAGGCGGTTATGGTGGATACGCCGGTGGATTAGGCGGATATGGTGGATATGGTGGATACGCCGGTGGATTAGGCGGTTATGGAGGACTCGCTGGAGGTTATGGCGGTTACGGAATCGGCCGTACCGTAATTGCCGCTGCTCCAGTAGTTCACGCTGCTCCAGTAGTTCACGCTGCCCCAATTGTTCACGCAGCCCCAGTAGTTCACGCTGCACCCGCTATCGTTAAAACCGCTGCCCCTGCTGTAGACTACTTCGTAAGTACATTTAATTATAGCAAGGGACTTCAAAGACCCCTCTTGGACTTCAAGGGTTAATATACAGTTATAAATACTGAAAAAAAGTTAAAGAATTTCTAGACCCATTTTGGGTTTAATTACTGACACCGATAACTACAAGGGACTTCAAAGACTCGTGGGATTTTGACAGTTCAACTGCAGTGGTATATTCTGCAAAGTATTTCGGAGACCCTTGAGGAATTTTGAGAGCAAAAGTACAGTCGTGAATTTACTGCAAAGATTTTTGAAGCCTCTTGTACCTCATTATTTATTATATAAAAATTCAACTATTGCAATGGACATCAAACACCACTACACGTCTTGTAGGTTTAAAATACGGGAACAAAATTATTTCTTATACTTTCTGTGAGGGTTAAAATATATACGTTAAATTATTGTAATTGACCTGGAAGGCCCAAAAGGGTTAAAATATAGTGAAAAAATATCTACAAATACTATTGCCCACCGTTGAGGGTTCAAATCTTCCAAAGGACATTAAAGATTCCTGAGGATGTCGAGGGTTGATTTAAAATATATTGTGTAGTTGAATTTCAAGAGTATTAAAGTTTTTTTATGTTTCTAGGCCCCAGCTCATTACGAATTCAACTATGGTGTGGCTGATGCTCACACTGGTGACCAAAAAAGCCAACACGAAGTCCGTGAAGGTGATGTAGTCAAAGGCCAATACTCCCTCGTCGAACCCGATGGCACCACCCGTACCGTAGACTACACCGCTGACCCACACAACGGTTTCAACGCTGTCGTACACAGATCTGGACACGCTGCCCACCCACAAGTCGCCGTTGCCGCTAAAGCCATCGTCGCTGCCCCAGTCAAAACCATCGTATCCGCTGCCCCAGCTATCGCTGTTGGAGGTTATGGTGGTTATGCCGGTTATGGTGGATACGCTGGTGGTTTGGGAGGAGGTTATGGTGGATACGCCGGTGGTTTGGGAGCAGGTTATGGCAGATTAGGAGGATACGGAGGATTGGGAGGATATGGTGGTTACGGAAGATTGGGAGGAGGATATGGTGGATATGGTGGATATGGTGGATACGGATACAGTCATTAAACCAAACAATCATCAAATTACTAGTTTTGTACAAATATCATGTTGTCCATCTTTTGTTATAGTCATTCATATGTAAATATTTTTGTACAATTTATTATTTTAATGTAAATATAAGCGAATATTTTCCTTTAATTTTGATTTTATTAAATAATCATATAATCACCCAGTACCCTATTACGATACTCAAAAAAGTAGTATATTATTTATAAGTTGTAAGGGCTGTAGAGGTTTAAATTGCACTACTCTGATTATGACGATGTTCAGAAGAATTTCTTAAAATAATTTATACACAGAACAATAAATAACAACAAATAACAATAGACTACGAGAGCAAATAACATAAAAACAATGTATAAGAGAATAGCAAAGCTGCTGTGTCATACAGCTTCATTCTCCACATTTTTGATAACATTGTTTTTGATTTTGTATTAGTTGGCTTGAGTACAGCTGATAGCTAAAATGATCTGTACTTATACTAAACTAATAACTTACTTGTTTGCAAATAGTTTTAAAGTAATTTATTTATAAATGCATAAATGTTTAATATTATCCAGTAGCCACTGCCAAAGATGTGAGAGTCTTGAAACTAATCTACCATTTCTTAATAAGATTTTTGTGATAAAAAAGATACGTGACTTTAAATTAACTTTTACAAGTATATATGTTAAAGTTTTATAGAAGTAAATGTGTTTAATTAAGTAATTTTAGTTTTATAAAGAGTAACAGAATCCTTAGAAATCTATAAATACACAAAAACTTATATAAGTATGTAGATACAAGAACGTAATGATTTATTTCGTTTTAATTGTTATTCTTACAGGTCACTTAATTATGTGATTAATATTACGTGAGTTATAATAAGTAGGTACATAAATAAAAGATAAATATCCTTTTGATAAAAAAGAGCGTAGCTGGCAAATTCAGATTAAACAAATTGATTAGTTTTTATTATTAATTGCTATACTAAAATGTGAATAAAATGCTTTTTAGTATATAAATTATTTTTGAATAGATATAGGTACTACATTTAAGAGTTTAAAAATTCCATAGATCATTTTCGGAAGTTTCACTAAAAAGTTTATCAAAAAATTATCCGAAAAGTATAACAGCAGGTATTTTAAATACATACCTACAATACTATTTTCGAAAGTGTTGGTTAAAGTTTTTATTAAAGTTAGTTAAAATTATTTTTTAAAAATGTACCTCATTGTTAAATAATTTTAGACTCCTAAAGTATGTTGAAAAATTCCATAGGATATTATTGTCGACCGATTACAATAATTATTTTTGCAAATGTTTTGAAAATTTTGCACAGCAGCATGTTGATAAAATATTGATACCAAATCGTTTACAAAAATTATATGGTTGTATTAACAAATGCATATAAATATTATAAATTACTAAACAAGGTAAATATTTTGTGCACAAAAAATTATTCTGAAGTGGTTTTTTATTAGGGCTTCTCATATTTGACATATTTGCTTGTCCCTGGATTCCGAAAATAAATGGGTCTTCCTCTGGGATCGAGGGACATAATAAATTAAGTCAATATTTTAAAATAAACAAGCCAGAAGCAGAAGGAGAGATTTATTACTTAAAAACAACTCCAAGTCATATACGTAATACATTTGGCTCCATGATTATTATAAGTAGATAAATATTAAAATAATATTGGTGAGAGAAACATAAATTTATTTTTTGTTTTCACAGCCTACTATGATTTTCTTAGAAAAAAAAACCTAAAAAACCTTCATAACTTGCGTATTATTAAAAATAAATACATCGACCCTTATATATTTGGAATGAGAAAAAATGAGGAATTTAAATAGGTGATAGCCAACTATCGTTTCTATTTAAAAAAAGGTAAGTTTGTGTCATAACTTTTTAACGGCGAGCGTAAAATATTTTTTTTTTAAATTAAACATAAAAATATCCAAAAATAATCTTAATAAATATAACGGAGATATGACACATTATTAATATGACACATTATTAATATGACACATTATTAATATGACAAAAAAACACTTTTTATTCCATAACTCGAAAACCGGAAATGATAGAATATTTTTGAAAACGGTTCTGAGTTTGTCTCAAAAAACTGCACATTTTTGGTAATTCAACCGTTTCTCTATCTTAAATATTAACCGAGATACCCATGCAATCCCATCGAATTTGGACCACCCTGTACGGGGTAGTATTTAAGCGAAGATGTTATGTTTATCTACTCCACGCCAGCCGCTTTTGGTGGCTACTGGCTACTTACTGCCGGCCGCTTTTGGGGGCAGTTGACCCAACTAGACACTGTCTGTGTGTTATCGTTATGTAAGTAATCATTTTGTATCGTTTGTCTATTGTTTGATTAGTTATTGGTGAATGATTGTTCTTGTATTGTGAGACCCATAATTAGATATTTGTGTTGTAGAAGCCAAGTGTTAAGTAATTGTTTAATAAATAGTTTTATGCAAAGCGAGTGTTCCCATCTGAGTATTATTTTGAGTTATCTGAGTGTTCATTGAATATACAGGGTGTGTAAAAATTGGCGGAAGGGCTACACGGAGCGATGTTCTTTGTAAAATTCTAAGTCGAAAATCTTAATACGAAAATGTTGTACCATGCTTCCTATGGCCTCAGGAACCATTTAAAGAAAGAAAAAAAATTGGCAACATTGCATATATTGATTTGCGTTTGGACATTTTTTTATCAGCAATTTTTACTTAGGTATTTACATTTTTTGTTCGAACTGAAAGCCTTCAGTTCGTAAACATAGCTGCAAACTTTTGGGTATCGTAAAACACAAACAAGAAATAATTACGAGAAAAACAGAGATGACAGCTAAGGACAATGTTGCCATATGTATTACTGTCATTAAAATCAGTGATTTACATATTTTCAACACCAATTTTTGAAAGGAAGAACACAATATCTTGTAAAAAATACTATTCGAAATCTATTTTTATTCCAAATTGCAGCTTTTTCATTTGCAAGTATTAAATAATAACGCCTATTAAAGGACTAAATGTAAAAGCTTTGAGGACCTCTTGCAGACACAGCAAGCGTGGTACAACATTTTCGTATTAAGATTTTCGACTTGGAATTTTACGAAGAACATCGCCCCGTGTAGCCCTTCCGCCAATTTTTACACACCCTGTATTTAGAATTTACGCCCCCGTAACTCACAATTAGTAACCAACCGTCAGTATTTTTAATTATAATAGTCCGGTTCTTATAACGACCGCGACAATATTGATGAAATTATCATAATATTACAAAGATTTTAACGCAAAATAAACGAAAACAACAGATTTTAAATATCCCGGGATTTCCCGGGACAATAAGTATTTCCCGGAAAATATAAAAAAGGTTAAAATGGAACGGAATCTCGGAAGAGAATCCTATATTTTGATACACAAAATCGAACGTGACCAATTTAGGGACAATATTTCTTAATTTTATTGACTTTTGAACTTTATGTGTATCATGAACAAAGCCAATATTGCCACAAATGTTATTATTTATTGTAATTGTGTACTTTGCAATGTTCCCTGGCCCAATTTTACCCACGTAAGTTATCACAATTTTTCGTTAAGCGTTCTTTATCGCCTTAAAACCTTAATTGCAGTCGAATTAAGTGATATTTAGAGTTTTAGATTCTTAACTTCTTCGATTCAAAATCCGCTAGCAAATTCATCAAAGAGTTTTAACAAATCTTAAAAACGAAAAATTAACCAGTAGTGTACGTCTCATGGTACACGCCTCTCTAATTGGCGAGCCCCCTGTATTGACCGCAATTCAAATTCATGAAGGCCGCTTGAAAACAACCAAAATTCCTAACATCTTATGAAACACATATCGAGAACTTATTTTGTAGTATCACCCAACTAAATCAGTTACAATTTCGAAACTATTTATGCATTATTTTAGTATCGCTGTTGTGACACGCAAAATTTTCTCACACACATAAATTAAACAAATAACAAACCCAACGCAAGCAGCACAACATTAAACCTTTGTGTAAAACAACATACGCGTGAAAAGTACACATACGAAATGCAACATTGAATTTAATTAAAAACCACTTAAGCACCCATATGGATCACACTTTACGTAACATCATCAAATCGAACAAATTTTTTTTCGAGATCACACTCTGACCTTTATTGATAATTAACATATTTGCCAAATATATTTGCTCCAAATAAAATACTTTTGTCGAAATAACTTTCATCGGATCATGTTTTTGCATAATAAGATGTAGTAGTCAGCGAATGTATATTTGTCGGAGGCCGGTATAAAAAGAAAAATATTTGTCAACAAAAATCAGTATCGTCTTGGTGTGTGCGTTGTGATAAACAAAAAACATGTTTAAAAAGGTGGGTAGTACAATATTATGGAACTTACTTCGAAAAGAGAAAATGAACCAACTTGGTAGTTTGCAATAGAAATAATTTACAGCAATACGTAATTGTTAAAATATTGTCTAGGAATATTTTTATTAGTCATACAAGCTTAAATATAGTTGATTATTAGTCTCTTTAAAGCCGGTTCAATATTATTTTAGCCTATTTTTTAACATATTATTAAATTAAAAATGCAATGTTGCTCGAATTTAACTTATAGGTATAACAGTTTTATGTTTTTACAGAATTTGATAATTTATGACTTAAATTTTAGCCAGAGCCCTAAACTATTATCTAAGCAATAAAAATGTTTACCAATTCAATAAACAAAATATAAAGCGCAACTCAAAATTTTGTTGCGTAAAATATTCTGAAATTATTAAAATTTACAATCCATCACTATTTTTCATAAAAAAAAAATTAAGCCTCACTAAAAATTGAGTAATGCTTTCGTAAAAACTTTTTCGTCAAAGCGGATGACGTGCTGTAAACAGTAGTACGAGGAAACGATCTATGTTGTAAATTGCACCAAATGAATTAAGTTATTTGTGTTTAGCCTTGTACTTATAACTCAAGTTTAATATAAATTTAAGTAAATATGCTTTATACAGTTATCTTTTTCGAAATAACTTTGCTAATAAGCTACCCTGCATTTTTATTGTTTCTTTCACATTTTTAATATATTTTTAAAACAGATTAATGAATTTTTAAAAGAATAGAACATTTTATAAAACTAAATTATAAAAATACCATAAAGAAAAAAAAATCACTAGGTATTATAGATATAGGTACAGGGTGTTGCGAAAAAATGTAGGAGGTGATTCCTTATCATAAATTAAGAGGGGTCTTTTATATAAAATTTGTTCCTTAAACGTCTCTTTCGGAGTTACACCCTCCTAAAGGGGAGCGGTAAAATTAGGTTTTTATTTTATTTCTTAAATTTGGATAAAGGTGAAAGAATGATATTTGGTAGATGTTTTATACTTATTAAAAGGTTTCCTATAGTAATATTTCGCCCACCTTTATAGGGGGCTGAAAAGTGCGACCCCTGTGGGTTTTTTAATCATAACTTTTTAGTGGGTTAAAATTTTGCAATTTAAAATAGTTTTTCTGAAAGCTTAATTTGTTAAGAAACTCTTTTTATTCTTTAACTTTTCTCGTAAAACCTACAGTTTTGGAGTAGAAAATAAAACAAGTAAACATGCACCATTTTATATTCCAAAATAAAACGTTTCATTTTGGTGGTTAGTTTATACTCATATTGTGAAGAATAGACAGGAGTTCTAGCGTTGTCGCCGCGTAAACGTCTAAATGAATTACACCCGTTAATTCTACCCAATATGAACATAAACAAACCATGGTAACCATGAATCGTTTTATTTTGGAATATAAAATGGTGCATGTTTACTTATTTTATTTTTTACTCCAAAACTGTGGGTATTACCAGAAAAGTTAAAGAATAAAAAAAGTTTCTAAATAAATCAAGCTTTCAAAAAAACTATTTTAAATTGCAAAATTGTAACCAAGTGAAAAGTTCTAATAAAAAAAAACCAACAGCGGTCCCCCAATTTAGCCCCCTGTGAAGGTTAGCGATGGTTGAAAATATTACTATAAGAATCCTAACATCATTCTCCTACATGCATACAAATTTGAGAAATAAAATAAAAACCTAATTTTATTGCTACCCTTTAGGGGGGTGTAACTCCGAAAGGAGACGTCTAAGGAAAAATTTTTGTATCAAAGACCCACCTTAATTTTTGATAAGGAATCACCTCGCCAATGTTTTTGCAATATTTAAGAAACATATACTTATACAAAATTTGTTTAAATTTTATTAATTATCTAAACATTTCTCACGGTACATAATTAAAACCTATTCTGTTCCTAAATTTATCTTAATTTTTTTATTAAAAATCGAATTCCAATCATTCTGCTTTTATTCATACATTCGTGTATAATAAAAATTTTGTTTTGGAAACTCTAGCCAAAAATTGCATAGAAATTGTGATTTAAATATTAAATTTCATTCAATTTAATTCAACCATGATATAGCAAAATTTTCAAGACATTCTCATTTAGTTAACTATAATTTGTGAGCATTAACAAAGAATGGAATGTTTTATGTTTATTTTCTTGCAGGTATCTGTATTCTGCTTATTGCTAGCATTAGCAAATGCTGGATATCTAGGAGGCGGTGTTGGTTATGCCACATCTTACTCAGCAACAAACAACTTAGTTAGCCATGGAGGATATGGTGGTTATGGCGGATTAGGAGGTTATGGAGGCTATGGCGGTTACGCCGGTCTAGGAGGCTACAGCGGGGGTTACGCCGGCTACGGAGGATATGGTGGTTACTCCGGCTACGGCGGTTATGGAGGATACGGACTTGGTGGCGCTGTAGTTGCCGCAGCTCCCGTCGTCGCTGCCGCCCCAGTAGTCCACGCCGCCCCAGTAGTCCACGCCGCCCCAGTAGTGCACGCCGCCCCAGCTATCATAAAAGCCGCCCCTGCTGTTGACTACTACGTAAGCACAACCAATTTCACACCTACTTCCCAACTCGCTCCACTGACACGAATTTTTACACAAAAATATCAAAATTTTCAAAACCAATGTTCGCAATAATACTTAATTTATGTGTAAATAACATATTTGTTAATTTACAGACATATAATTTTGTAATAGTTTAATTTTACGTATAGGTGAAGTTGGGCAAGAGTTAAGTAAACTCACCTTAAACTAAAATTAATTAGCATGGCTAATTTATTAGTTATACATTTTTAGGCTAAATTTAATTTTTATGCATAAAATTTTAGTTTAAAAAGGAAAGTAATTTTGTTGAAGAGGTTTCCAAACTCTTTACAATCAATAATTATACTATTTTTAGGAATTCTGAATGACAATTCGAAACATTTTTGACTATTACAATCGGATTCAAATTTTAGTACTACATTTATATAGGTCAGAGGTTTCCAATCTTTTTAAGATATTGTACCGGTTTGTAGTAGACAATATGGCGGCGTACCAGTAAGTAAATAGTTTTG
Organism: Elmis aenea; assembly: GCA_947652605.1. Lineage (NCBI taxonomy): Eukaryota > Metazoa > Arthropoda > Insecta > Coleoptera > Elmidae > Elmis > Elmis aenea. Next base: position 19,228,984 of record OX393580.1, on the reverse strand, counting down.
GAAAAACGGACCAAAAAAAAAATTGCTGAATTCTCAAGTGATGACTTTTTTTTGTCGCTTGACTCTCTCAAATATTTTGTCGAGCAAAAAAAAAACTAATCCTAAATAAAACTTTCCTAAATTCCCAACTGATGAGCTTTTTTTTTAGGTAAATATTTTGGAAACAGAATGCAATGCTATATGTACAATTGTAATAAAAACAATTTAATTCGTAAATACTTTTATTACACTAAATACAAATGCATGTGTTTCATATACAGGGTGTTTCTTAAATATTGCGAAAAAATTCAGTTGATGATTCCTTATCAAAAATTAAGGGGGGTCTTTCATACAATTTTTTTTTCCTTAGATGTCTCCTTTCTGAGTTAAATACAGGGGGGTGCTTTATTTTATATCTCAAATTTGGATAAATGTAGAAGATTGATATTTGGTGGATGTTTTATACTTACAATTAGTAAAAGGTTTCCCATAGTAATATTTTCGATCATCTGCCACCTTCACAGGGGGCTGAAAAGTGCGACCCCAGTTTTTTTATCAGAACGTTTTGGTAGGTAGTTAAAATTTTGCAATATTTTTTTTAAAATTGATTTATTTAGAAACTGTTTTTGTTCTTTAGTTGTTCTCGTAAAACCTACCGTTTTTGAGTAACAAAATAAAACAAACTATGGCAATGGCAACCACCAAAATGAGTCGTTTTATTTTGAAATATTTGATGGATCATGTTGACTTGTTTTATTTTTTACTTAAAAACAGTATGTTTTACGAGAACAACTAAAGAACAGAAAAACTTTGTAGATAAATTAATCTTCCAAAAAAAGTTTAAAATTGCAAAAGTTCAACCCCCCAAGAAGTTCTGAAAAAAAAAAACAACAGGGGTCGCACTTTTCAGCCCCCTGTGAAGGTGGCAGATGATCGAAAATATTACTATGGGAAACGTTTTACTAAGTATAAAACATCTACCAAATATCATTCTTCTACATTTATCCAAATTTGAGAAATAAAATAGAAACCTAATTTTACGCTCCTCTTTAGGGGGGTGTAACTCCTAAAGGAGACGTCTGAGAAAAAAAAATATATGAAAGATCCCCCTTAATTTTCAATAAGGAATCACCGCCTGATTTTTTTTGCAGTATTTAAGAAACGCCCTGCATAGATATAATAATAATTCTAATTATTGTAATTAATGTGAGGGTTGCGCCTGTTTACTTTTTATCAGTGTAGAAATATCTAGTTCAATTTTGTTCAGTTTAAGGCGAACATGAGACTCAAAATTAAGCAATGATTGGTTATTTTATTTTCGGTCTGAAATTAGCGGACATCAATCATTTTCGATCACCCGATATAAACCGATAATTATTTTAAATGTACATATGTGTCTACAAATCTGTCACTATCTTCTTCTTCTTCTACACGCATGTAATATCATCACATAACATAGATGCTGTATAAAAAAAATTATTTCATTTGCTTATCGCGTACCGGTAGCTTGACATTCGCGTACCGGGACCGGTACGCGTACCACAGATTGAGAACGCCTGATTATGGGTAATTCTTAAAAATACCTTTTGAGGTATAATCAATAATTTTAATTAAATTATCATTAACAGCAAGTCCATGTTATCAAACATCACTGTATAATACAATTCAATAATTTGGGTTCCATAGACATTGTTACAGTAATTTTTTTCTAATTAACGAAAATAACAGGGTTGGTATAAATTACTGTCTACGTTTATCAGTCCATTCTCATTATCATTTTTTTTTTCAAAATCAGCCATGATCAATCGACCTTTTTTCTTTAGTTGTTTCCTTATGCTGGCTATGTTGATTTTATTGAGGTGAAAAAAGCATTCTGTAATAATTATAATTGATTGGTCAGTGGTCACCCTCTATATAATATTAGTTGCACAGCTAAAAAATATGTTGTTGTGTAAGAATTGTGCGAACGAAAAAAGTATATCTCGAATTTTAAAGCTTCGTGAAATAAAAGGTATTTGATATTGGAATTTGAGGAATCCTAGTAGACCAAATGATCAAAACACGCAGTGTAAGATTCCCAAACATTAATGTAAATGTTATTTACTTTACTTTACAGGCTCCCGCTAAATACGAATTCAACTACGGAGTAGCTGATGCCCACACCGGAGACCACAAATCCCAACATGAAGTACGCGAAGGAGATGTTGTCAAAGGCCAATACTCCCTCCTTGAACCCGATGGTACCACCCGCACCGTAGACTACACCGCTGACCCCCACAACGGTTTCAATGCCGTCGTCCACAAATCTGGACCTGCTGCCCATCCCCAAGTAGTTTCTAAGGCTGTAGTTGCTGCTCCTATTGCCCATGCTGCTATTGCTGCTCCTGTAGCTGTTGCTGCTCCCGCTGTTGCTGTCGGTTATGGAGGTTATGGCGGTTACTCCGGCTATGGCGGTTATGGTGGTTATTCCGGCGGTTATGGTGGATCTGCCGGCGGTTACGGAGGCTATGGTGGTCTTGGATATAGCAATTTAGGCTACGGTGGATATAGTGGCTACGGAGGATACGGAGGAAGTTACGGTGGCTTAGGTTATAAATATTAAGTAAAATAGTAATAAGTTAGTTTTGTAATTAATTATTCATTGTTTATATATTTTTAAATGAATAAATATATATTTTATAAGTAACAACGTTATTTATTTATTAAACTCGAAGATACTCCAAGTTTCATTTATTTTTAAATACAAACAATTTTGTGATTAAACTTTAAAAATAAAAGAACTAATGATATTAATTATATTATTAATTTGATCTAATTAAACGTGCCTTAATATTTAATGAAAAAATTTAATATTTAAGCTTTTTACCATGAGCCCATTACCCTTTCCTTATAATATGCAAAAACATGTTAAATTTAAAAGACAAGTAATATTCATTTGTTCTAAAAATTCGTAAATATAGTATAAAACCTGAAAAGATCTTTTATATGTACCTACTTCCTAGCAGGGATGGGGAGTCGGAGTCGGAGTCGGGAGTCGGGAGTCGAGGAGTCGAAGCATTTTTGAGGAGTCGGAGTCGGAGTCGGAGTCGGTAAAAAACTATCGACTCATGACTCTTTTTACTTTCGCCATACGTAGTATGAAGAAAGTATTGTGATCGCAATTTTTTTTATAAAAAACTGATTTTTACATTTTCTTCATTATGTATTAAATAGAAAATTAAAATATTAAACTTTGTTTACCATCAGGAGTCGGAGTCGGGAGTCGATTTTTACAAATACCAACTCGGGAGTCGGGAGTCGGGAGTCGATTATTTTCTGCCGACTCCCCATCCCTGCTTCCTAGCGCACTTATCAAATGCTTCTAACACGGAATAATAAAGGTGAAATAAAAGAGTTATTAAAAAAAAAAAAACAAAGACATGAATTGTACCCATATTAAAAGAAATAAAAGAAGGAAAATTCGTATGTTACTGTGAAATTCTTAGTTATTTTCGTTGCCGTTTTTCGATTTTTCTGCAAGCCCATATTCAGAATATAATAAACACTTTTTGTAATTGGCACAGATAACAAACTAATTTAGCATTAAATTACTTTCTTAAAATATAAAAATCACTAAAGAAACATAAAATGACTTAGAATAATACAAAAATATTGAACGATAATAATGGTTTTATTTAATTTTAATTATCCACATCCAAAACAGATCGTTGGGTGCCATGGTCAGCGAAGAGCTCAAATAACTAGGCTATACATAATAGGCCGTTTACACACACGGTTTTGCACATGGTTTTGATGACTTGGTTTTGCATATGTGCAAAACAGTGTGTGTAAACGCTAAAACAAAGCGATTTTATTGACCTTGGTTTTGCACAACTGAATCTAGCAGAGCTAGATTCATACACGCGTTCACACACGGTTTTAACCATGTGCAAAACCGTGTGTGTAAACGGCCTCTTAAAGTTTAAACAGACAGAGGAAATGATAAGAAAAGTATGAAAACAGGAAGGACAATGTTTATTATAAACTGAAGATGAATTTGCAAAAACACTCAAAACTGGTAATGAAGAATAAACAATAAAGTTTTGGTCAGGCTATATTGCATATACCGGGTGTAAATGAAGTGTGGTACACCCCCTTTTTTTCTTTAGTTTTGATTTTAAATAAATGAAATTTTTGACATATTATATGTGCAAAAAACCGGACTTTTTGAGCACGCACACATTATTTTCACTTCCGGTCTCGCCGGAAATGACCCAAACTTTGTCATTTTAAATGGAACACCCTATATATTTTTACATTATTGGAAAGAGGAACCGAATTTGAATACAACTGCATTATTTTGGTTAACTTTTATAACCTCAAAAATGTTTTGAAACAAAATTTAGTTTTTTATTAAGGGTGCCGTGACCTGCATAAATTGATTTTTATTGTCAGAAATTGTCCAAAAAACGTTTTTGCTAATTTTAAATGACATTTAGCCTACTAATCGGCTTTGAAGGTTGCGGAATCGGTTTTTTAACAAAAAGTCAATTTTTTTAATGGAACTATGGTGGTACAAGCGGTTATTTTAATGGAGCATCTTCTAACGAATCTATTGATACCAATAACTTGTATTTTTATTAAGAGTCAGCTTCATAAACTTCAAATTATTGTGAAGATTTATTAAGAAATTCTGTTAATCGCAGTACATTGTGCATAACTACAACGTAACCAATGATCGTTGTTTAATGTTTAACTACTATAGTCATTTAATTAAAAAGTCTAAAAATTTTGGTAATCATTTTTATATAATTAGATTACTTCTCATCAAGGCCAAAAAATGCCATAACGCTTAGATACAAAATTACATTGTTATATCTGAAATAGTATTCTAGATATTTGTCTGTTTCCATAGTTTTACGCATCCCTGTATAATTGTACGATTAAGATACAATAAACGTCTTAGCCTTGGCAATTCAATTATTTCGGAATTATTGGCTTTAACAAGGTATTAAATTCTCTTGACCATACTTTTCATTATTCATACATGTAAATGTAAATATTTTTGAACGAACAGTTTAATTAAGCATTTCAATCTACAAATCATATCTTTTACTCGTTTTATAACAGGTTTTTACATATTCATACTTGTATATTTTCGTTTAAAAAACGTACAATATTTAGAAGTACAGCAATAATATTTAGGTACTGACATTTTTAAAGCATTTAATCAATATTAAATAAATGTGTCAGCAGAAGGAGCCAAACATTAAAAATAGCTTTTTAGACTATACGAAGTATAATGAGTATTTATTGTCACATAACTAAATTTAAGAAGAGATCAACAAAAACTGCTACTAAAAATGTTAAAGGATTTTAACGGCCGAATTTATAATTATTTTGGACTGTGTATTCAACATTTAAGCCCTCACGAAGGATTTGAAACAATTTGGATTCATCTTTTTTTTAAAGTAGTTATTAAATCACTCTTTACTAATAAAGTGTAGTGTTTCGACCGAAATAATATTTTATATTTTCAATAGTTACAGGAGATTATAATAAACAGTTAACAGAATCAACTGCTTGTATACTTAATTTGTCTTTGTGTGACATCGGAAATAAGTCTCCAACACCTTTCAAGTATCCATGCAAAAACAAAGGAATGCGACAATACGCAACACACACGTACGTATGTACAAAGCCGCCAGATTTCGCTAACCGGCCTCCGTTCTTATTACTTTTTTTTTTAAATTTAAATTAAGCCGCTTATCGCACAATCGTGGGTCACATTACATCTAAATATTTACGGTTCTGCACTCATTTGCAATAATTCTTATGTAAACACCGAATTCATGTGCTCCAAATCAGAATACCTTATCAAATAGACTTTCGATATTTTACTTTTTCTGTATGTAATATTTAAATATGGTGAACGTTATGCGATTAATTTAGTATATAAAGCCAATATTTGACAAACAAAGGCGTCAGTGTGGTGTAGTTCACAGTGAAATAACAACCATGATTGCTAAGGTAAAGTATTCCATACAATCATACAGCACAATTATTTGTTATTATTTTTAATTACCCACTTAAAATTTAGTTCAGTTCTCACAGGATTAAAAAAATATGTACATTTTTTAACAACAAAACTATTTATATAACTTATATAACAAATAACTTGGGAGATTAATTTCTACATATTAAGTAAGTAAGGATCTCCTGCAGAAATGATAGACAGTTTTAAATGAATCGTCTCTTTGTACTATTCTTATTTATTTAAACAAATAAAAGCACCAACGAAGAGACGTCAGTCTCAAAACTGGTCTAGCGTTTCTACAATTTTAAATACAAAAAGATTGCTACTGACTAAAAGACCTGCTCGAACATATTTATCAAAGATTCTTTATGAAACAAAGATAAGTGATTTAAATTTGAGTTATTTGTGTCATATAAGTTCAATTTTTTATGCACGAAAACTCCTAAAAAAACAGCTTATAAAAGTAATAAAAAAAAATTAATTAACACAGATATATTATAACTTGCATTCACGTAACTTTTTTATATTTTTATACCGTTGGCACACTTTAGTCACGTAACTGATTAATTTTACTAGTGATATTGAACTTAAATTTATTATTAAACTTGCTTATTATATAAAGTTTAATTTATATTTTTAATATACTGAGCAAGCAAATTTTTAATCAATACAAAATACAGAAATGTAAAGAGTAGGAGTACTATTTAATTGGTAAAATTTTTAATGAACCCTAAACTTTGTGTGTTATTTTCTTACTTATTTAATTAAGTTAATACCAATCATAATATGTTATTAATTTAAGACATTAGGTTGATTTAATTAAAATTGTAATCAAAGGTTTCTTAGCTCGACTAAGACGTTTTTTTTTATGATTTACAGTTACCTGCGAAAATGCAGAATGTTAAACTTGAAGAAATTTAACAATAATTTGAATTTAGTAAAGAATGAAATTTGATTTTTCCAGTTAATAAAATAAGTACCTACTTTTATTTTTTTAAATTGTAGTATAAATTTAAAAAAAAGTCATTAGTCTAAAAACATGAACAGCTCCAATTTTATAGCATTCTTTGCGTTTTGTATTCTTTGGGTATTTTCTATCGATGTTTCGTACCTAGTGCAAAAAATATCTTCCGGGTTATACAACGGTCAAATTATCCAAGTTTACATTAAGTAATATCAAGTAAACCACAATAACTCAAGGACCCTGTGGAATTTTCTTGCTTTAAATGCAAAACATCGCTTTAGAAAATTTCAAAGACGGCGTATTTAAGCCGAAAAACAAAAACTACATCGAATTCCGGTCGTTAAAGCTATGAAATGGTTTAGTGCTTTTTGTACATATTTTCAAATCTATTTTTTTCCCCCAGATTGTTACCGTTTGCGCTCTTGTAGCTGCCACCAATGCTGGTTATTTGGCTGGACATGGCGCAACTTCCTACTCCTCCACCAACAATCTAGTCAGCCATGGAGGTTATGGTGGAAATGGAGGTTACGGCAACATTGGATCTTATGGAGGTTTGGGTGGTCTTGGAGGAGGTTATGGAGGCGGTTATGGAGGCGGTTATGGAGGATACAGTGCCGGAGGATATGGATCCGCTGGACACGCCGTCGATTACTATGTGAGTAAATTTAATCACGATAAAGTCAAAAATAGCAGGAAGACATTAAGAAACCTAAACTTTTTTAATTGCAAAAATATGGCTTCAGATGTTCGCATTTTAGTTTAAATGATGCAAATATAAGACTTTCAGTCATTTATTAACGATTCACACTTTTCATTCAAAGTCAACATCTTCTTGACCCTTTAAACTCGACTGTAGACTCATTGAAAAAATTTTTTTAGGCCCCAGCCAAATACGAATTCAACTACGGAGTTGCTGATGCCCACACCGGAGACCAAAAGAACCAACATGAAGTTCGCGATGGTGATGTTGTCAAAGGCCAATACTCCCTCGTTGAACCCGATGGCACCACCCGTACCGTAGACTACACTGCCGACCCACACAACGGTTTCAACGCCGTCGTCCACAGATCTGGACACGCCGCCCACCCACAAGGATACGGCGGATATGCCGGTAATGGCGGTTATGGAGGATATGGCAAATACTAAAGATACTAGGAACCAAATTTCGAACAAACGACTAGCCATTTAGAACATATCTCACTTTATATTTATACTATTCGCATGTTAATTTTGCAACATCTTACCCATTTAACTGTACTATGGAACATTAAAAACACATTATTTATTTATTAATGTCAAAGTTTTATTTAAGGAGAAATATATTTTTTAAAAATGCTTGCATAGTTTCACATCACATGTGATAAGTGCTAAATCTAAACTTAAAAAATGTATAGGTACAATTAAATATCACCACTAGGTTTAAGTAAATTAAGTATGAGCTAGAAATAATAAGTTAAAGATATGGACCAATAGATAAATCCTGCAGGACAGCATTCATTATCAGTACATTTACTTATTTTCTTATGCAGATGCATTTTAAATTAATCTTCTTCTTATTATTATTCTTCTTAACCGGTTCCTCTTGTACCTTTCGGTGTCTAGGTATGTTTTTCTATTTCTGTTTCTCCACACCTATGTACCTCTCGTTAGCTAATTGTGGCACATCTCTCCAGCTGGCTCATTTTTCTTCTAGTCTCTGCCTCATTTCTTTTTCCCATTTTATTCTTGGTATTCCTCTATTTCTTATTCCCTCCATCTTCATTATCCATCATATTTTCGCGTATCTACTTTCTGGCATGCGAAGTAGATGTCAAGCCATCTTAATTGATTCATTTCATCTTTTTCTTAATATCTGTTACTCCTAGGTTTTTTAAAATTTTTTCGTTACTAATTTTATTGATTAGCCTACATCCCTCTATTCTTCTCAGAAATATCATTTCTTGTGTCTGTATTCTTTGTTTTTGTGTTATTGTTCATGTTTCTGAACTGTACGTGAGAAAGAGTACATACACTGCTTTAAAAACTCGCGTCTTCGTTCCTTTTGATATCTCCTTCTTACTTATCAAACATTTATTAGTAGCGTAAAAAATTTCGTCGCTGCCGCTAATCTATTATTCAGCTCTTTCTCCATTTTACCATTCTTTGCAATTATTGTTCCTAAATAATTAGCTACCTGCTCTATCTTTTTTTGGTCTAGCATAATTGTAACTGGTTCATGATTTTTCGCTGTAACCATAACCTTTGTCTTTGTTGTATTAATATTCATATTATATCTACTTAATGTATCTGCCCATACGTCTAGATTGAGTTGCAAGTCCTTTTCGCTTTAAGCTAAAAGCACCACATAATTTGCAAAGGCTAGTTCTGTTAAGGATATTGGTTTTAGTTTGTTCCATCCCCAGTAGGCTTTCTTTGTGTTTTGTTTGCATTCTTTAATTATTTTATTTATAAGAATTATAAAGATGTGGACTTGTCTTACTTCCACTGTTACAAATTCCTGAGAACTGCTGCTGTTTTGTTTTATTTAATCAGGGGTGTAAAATTCACGGAAAAAACAATATAATACAGTAAAACGATTTATTTGAAAGGTGTGTACCACGTTTATTTACAGAGGGTTTATGAAGTTTTAGTACCCTACAATTATTTTACGTGTACACTGAAAATAATTGTTGTGAAGTTGAATTTATTTAAAAATATTTAACAGAAGCGAAAGTATCTGTGCAGTTAAAGAAATTATCAAAATTATGCGATTATTGCAAAGTTAATCGAATCTAACTTATTCTGTTCGTAAAATTTGGTTAACAAAGTGTTTAAGAGTCAATATTAATAAAATGATTTAGGTTTTAAGTTTCTAAAATATAAGTAAAACAATTTATTACACCTCTTTAAAGTTTTTTTAAAAAGGTGTATAGTCTTGCATTTTGATTTTGGAAACCATTAGAACGTTTTTTAATGGTCTTGATATTTTTTGAAGACGTTAAAGACACCCTAAGCAATATACTACAGCATTTAGAGTTCAAAAATGGCCTTAAATAATTTTTGTAGTCCTTCAAAATTAAAAAAATATATATTGCACTATTGGTTTGGCGAAAATTCGAAAGCTTTGCAAAGGTCTTTATATTTTCTGAAAATATTAAAGCTATAAGTTTCCATCTTTAGTTTTATTGACATAATTTTTTTAACAATCTGTGACGGTAAGTTTTTTAAACCTTTTGCAGGTAGCTTCTATTTTAATTAGAACTGAAGCTCTCTATCGGTTGTCGCCCTTCTAACACCCTGTACATAGAACGTACAAAGCTTTTACGTATTAATTGCTAAAGAAAACGTTCATATTTAAATTTTTAAATATGTACCGCACCAATTTTACTTACCAAATTTATGTAAAACACGTGTTATTCCAGTTGTAAATTCGATAAAAATCTGTAACAATATTAATGATAATCTCTATATACATACTCAAGCATTTAAAAATCATGCAGCTGACAAAACACCATTACTTTCTAACTTTTGGGTATAATTAAAAAAAGCTACTTTATATTCCCCTAAAGAAGCATAGTTGGATACTCACACAAGACTTTCAAATTTACATTTGATATGCATAAAGAAACAAACAATATTTCAAACGATTTCTATCTGGATTAATATAAAAGCCAAATATTTCGAAACATGGCTAGTATTAAGTTGTTCTTCGCGAAAATTGGACGATGATATTCAAGGTCTGTGGGTGTACATACAAAAAGATTGTTTAATGAGAAGTGAAATAAATTGTAACGAAATTTTGTTGGCGTGCCAATTAAAAGGCAATAAAGTGCTGTAGCTTGTTTTGAAATAATTATTTTAACTGGACAGCAGTTTTAATTGGTTTGAACTGCCACTAATTTAATTTTGGCTTGTGAGATGTAAACTTAACGCCTACAATTTTATATTTTGTAGATAACCGTGCTGTGTGCAGTTTTAACTGCAACTTGGGCAGGTGTAATTCATGACCATCATGGGTTCGCCAGGTCTTACAACAATTTTAATCTTTATAGTTATGGAGGACATGATTATGGTGGGCAAGATTCTGGTGACGAAGGAGGATTTGAGGGAGGAGGAGGTGGTAATGGTGGCGAGGGACATTCAACAAGTTATGCTAAACAAAGTCTGAGTCATGGAGTAAGATATATTTATTAAATTTATAATTTAATATAGAATAAGGAGAAACTTAATATTTAACCGATTGTTATTAATTTTAAATTAAACTTTAGTCAAAGTATGAGACTATTATGAATTTTGTCAAAATTTTCACTCTCTAAGCCTCAAAAATTAAAATATTATCGACCTAAAAAATCAATGTATTATAAATAAATCAATGTTTTTGAATAATCTCCAAACCTATTTTTTACAAAATGTTGCAATTTTTTAAAATTGTTATAATCCATGAGTCTAAAAATTGAAGTTATGCAGCGTCATTCAAAACGTCTGCAACAAATGGAAAAGTTTTGTGTTATCGATTTCTCAGAAAATTTTATTCTCGATATAAGTTGGTGCATGGTTTTTAAAACTAATTTTAAGATTAAAACAAGTTCAATAAAAAGTCATAGAACACTAGATTTTAGCGATTTTTTGAAATATTTGGAAGAGTAAAGTGCCCCTATTTTAAAAGATACAAAAAAATGTGTGAGCAAGAGTTATTTAGAATCTAAAAATAAGGCTAGATTTAAATTGTGACGGTCAAATTCTAATTTTTACTTTTTAGAAGTTTTAACATTTTTTTGTATCTTCTAAAATAGGGACACTTTACTTCTGCGAATACTTCAAAAATCGATAAAATCTAGTGTCCTATGACTTTTTATTAATTTTTTTCATCTTAATATTAGTTTTAGACCATGCACCAACTTTTATAAAGAATAAAATTTTCTGATAAATCAATAATAAAAAAATAACATTTGTTGCAGACTTTTTGAACGACGCTGTAGAACTCCTTATTTTAAATAAATCAATTAATTTTAGAGCCTATCTTTTAAAAAAAATTTAAAACCGTTTTCAACAGTGCGCAATCAGAAATTTTTGCACTAGTATTAGGAACCACAAAAGAGGCTTAAAAAATTTAACAGTTTTGTGAATACTATCACTAACAAAAAACCTTTAATAATTGAAAACAAAACAGTGATTACTCCCAAATTCTATGGTATTTGTAAAAACACAAATACGTTTAAAATTGGTATATACAGAAAATAGAAATGTTGAAATTTCGCTCTAGGGCTATTTAAATTAATTTAAAAACTTATCATAGTATTCAAAAATATCTAATGTAATATTCATACTCAATTTTAATATATTAACAATCACGACTTTTTAAAAACTCATTGAATTTTGTTGATAAGGGTTATAAAAACTTTGATACCCCAATTACTATTACTACTCAAGCATGTTGTGTTTTTGTAAATAAAAATTTCGTTTTGCTTCCATTAGGCTGATTTTTTTTTTAAGAATATTAATTTAAACTGTAGCTTCAATGCTTTCAAATGTGTGTAAATGGCTATTAGTTAAATTAAAAAGTTTCTATAACGTCCCCTAAACGTTTTTTAAATTTTAGTAGGGAAGACCGGGGCTGAAAGTAACACGGGTAGGTTGTAACAGTGCCTATAGTTTCTTTAATTTTTGTTACATGTCGCTCTAAGCGCCTGTGCAATGTTCATTTATATCCACCTCCCTACCTACATTGCTAGTTTTCATCTCTCATAGAGGTTAAGTTTTTGCCAGCCAGAGTCACTATTTGCCGCCTAAAAGTTAATGCGTTCTGTCACGGGTCGAGTGACTTTTAGGCGATCTCTAAAAGAGGAACAAAAAAGTACCTAGATTATTATGTACTGAATTTTGTTGGCTATTGGTGGATGCAATACAATTTGACGTTGGAATCGTGATTAATTGTGGACTCCCTCCAATTTGTTTTGTGTACACTTGGGGTCAAATCAAAAGTAACAGTGTTAAAACCAACCCCAATCAATGTTTTCACTTGCAAATGTTCACTCCTAGCACATAATTGTTGGTTTTATTCGTAGATGATAACATACGAAACTTGTCGGATTAATTTTCCAATTTGTTGTATTTTTTTGTTTCACATTTTTGGATATTTCTTCATTTTGCTAAAGGTGTATTTTAAAATCAAATATTATTTTGTTGATGAATACTAATATATTTACCCACTACGTATGAGCTGTGAAAATTATTTTGCAGTTACAACTTACCCCGATCATTGTTACTTATAACCCCAACGTTGAGGTTGGACGTAACAGCTTTCTTACTACAGAAAAAAACAAAATTTTCACATGTGCTTTATGAAACATATGAAATAAATATCTTGGAAGGAAGGCAAATGTCCAATCTATCATTTAATCAATTCGGATATAAAAAACTTGTTATACTCTATGAGAAATTTAAAAAAAAACAAAAAAAAATTTACTTTCATCCCCGGTCTCCCCTGTAATATCACATGTCTGAAAATTTTTGCAAAAATCAAAGCCAAACGCTTCTTAAATCAACAAATGAATAAAAAATTACAAGCAAAATATAAAGTTACTCTTTGTGGATTATTCTGTAAATGTTTAAAGCAATTGTTTTACACAAAAGACGCCACTTATAGTTCGATACAATAATTTTTGGTGCAAGGAAACACCTAAAGAACTAACAAACTCTTTTAAAATCAATAAATATACTTATAATTATAAATGTTTGAATATGTAGGCGATTTATTTTGAATCTAGACATATGTTTATCATGTTTTTAGGGACATTCCAAGTACAGCTTTGGCTACGGTGTAGAGGACCACCACACCGGAGACAGCAAATCACATCGCGAATCTAGCGACGGAGGCGTCGTCAAAGGACATTACTCGCTTATTGAACCCGATGGTACCATTCGGACCGTACACTACACGGCCGACCCTCATCTTGGTTTTAATGCTGTGGTCCACAGATCAGGACATGCCGTGCACCCTAAACATAGCTCCCATTCTGAAGGAGTAAGTGGAGGATACAGCTCAGGTGGCGAAAATAATCTAGGTGATGGTGGAGAAAGTTCCGGAGGTGGCGGATATGAAGTGCAGTACTCTGGTGGACAGCAGTATTCCGGTGGAGAAGAAAACTCCGGTGGAGAGCAGTACGGAGCTTCAGAAGATGGTGGAGGACAAATTGGACAATCAGAATGATAAAAATTGTTGAAATAATTTATTGGCCCGTTTTATGCGAGTGTTGTTTTTGTTATCGTTGGTTTATTAATATATTTTAAAAATATTTATGATTGTTTTGGTTAAATGTCTAGTTCTTTAAAAACTAAAACGATTAATATAAAATGACGAACTTATAGTTTAACCTGCATTTTGCTTTAAATATATGCAGGCATAATAAAAATATCTTATCTTATTGAAAAATTACTGTTTAGAGAAACGCTGCACCAGTGTAAGGACTCTAATTTATTCATAAGTAATGGTTTGTAATTACATGTTCCAATAGTTATACTCCAATGAAGCCTCTACACTAAACGATTCAAACTGCTACTAACTATTTTACATTATTTGCTTTGTTTCGAATCATGCAGCACGACCAAAAATCAACAAAGTCGTATTAGAGTATAAAAATGAGGTTTTTAAGTAAAATTTAATGTAAAATACTTATTGTATAAGAAAAATATGACGCAGATATTATTTGCTACAAAAGGCACGCTAATATTTGTAATTCAATAGCATTCTAGGTTCGATTTATTTGTTAAATTATCATATACCAAGTGGTATTCAAAAGGACATAGCCACGAGTTAAACACAAAAAAAAACTTTGGGAAAAACGACTTTTTTGATGCAATGAATTTTATTTTTCGTAAGCCGTATCGTAGGAAACTTAAACAGTATGCAGTTACAAATTATCACTTGATTATTAAGTTTATGTTGTAGTTTAGTTTCTTAAAAGTCCGACAGCGTCGCTTGAGTAGTATTTATTATTTTTGAAACAGTTTAGTATAAAAGAAATTTAGGAATAATTTACAAAATAAAATAATTTGAACCTGATTAACTATTCTTTTAAACAGATAGTGCTGCATTTTTTTTTTACAGTTTATTGTAGATAATTTATTTTTATTTAACAATGTTTATTGTCTAAAACCAATACTTTTACAGTTATTTGTTACTTAAAAAAACTAATAATAAAATTAGAATACACCCAAATTTGATAAGGAAACTTTTATCGACATGTTGAAATTTTGAATTGGTTTACATCACACAAATAAATCAATTAAATAAGTTAGTTACTTATAAAAATCTAATTAACTTTAAGTGTTTAAGTATTGTCGTTTTTTTTTTCAAAACCTTACCTAGCATATTAGTTGTATAAATTAAAATTGCAAAGCGTTAAAATAAATGTTTGTTGCTTTAAAAGTCATCTCTTTTGGTTTCTGATATCAAAATTTAATAGGTTTTCGTATTGTATGGTAAGCATTTGTTAAATTAAATTTTTTTATGTTGCAACATCTTAATATACCTACAGGGTTTCTTAAGTACCTATTGCAAAACAATTCGGGAGGTGATTCCTTATCGAAAATTAAGGGGTGCCTTTCACATAAATTGTTTCGTTAGACGTCTCCTTTCGGAGTTACACCCCCTAAAGGGGAGCGATAAAATTAGGTTTTTATTTTATTTCTCAAATTTGGATAAATGTAGGAGAATGATATTTGGTAGATGTTTTATACTTATTAAAAGGTTTCTCAAAGTAATATTTTTAATCATCTCCCAACTTCACAGGGAGCTGAAAAGTGCGACCCCTGTTGTTTTTTTTAATCAGAACTTTTTGGTGTTGAAGTTTTGCAATTAAAAATTATTATTTTTTGAAAGGTTGCCTTACTTATTAAATTTATTTATTCTTTAGTTTTTCTCGTAAAACTTACCGTTTTGGAGTAAAAAATAAAATAAATAAACATGAATCATCAAATATTCTGGGGTAATACCACAAGAGGTTAAAATTTGCCGGGCAAATTTTGATTTGACACGAATTGTTGCTTAGTAAAGGTTAATTTTTCGAGTTAAAATTGAAAAGCAATAACGAGTGTTACAGATAAAAATTTGACCTGGCAAAATTTTAATCTCGAATGGTATTTGTAGCGAAAATTACACGACTGAAGTGTGACGTTTAAACCATTTTGTAGAAAACTTAACCTCTGATATTTTCTGAAATTTCATTGCGTTGCTATGGTGAAGGTAAACAAACATTTATCCGATTGTACATAGTAAGATTCCTATTTATCCGCTAGCAAACGTGATAAATCGTATGCATTTGCATTGTCATGATTGACAGTAGTGGAATTATTATTTGATATAAAACGATTAATTTTGGTGATTGCCATGGTTTGTTTATGTTCATATTGGGTAGAATTGACGGGCGTTTTAGCGTTGTCGCTGCGTAAACGTCAAAATGAATTACACCCATGAATTCTACCCAATATGAACCCTGCAAAGGTGGAAGATGATTGAAAATATTACTTTGGGAAACCTTTCACCAAGTACAGAACATCTACCAAATATCAGTCTCCTACCCCCTTTAGGGGGGTGTAACTCCGAAAGGAGACGTCTAAGGAAAAAATGTTATATGAATGACCCCCCTTAATTTTTAATAAGGAATTACCACCAGAATTCTTTTGCTATACTTAAGAAACACCCTGTATAGTACATCAAAACAAAACATTTTTTTAAATAACGCATTATGCTATTTCATTTAAATACTATGTATTAAGATTATATTATGTAAATATTTTAAAAAAATATGTTGAGCTTTGTTTAAATCATCGTGTAGTACCTATTCACTTTTGTAATTGAAAGATGAACAAAAATACACATTACCGATAAACTGTGCGGTTTCCATTTTTTGTTTAATAGTATTTAAGTATGCAAAACATATTTCAAGATCAATAACCCTTTGCTCATGATTTAAAAGATTGCCGGCCAAAAGCATCAACTACACTCTAGTGATTTGAAAAGTAATCAATACATAAAAACTTGCAGTGCCTTGAACGACATTGACCAATTAAAAACCAATTATGAAACGCACTCCCGTCAATTCGATCTGATATCAATTCATTATATCCACTAATTTGCAATACTCTAAATTTTCAAATAATTAGCATTAACACTGTACAGGCCTCGATAAAATACTTCAACCTGCCCCAAATTTCATTTCGACTGTCGCAATACACTTTCAAATAGACTTTGTCTACCTTATGTGTGACACAGAACGGTGATGGTTTTTTTTCGTTCGGGGATTAGTATAAAAGCTTAATTTGCAGCCCCTTATGTCAGTGTCGATTAATCCATCGAATAGCAAAAATCATGTTTACCAAGGTAAGTCGATAAAATGAATTACAGCTCAAAGAGATTTGAGAATGATTAGTGATTAAGTTTAAAATCAGAGCTAAGACGCTATAAACGTCGCAAAATTTAAAAAAAAACTTGATGGTTGTATATTTGTATGCACTCTTACATAAGAAAAGTGTGCTTGTGCGTGCGTGTGTGTGTTTGTGTGCACTAGATATTAATTAACGTTCATCACCACACCCTGCTGGTTCTCTTTTGCTCAACATAGAATACTTCATTTCGTCACGTATGGATTAATTTACTTCGAGTCAGTGCAAAAATCATATAATGATAGCAAAGAACGGCATTTCTACCAGTTTAACAATTAGTAACGTATTTTTTTGCCCGTTTGTGTTATGTATATTGGTTTGTATTGTTTGCAGGCTTTAACTTTCCTCGCCTTAGTGGCCTGCGCCTATGCTGGAGTTATTGCAGCACCCGCACATGGAGCTGTTGACTATTATGTAAGTGAAATGATTGTTAGAGTTAGATCTGTACTACTTGAAAATAATTAACGTGTAGATGTACTTACATTTTTAACGAAAGAAAATTATATAAGCAAAATATACTTTGCACATGTTTTGGGAAAACATCGAAAAATTATTTAAAAAGAAACAGTTGGCTTAAGATTAAAAGAAAAGGTCACTTTAACTTTGAATTAAACGCAATCATTTCGTACAAATTACAACTAAAAAAGTTTTATAAAAAATGTAAAAATGTCAGGATTATAGTTTTTGCACTATTCTTGGGGAAATTTCGTTTAATTTTGGCAAATTTTGACTTAATTACTTAGTTTAAAATTTGCAAAAACCAGGTGATTCCACCCCGTATAATAATTAATTACGTCCAGCTTAATTTAATTGAAATTAACAAAGACTTTGAACTTTTTAGAGAAATATTCGATTTTTTTTTTCTAAAGTAAAGCAACCTGTTTAAAATTTCATACACATATTAATAACATCCTAAATAATGATTTTACACACCAAGCTGATTATAATTGCTACTTAATGTTTAATTAATTAAAATTCAAGGACAAACATTCAGTTCGTGCAACATTTTTTACGAAAAGTTTAGTCTCTGCACTATTTCGGTATCATAATTCGTTCAAATTATGATTAAAAAGTTTCGTCAAGAATTGATCGGCGATAAGTTTTTAAATTTTCCTGGGAGAAAATTTCCAAACAGCGATTGTCTTACAACTTTGCACACACGTTATTCATTGCCCAAGTACTATTTATCACCATTAATTTAGTAAATTACCATAAAAATACAAACTCAAAAATTGAAAATATGCAAAGACTGTAGTCTGCGTTCGATACAAGCGACTTCTGTTTCAATTACACAATTATCTTACATCCTTATCTGCAGAGAAAGTGCTGTTAACAACAATTACACCCATCATTGTTATGCATCACGATTTTGCGTTGAACATGGTTTAGTCAAAACAAAAACACCTTTCACTGCAATTAATTGACCATAAAACACAGAAAAACATGCTCTAATTAGTGAAAAAAATGTCTTAGGCACCTCCCCATTACGAATTCAACTACGGCGTAGCTGATGCCCACACCGGAGACCAAAAGAACCAACAAGAAAGCCGCGAAGGTGATGTAGTCAAGGGCTCATACTCCCTCGTCGAACCCGATGGCACCATCCGTACCGTAGAATACACCGCCGATGACCACAACGGTTTCAACGCCGTCGTCCACAGACAAGGACACGCTGGACACCCACAAGTTGCCGTTAAAGCCGCCGTAGTAGCCGCTCCAGCCATCGCTTATGGTGGTTTGGGAGGATATGGTGGATTAGGCGGTTTGGGAGGTTATGGAGGACTCGCTGGCGGTTATGGAGGACTCATCCATCATTAAATAGCAGAATAATTTAAAAACCTATGTTAATTTAACTTCAAAAACATTATTTTTATAAATAAAAAATATAGCAACATTTTTTGTTTTAAATTTAATTTTTAAGTTGCACCAAAAATCTATCAAAAATGTACAAGATTATACGCGTATTTACTACTGTCACGCTGAAACCTTGCTAAAAAGATTTTAATATAGAAAATAAAGAATTTAGAAAAACTGGCGCTAAAGCTAAGAAAATTATACATTTAGCTGCAAAGATTCCCATGTTAAATCCTTGTTACATCTATTCAAAAAAAATACAATTAGTCCTGTTAATTTCTATCAAAAATCCCGATTAATCTTTACACGTAGGTTTTTCGAAAACCGCTGTGTTTGCCCAAATAAAACCAAACGTGACAACATTCACATTTCAAGTGCGATTGTATAATAAAAGCAGAATTGTATCACAGACTGATTGGATTGTAACGAAGTTGGGTCCTGTCTCTTATTTCAAAATCTTGTTTTCGGAACGTTGACTAAATATGATTAATTAAAAATGTTATGTAAGACAAATAAAACGTTCGTTTGACAATTTCGTCCTTGGGTATAGCAACAAATTTACATTTGGTACGGCTGAAATTTCGTTAATTAAGGAAATTGTAACACGTTGCGTATGACTATAGTTTTACTTAAAATAAAAAGTTGTCTTGCATTCCAGAATCAAAATTTGCACACATTTCGCAAGAGGATGCCATGAAGTACAGAAGGGCCAATTTAAAAAACAAAACCTACTACAAAATAAAAAAAATTTCACAATACGATAAATGGGAACAGATAAAGTTTTATCTTGTATATAATCAAAATATGGCTAAACTTTGTCTGTAAACAAACTAATTTAATTATGTTTAATTAAAATGCGACTTTCAGTTTAAATTTATGGGTATTTGATATATTATTGATAAAATGCAATGTTTTTTTATCTCTTTGCTAAAAACAATATTTAAACTGCACCAAATACATTTTTATAACAAAAAACTACTTATATTCTTATTCTATTTTGACCATTTAAAAAGAAGTGTAAATAAAAGCACAGTATGTCGATACAAATGATAAATGTTATAACTAAACTACTTAGTTATCAAAAACAAAGTGTATAGAAAATAATAACTGATTGTATACAGGGTGTGTAAAAATTGGCGGAAGCGCTACACGTGGCGATGTTCTTCGTAAAATTCCAAGTCAAAAATCTTAATACGAAAATGTTGTACCATGCTTCCTATGGCCTCAGGAACCATTTAAAGAAAAAAAAAAATTGGCAACATTGCATACATTGATTTGCGTTTGGGCATTTTTTTATCAGCAATTTTTACTTAGGTATTTACAATTTTTGTTCGAACTGAAAGCCTTCAGTTCGTAAACATAGCTGCAAACTTTTGGGTATCGTAAAACACAAACTAGAAATAATTACGAGAAAAACCGAGATGACAGCTAATGTCAATGTTGCCATATGTATTATTTTCATTCAAATCAGTGATTTACATATTTTCAACACCAATTTTTGAAAGGAAGAACACAATATGTAGGAAAAAATATTATTCGAAATTTATTTTTATTCCAAATTGCAGCTTTTTCATTTGCAAGTATTAAATAATAACGCTTATTAAAGGACTAAATGTCAAAACTTTGAGGACCTCTTGCAGACATAGAAAGCATAACATTTTCGTATTAAGATTTTCGACTTAAAATTTTACGAAGAACATCGCCACGTGTAGCGCTTCCGCCAATTTTTACACACCCTGTATAGTCTACCAATCAACTAAAAAAAGATTAGTTAAATTATTCATGAATGTTAAAAAAAAATTTGCTAAGCTATTATCAAAAATTGTGTAATTCACTCAAAAAAATTTACCAATTTGTCTTTATAACAAAGGCACAAAATGAAATAGAATAAAAAATGATATACACAAAATAACAGAGAACAACAGAACCAGAAGAAAAATTATAAAACTATATTGAGGAGCAAAAAAAAATCGAAAAAAAATACTAGTTTGTTATTCTGTGAACCTAAAATGTTAACTAAAATTCAAGAAACTGCTGGAAAAACAAATTGCCTTTTGAAATTTTATGACCAATATAACCTACACAGTATTTTTGTGTTAAAACCTACTTTTAGCTTGCATTAACAATTAAGTTTTCCATTTTATTGTTGATACATCTAAAAATTTTGCAATGCAAAATTTAACAAACGAAAACTAATGTTCTTAACATACATTCTTTAAGTAACTTTAGTTGTAAACAGGTTTCTTAATAATGTTCTAAAAAAAAAAAGATATTTAGATTCAGTTACAAAAATGTATGTTCTTTACCAAATTATGTACAGGGTGGTCCAAATTCGATGGGATTACATGGGTATCTCGCTTAATAGCAAAGATAGAGAAACGGTTAAATTACCAAAAATGTACAGTTTTTTGGGACAAACTTAGGACAGTTGTCTAATATATTATATCATTTCCTGTTTTTCTTGTTTTCAAAGGCTACTTTTTGTTTTCCATCTTTAAAAAAATTGAAAAACCTTTGTTACTTGCGTATTATTGAAAATAAATAAATTAACCCTTACATATTTGTAATGGGAAAAAAATAAGAAATTTAAATAGGTCATAGCCAATTATTCCATTTGAAAAAAGCTAAGTTTGCGTCATAACTTTTTAACGAGCGTAAAAACTTTTTTTTTAGTAATGTAAAAATCTACATAAAAATATCTAAAAATAATCTTTATAATCTTTTTTGATATTTACAACAGTAAGAGATATATGAGTATATGACACATAAATATAACAGAAAAAATGTTTTTTTATAATATCTCAAAAACCAGAAATGATAGAATATTTTTAAAAAGAGTTCTGACTTTGTCTCAAAAAACTACACATTTTTGGTAATCTAACCGTTTCCCTATCTTGCCTATTAAGCGAGATACCCATGTAATCCCATCGAATTTGGACCACCCTGTACTAGTAAAACTTTTAATAACTGTATTTGGTTATCTAAGACCAATTAAAAATTATTTCTTTCTTTTGCATGTTTATTTGAAAACTCACACTATTGAGACACCGTATAAGTGACATTTGTGAAAAATGTTTTAGTCAGAAATATCATTTATAATAACTGATATGAGCGTACACACTAGTAAAAATCCATTTGTGAAAAAAAATTTTGTCAGCAAGAAAATCTTATTACGGGAATGAGCACTGGTAGAAAACTATATAAATTTGACATTCGTGACAAATGTTTTAGTCACAATGTTCATCTAATTACTGATATGAGCGTACACTGGTGAAAAACCATATAAATGTGACATTTGTGATAAATGTTTTAGACTCAAAGTTCATGTAATAACGGATATGAGCGTACACTGGTAAAAAACCATATAGATTTGACATTTGTGAAAAATGTTTTTGTCAGAAAGATCATCTTATTACTGATATAAGCGTACACCTACACACTGGCAAAAATCCATGTTAATGTGACATTTGTGATAAATGTTTTAGACTCAAAGTTCATGTAATAACGGATATGAGCGTACACTGGTAAAAAACCATATAGATTTGACATTTGTGAAAAATGTTTTTGTCAGAAAGATCATCTTATTACTGATATAAGCGTACACCTACACACTGGCAAAAATCCATGTTAATGTGACATTTGTGAAAAATGTTTTTGTCAGAAAGATCATCTTATTACTGATATAAGCGTACAGCTACACACTGGCCAAAATCCATGTTAATGTGACAATTGTGAAAAATGTTTTTGTCAGAAAGATCATCTTATTACTGATATGAGCGTACACACTACACACTAGTAAAAACCATAAAAAGTTAAATTTGTGAGAAATTGTTTAAGGTTTTACGAGATTTAAATGCTTTTATTTGGACCGAAAGTTTATCTCTTGGTGAATTTTTGCTTGATTCCAGTAGAACTTATTTTCTTTCCTTCTCTGTAATGACACTATGTACGTTGAGTTAAGATTTATATCTATTTAAAAAATCTTCCATTTTGAAGCCCTAAGAACGGTAATTTTGCACTCATATGTAAAGCATAAAAAAAATTAATTCCCTGTACTAGTGAGCTCGTATGAATTGTACCCCACCGCACCCACAATTAATTATGAAACAAACATTATATAATTGAAACCTAAGACCAAGAAGTTGACAAAGACAATGGCAAATGTAGCGCAAACCAAGAAACACGACACGAACCCATGACTTACTCGGCTGAACTACAATTATGAAATTGATTAGCATACCTTTTCACCAAAACACTAATACAATATTTAATTTAAAAAATCGACGGGCGGCACTCTCCCTCCCTTACGTCCAAATTATTGTGATAGAGACAAAAAGTGAACTTGCAATCGGTAAAAAATTAAAACATTTGCAAATAATCTGCACTTGTCCTAAATAAACGCACACTTATGGCGATAACTTTCATAAAACGCTTTAGCTACGTAACAGTTCACGGTGAATGTATGGGGTACTCGAATACATATAAAAGCTTAATTTGCAGCCCCATAGTTCAGTAACGTCACACAGTCCATAGTGTTAATATTGATACAAAATGTTCGCTAAGGTGGGTTAAATATTCTACTAATTGCCTGAGATAATTTTATAGGTATCAATTATAAATGAAATGAAAATTTTATTCGAGATTTTTTTGTACCTTTATTGGTAAAAAATATTTTAAAATTCTCAAAAATGTGAGCAAATTTAATTTTATAACGCTTTTAAAAATCTTTTATTGATATAGACTAATTTAGTGTTTTATTTATGAGGCAATTAAACGCGATTGCAGGACAAACCCATTTTTTTCTAAATTAATAAGTTAATTTGATAATTGGGTTATCCTATTTGTGGATTTTAAAAATATTGGGGCCTATAAGTGTAAACATTTTAAATTATAAAATTCTAAATTGTCTTAATTATAAAAAAATCAATATTTAAAATTACGTTTAAATACAATTGTAGAAAAGGATTTTTTTCATACTGTAAATTAATTCTTACAATTTATTTTGATATGGAAATATAAAATTTTGTGGTGAATTCATGAAAAGTTAAGTTTAAAAATTATTTTTGAATACTTTTATCATTTATCAATTATATTTGAATGAAACTGCAACAAACAATTCTAGGTAATAAACAAGGTACGTTCTAAAATAAATATGAACATTTTTTTGTATGGTTTAAAAGTATTTTTTTAAATAATATTTAAGTTCTTTCAATATAGAAAGTATTTCTAAAACTTTTCTTCCCATCAAGTTTTAATTACAAATCATAATGTCATTTAAGAAAACAATTCTGTCCTGAAATCTTCTAAATTAAATTAATCTAGATGGAGCTATAAATGTACAATCTTATTAATTTTAAATCATGTAAATTGTCATTATTCAACCATGTTTATGTTTATTTTACGAAACATCGCAATAATTATTTTAAAATATTTAATGCCACTATAGAAATGCAAGCTCAATACGTAAACAGTTCAATTAAAAATTACTCATGAAGTTATTTTAATCAAGAAGAGTAATTGACTTTAATATTATTGTTAAGGGTGCAAATTTAATTTGTTATTTAGCAAAAATAAATTATTTTTTGAAATATAAAATAGTGACACAATTTTTTTTTACAGTTTGTAGCCTTCTTCGCCCTTGTGGCTTATGCCCATGCTGGCATCGTCGCTGCCCCAGCCTATGGACACGCTGCCCAAGATTATTACGTGAGTAATAAAAATACTAAATTACAAAATTTAAACCTAACCTTGCATTTACAAGCAAAAAAATAAAACACACATTATTCGTGTTTAATTTTTGGATGATAAAAATGTAATTTTTAAACTTGTTCCATCCCAAATTTGTAATTAAGAGAATCACTGCACAGTTTTTTTTTAAACATTTCTTGCTAAAGACGGCGATATTAATTTAAAAAAGTTCAAAAGTTCTAAGCTTATACAATTCTTGTTTCAACTAGATACACGAAAGCTTATTACCCTATTGAGTTTAATTTTTTTGAAATCTATTGTCTACAAGCAAAAAACTTGTCAATAATATTTGGTTAATGAACTAAAAAAAATTCAATTCAAATAAATGTTGCAAGACATGGTGCACTCCAGGCGCTAGGTTTTAAAAGCGCGAAGCATCTTGTACGGTGCACTAAGGCGAAAATTTCCAATAATTACTCTATCTGGAAGTTTTGTACTGTTTGATCATTAAACAACATTCGTTATACATAAAAATAATATTTTAGGCACCTCCCCATTACGAATTCAACTACGGCGTAGCTGATGCCCACACCGGAGACCAAAAGACCCAACAAGAAAGCCGCGAAGGTGATGTAGTCAAGGGCTCATACTCCCTCGTCGAACCCGATGGCACCATCCGTACCGTAGAATACACCGCCGATGACCACAACGGTTTCAACGCCGTCGTCCACAGACAAGGACACGCTGGACACCCACAAGTTGCAGTTAAAGCCGCCGTAGTAGCCGCTCCAGCCATCGCTTATGGTGGTTTGGGAGGATATGGTGGATTAGGCGGTTTGGGAGGTTATGGAGGATATGGTGGATACGGCAAATATTAAATTATTAGATTTCCTTAGACTTTCACAAACCTTTTTCTTCTTCTATCGACTGTTTTTCCTTCTTGTTGTAAATAGTTTATTTTTATAATAATAAATAATGTAAAAAGAAACAAGGTATAGTCTTAATTTTTAGTTGTAGTTAGTTCTAGTTGAACCTCGTACGCTTAAACACTTTACTGCATGTATATCCAAGGCCACAGCAAACGACGTTGCCTTCCGGTTCCTTACTGCAGTTGCCTCCTGTCATTCCATTCTCTCTCATGTATATCTCTTAACCACATAGCCTTTGTTGCACCCCGTATTCACGGATCTCTGAGACATACCAGCTTTCGTCTTTTCACTAATCTCCAGTACACACCTGGTAGTCTTTCGTCTCCCATCATGTTGACATGCCGGTACCATCCCAATAGCTTCTTTTAAATTTTATCGACGATAGTCCTTTCTCGCTCCCCATTTCCTATTCTATCTATTGTAGACTTTCTGGCAGATCTTAAAAAATCAATTTCGTTAGCCAAACGCTTTAGTTTCATACCTTTATTGGTTTCCCAGACCATATGCAAGTGTGCCTTTTATCATTGTGGCATGTATGCATACAATTGGTAGTTAAACTTCACTATTGACTGTAAATTAAAAGTTATTTAATACTATTTTTGCCGAAAAACACAACCACCAAACATTTGTATCGTCTCTACCCAGTCTTAAACTTGCATTGTCTCATTCCAAACTCAAAAAATACTCTAATAGACACATACGACAAATAGTAACGATATCCAGTTACAACATTGCTGCTAACACATAAGCAGAAACTCATTAGCAATTCGATATATGCAAATGTATTCCGTATTGCACAAAATTCGCTACATTTTTACAAATACATATTTCACGATTAAGAGGCGTGGTACAGACTGTTCACCGCATGAAAGGTACGGAAAATTGGATTAAAATTAGCAATGTCTGACACATGCAAACAGATCAAATGTGCACGTTTTTGTGTGACACAGTTTTGAGGTATTTATACAAAGACTGCTTTTTGTCTAGCCAATTAATATGTAAATATGTGAGATTAACATAAGTATCTGAATGGTTTCGGTTTAATACCATTCATTATTTAATCCATACTGAGCTGGATAAATTGATATTGTACAAAATAACTTACAATTTGTTTTATTTGGGCAAAGATAAAGAATAAGATACATGAAGAGGAAAAATGAAAGGAAAAAGTTTTTATATTAATAACTTAATCACTCAAATAATTGAAGAATTCATTACAATTCGATTGTTTAAAAATGCATGCTCAATTAACAACATAATGATTACAAAAAATTTACAGTTTAAGATTAAAAGATCTTTCTGAAAATTATTTTATTTTATTTAGTCCCAAGTCCTAAGGTTGAGTTTTCAATACGAAACTTATATTAAAGTCAACGTATGCTAACCAAAATCATTATTTAATCTCTTGCAAAACTTTGTAAATTAAGGTAAATTTGGACCAAATAATTTTGCTGAAAACGAAATACCAGACATTATTATAAATAATTCCGAAACTACTTTTTAAATCCACAAAATTCACTAAAATTTGTATTTTAGTGTCTATTACTTTTAAAAATTATTAGTATGACTTCCTTTCCCCCGAAAAAAAGTTTTGATGAATTATAATTCTACAAATTTAAGGAATGGCATTATATCTGTTTTACTTGCCCACTCAGATAAACCGTATTTTGTTATGCATTTTTTACGCATTTTTGTTACAATTTTTCTAAACTATTTGTACGATAAGTCTGCTGAACAATATCAAGAGAAAGTGCTTAGTATTTCCACACACGTTTAATGTAATGTTGGGAGTCACCTATAATTAAAAACATTACTCGGAGCAGGGACCCGTAACAGAACATAATCGAAAACGATAAATGGAAAAGCTACAAGAAATTAAGGCACTGAGTTAGAAATTACAGTCCGAAATTCTTAAAGATCGTTAATATATAAATATAGCAGTTGCCAATCGAAAACTAATAGTTTTAAATTTTTGGGGATGTAAAATATGGCCTTTAGATTCGAAATAAGTGTGCATAGAACAGAGATTACGTAAAAGGAAAATAAACTTGGTGATATTAGGCAATATGAGCAACACCTCATAACTACTACAAAATGAAGTCATTCTTCCACATTTTCTATTATTTTCAGGAGAAAGTAAACAAAATCTTTTTAAATTAGGTTTATAGTAAGCTTCCTTATTAAGTAGACCAGATTGTTTTGCATTATTAAGGTTGTCTTGCAGGACTACGCCAAATCAAAAAAACAAAAGTAATGGTTCCAAAAAATTTAGAGAGACATACTTTTGAATGCAGCCTTTTAATTCCAAGATAGAACCCGAAATCAAACTCTTCTAAAACAAATAGTTTTTTATATTTGATGTCTACAGAAAACACACAAAATTTTACAATCATAACTATACAAATTGGCTGGTCGTGATAAAAATCTTCCAACACTAATTGATCCTCTATTACAAAACGTTGTTACAGATTCTATATTGCAGTATTTTATAATGCACCGCACTTAAACGACCTCTCGTGCTTATAGCAATTGTGGATCAAATACCTTACACAATAAATAATTCTATTGATGTATCCTAGCTTTCAAAAACCCAACCCAGCTGATTACTGAGCGCTCCTAATTATTTCGCGTGTACTGAAGTCAGGGATAATTGTTTCTAGTTCCACAAACAATGGTTAAAAATAGTATTTTGTTAACTACCATCATTACAGGTAAAATTGGTCAATGGTTAGTGCAAGCATAAACTGCATTTTTTCCTTGAATCACACCTATTTTTTGTGTCTAAAATTGGCAAACCTAACAATCTTTCATCTTAATTTTTGACCTAAATATTTGATTGATTTGGGGATTGTGTATAACAATATAAATCAAGAACTAGGAAAACATATATGGACACCAAACGGTACAAAAGTACTTGATTAAAAAACGGAAGAATAATTTATAACTAATTTTATAATCGCAATTAGGTACTTTATAAACTAAAGTAAATTATATTAAATTTTCATGAATTTAATTAAGATTAGTTAAAAATAACGTATTTCTTTATGTATAGCGAATCAGATGATCAATAAAGCCATTAACGAAGAAGTGAGAGTCTACAAATCGGTCTAGTTTTTGTAGAAAAGTAATTCTTTATAGATACTTGATTTTTCACTAAATTTGTTTGTATTATATTTAATATGAATAAATAAAATAATTTAAAAATACACAAAATTTGTCTAGTAATTAAATTTAATGTTATATCAAATTATTAAACGTATGATTTTGCAAAATCAAATGTATTTTATTGTAAGTAACTTACTTTATGCTGTTTTTCTTTATTTTTAAATAATAAACAGCTAACCAAACCCACTCTGTATAAAATAGATTAAAAACCTTTTTTTTTAAATTTATCTACTACTAAAATTTACCATTAAAATTAAAGAAAATGTATGCGATAGGTAATTTCAGTTAAACAAACTACTTAAATAAATTTATTGTACCTAGTGCATTATTTTGAAGTTTGATTTTATCATTGATATTTTTATAGTTAGGTATATTTTATTGCAAATAGATCTAATCTTGACCATTTGTAATAGAACAATATTAATATTTGTCAACATGTACAAGTTTAGTCACAAATTAATGCACTCTCATAACGTAACAAAAAACTATAAATAAATTTAAATGGCAAGAAAAATTTATACAAAAATTTGTGTAATTAAAATTAAGACAAGCAAACGAAGAAATGTATGAAATCCAATTTTAAAATAAAATATTATCATAGAAACCATAGGTATACATTTATCTTATTTACCAAAACAATTCCAGTTTCTAGCAAACAATTTTGAATTTATGTTAAATATATTGAATAATCTTTAGAAAGGCATTTAGAAAAAAAAATACAGTTTTATATAATAAAATAAAATCGCATTTTCACACCATGTTGTCGGCGATAGAAATGTTGTCACTAAATTGATTAAATTCATGCAAATTTAATTCAAATCAATTTTTTAACACCTAACAGTATGTGAGAAAAAGAATAAATATTTCCTTAGAACAATATTGCAGATTAAATAAAATAGTTTTAAGTGAAAATCACTTAGCCCTTTTGCAAAGAAACTCTTGTGGATATTATGGTTTAGCATTCCTACAAGAAGATCTTTATAAAGGTTAAATTTTTGTATTTAAACTTATTTATAACATATAAATGAATCAGTCTAACCATCTAACAATTAAACTTATATTAATTACCATCATTTTCGCTACTAGACTACACTTAATGGTGAAATTCACTTTACCTCAGCCAATAAATCTATTAAACGAGATACCTCTATGAAAAATCGATATGTGTTGGCCGTATCACTGTCACATAACAATTATTTATACGCACGCATGTTTTAGATATTTGTAGACGCGGATTTTTAGACGTATGTAGACCGCAAATATTTTTTAATATGGAAATTTCATTAATTGACTTGTTACCATAAAATATGCACAAAATAATGTAAATTATTTTGTACTTGTTCCATATAGGCTACAGTCTTATCGTAATATAACTTTCAAATTGTGCTTTGTATATGAATAATCTTAATAATATTATGGTGAATGTGTTGTACTGACAGATAAGTATATAAGCTGACACAAGCTACCCCAAAGTCAGTATCCTCTGGTTTACCACAAGAACAACATACAAACAAACATGCTCGCTCAAGTAAGTTAATAATTATTTAATGGTTTTATGTAATGAGTTGTGTTATGTAGTTTCTTGGACCATAAACAAAATTATACTAGGAAGTAATGTGTTTCTGTTAATATCATACAAACAGTTTGAAAATTATAATTTTCACTTCAAATTACTTTTAATTTTAAATTGATTAACCAGTCTTAAGTCAATCGTTACTTAAATCTTAATTATTTTAAGGATAATCTTTACCCCTTTTTCATTGCAAAACAAAATCCTTTATAATTACTGTATTTCAAAATGCCTAGTTATTGTTTTATTAGGTTATTAAAATGAAATATAAAGAAACTTCATTTAGAAACAATATAAGAAAGATTTTGAGTCATGCTGAAATTTTATTATAAAGTTAAATATTTTAAATCAAAGTGTGTCAAACTGTTTTTGATTTGAATCACCGATAATAATTTTTTGCATTAACCAAAGTCATTAGGGCCCTATTGAATAAAATTTTGTTCCTTAACCTCTTAAATTTTTGCAGTAAAGTTACTTAAATCATCCTTAAATACGTTACTAAATGAAAAAATTTTAGGCTTTCACTCCTTTAGTACATTTAAGGGTTTTTAATTACTTTAAGGATATGAACTTCCTTTCGTTAAATTTGTTTAAACACAAACTAGAATTCTCTAATGCTGTTTTATAATATTAAATGCTTATTCATAAATATTTTGTAAACATTTAACTTTGATAACTTAAAAATAATCAGTATTTTTCTCAATTCTTTTTAAGGATATACAGCCTCATTAATTGATTAAAAATATTCCCATTTTAAACCAAACTATCAACTTTCATTAAAGTTGTCAAAATTAAAAAGTTTGTATTAAAATTAATAGGAGTACTACGTAGTACCTACCTACTATAAATTTAAAATGTATGAGAAGTATTTATATAATTAAAATCATTGTGCTTAAGAAAACCTATTATTCGGTCGTTGACTTTTTTTGGGATTTTATTAACTTGGGTTAATAATCCTAATGTTTTAAGTTATTAGTTTTCTTAATTTACTTTAGCTTTATATGTTATGATTGAAACAGTATCTTTTATCAAAATTAATTGTATGTAATACAACATGGGCTAAAAATTTGTAGTGCTAGCTTCATAGTGTGAAAACAATAGTTCATCAAAATAATTTCTCACCTATTTATATGTTGCTAAGTTTATTGCAAAGCTGTTATTTAATTTGAAAAGTTCAAATGTTTAGAAGGGCATTTTGCTGTTCTTTATCTAAAATATTTTTTTACTATAAGGATTCCATTCATAATTTAGTAACTGAGGATACTAAAGAACCCATAAATTCTCTTCAACTTTAAAAATTTGTTGTTAACTTTTTTTTAATTGCATGACCCTATAGAAATATTTAGAAATTATAAAATAAAGTCATCAACATTTGAATAACTTTGCGCCACTTTCGTGGACGCATTTTACATAAAACACAACCAAATTAAAACTAAATGAACACTTGCAAACACATACCATTATTATTTTTATTTCCTTAATTTCTACACGTCCACAACATGCTAGATTATCTTGTTACGGTTATTAATTCTAGATTTATGTAACATTAAACTGTTGCAATTACAGAAAAACATTCATGTGTGCAGGCGCCGGTGGGCAATGCCCCTCACCATCTTAATAACATAGGCAAACTTGCCCTCCCTCGTCTTCAAGCACTTTAACATTTGTAACAATTAAAACAATTATATTTACGCAAGTTTTAAGTGTTAATAAGCTCAGATTTAATTTGATTGCGGTCTAACACCGAAGGAGTTAGACCCTACGTTTCGTATAACTTTTCTTCAGGGTGTGTTATGTGAAGAGTGTCAACTACTGATGCTATTCAACAATCGTACCTTAGAGTTTGTTTAGATAAAAACAGACAGAGCGTCAATTGACTGTTACTATTACTTTTTAAGAACTTACAGTACTAACACTGAAGATGGTCCAGATAAAAAAAAAACGAAACGTCGGCCCTTCAGAATTTCAATCTGAATGCGAAGCCAATCCATAAGATTTGCTTGCTGTATCAAAATTCAACTAATTGAAAATCTTTTTTTTTCATCATTTTTTTATTTTTTTTCATTAATTGAAAATCTTTTGTTCAATTTCAGATTGTTACCGTTGTCGCTATCGTAGCTGTAGTCCATGCCGGCTACGGAGGACATGCCACCTCCTACTCCAACTCCAACAACCTCGCCGGTAAAGGCGGTCTAGGAGGACTCGGCGGTGGTCTTGGTGGTGGTTATGGAGGTGGTCTTGGAGGTGGTTACGGAGGTGGTCTTGGAGGCGGCTATGGAGGCGGTCTTGGAGGCGGCTATGGCGGTAACGATGGCGGATATGGCGGAAACGGTGGTGGACGTGGAGGATATGGTCACGGAAACGTTGACTACTGGGTAAGTTATTTCAAAATTTTTCCAAGCAATTTGCTGAAGAAACGATATGTCATCCAACTTAACTTTGGATGAAGACCTAAAAGTTTCCTAAATGTGTCGTTTTTCTGAATAATTTTCCAAACTAATTTAACTAATTGAAATAAAGACGATATACGCTTTATTTAATGTTCAATTCTTCTACCCTTTTAATATTATTTTAAACTAAAGTATATAATATCAATATACAATAAAAGTATATTTATTTTTAGGCACCCGCTCACTACGCATTCGACTACGGTGTAGCTGATGCCCACACCGGAGACAAGAAGAATCAACACGAAGTCCGCGATGGTGATGTAGTAAAAGGAGAATACTCCCTCGTCGAACCCGATGGTACCATCCGTACCGTAAAATACACCGCTGATGACCACAACGGTTTCAACGCAAAAGTGATCAGATCCGGACACGCTGTCCACCCCCAAAACTATGGAGGACACCATTAATCTAATGAACTACTGATTGTTTTTGTTATTCCTACTTGTATATAACTTTTGCTTGTTGGATTGTTGCAATACTACACTTTGTACCTTCTTACTATTGTTAGTGCACTTGATACTATTTTTATTATGAATTTTGTAATAAAACATTTTCTATAATACGCATCTTTTATTTCTAACTCGCAGGTCAAACAGAAGACATTAATATTCAGTTTAAATTTCATCTTAAATATTGATCTTTCTTGCAGAGTTCAATAAATGCATCTTCATAATTTAAAATGCAGTTTTATGTACAAAATATAGAACTATAATTTTTTAACTAAAGCTAATGTTTCACTATATTTTTAACAAACCAATTTTGATGTAATTATATCAAAATACTATACAAATATTTTTTGCCAGAAATATATAAGTTCTGCTCTAGAAATTGAGATTTATATAAAATACAAATTAGTTGCTCTTAAACTTACTTAGTTGTGAGTATGTAGAGATTATAATTAATAAATTAATTCACACTGTTTTGTAGAATATCGTAAATTAGTAAATTATACCTACTACCATAAATAAACAATATTTTACTGAAACTAAAATTTTCTTAGAGTCGAAATTGATTTTTAGTTTTTAACATTAAAATTAAGTTAAACTTCATAAATTATTATTTATATAAAAAATACATTATTTGTTGTTCTGTCTCTGAAGTACAAAGCGTAAACATAACCATAAAATTTGTTTAGATTTTAGTCAGGTAGTCGGAGTCGGGAGTCGGAGTCGGGAGTCGAGGAGTCGGAGCTTTTTGATTAATTTTTTTATCGAGGATGAGAACAAAATGAAAAATTTTAAATAAAAACAAAATAACCATATCAATTAATTTTTTTAATGGAACCGGAAACGATTAATGTAACACAAACAAGTTTTTTATGTGAACGTCCAATTTTTATCTGTAAAAAATACTTGACTGGATAAGGTTTATAGACAGCGAAAGAATACAAAACGCATGATTGGGGTGATACACGGTAGAGTTAGTTCTGTAGTCAACCAAATCTTACCCCAGTGTTGAAATTTTAAAGTTTTTAAGGTCAATGTATGTAGAAATATAGTTCTAAGTTCTAACGTTAAAACTTTTCTAATGAGCAATTTTATTTTGTGTAATTAAACCTAGGAAATAAGAAATTGATAGTTACAAAGTCAATGTATACGAGGGGTGTTTTGCAGATGGGTTTTGTAAACTGGCACCCATTTGCGCAGTAGTGGAGGCTAACTTGTCCATAATATTATTTCCGTTTTATAAGATTACCGAAAATCTCCCGTATATTGAGCACATTTTGGCAAAATTTTGCGTACAAACGCAAGTACAAAAAATACATCATTTTTGATATCGAAAACAAACTACCTATATCTGTTGAGTTTCTCTAAAATTTAAGTGTGAAAATTGATCGAAATTGAATGTATTTGATTTCATTTATTGCGTATCTGATTCTGTTTCTTATTATAGTTATTTTAGTTTTTTAGCAAATTTTTTAAAAGACAATATTTTGAAAAGTTATGGTGCGTATCATAAACAAATTAATATTCATTTTACCGAAAAATTTTGGGCTAAATCAAGCATGCGTCAGATTTTACGGTAAATGTAAATCATTTAAAATATGTATCTTCAATAACATATTTTTCACAATAAAATTGTTATTACAAAATTATAACAAGTTTATCTATCACATTAACATTTGTAACGGTTTAAAAGCCGTGTACAGCTTTGGCAACTCAGCCGTTGTATTTAAATTGTGAACTAAACGTGGCAACGTCGCATTTGAAAATTTGTGAACTAGCGCGAGGAAAAATGATAGGCACTTCCGGGGGGGCGGTCAGAGAGTAGTGACTCGCTGCCGGATGGTCAGGTGGAGATGTCACTCGGGTGGGACTCGAGTATTTTCTGGAACGAGTCAAAAAGTTGCAAGTCGCTCGAAAGGTTCCGATATATCACTGGTCCAGTAGTGCTCTCGATTTAAGCGATGGCCAGGGTTTGGTCTGGTTTGGATCCCTGAAAGATCGTGTTCACCACGCTAGCCATTTATCGTTAACCTCCGCTGCTTCTGTTGACGAACGAAGTAAGTACTAACCCATAGAGCTGTGTTCATCCGGCTTAAGAATAGGTGTCCACGTAGCCACGGTGACGTAAAAGTCGTCAAATGTCTGTTGTGTGCTTTGTCTTTTTTCTTCCGTCTAACTGTCCCGCGTTGTGTCCGTTGGATTTTCTCTTTTCGTATTCAATACGTTTTCTCTGTTGCTGAAACTTGGAATTTCAATTTTGCACCGTTAGTGTTTGGGACTTAGTCACGCACCGCTTGATTTTGTTTTTTTAGCGACCATGAGGTGATTGATTCTAAGGTCGCTGTTTGTTGGGTTTGCTGTGGTTCTAGGAATATTTACTAGATAGTATAGGAGGCCCTCCGGAGCTTAGTTAGCTGGATGGACGTCTCCTGTTAAGCGTTTAGTTGGGTCGCGTTCCAGATTTTTATGGGGTTACCGTTATACCCTTGGTTAGTATTCTCCGCGTATGTATTTGGTGGCAGCTGGGCTTGCCACATGGGGAATAGAAGCATGGAATGTTTTTCTTTAGAAGATCTCCTTGTTAGCGTTGAGCTATTGTAGGTTTTTTTGATAACCTGGATCTTCTCGTGTCGTGAGTTAAGTCCTGAAGTACATAGTCTTAGTTTTGGCACGGTGACACTAGTGGTTTTTTTGTAACCATCTGTCGTTCATGTCTACCGCCCTGTTGGCTGGGGTTTACGAATACACCATCGCTAGGAACTGGCAGGGGTAAAAGCCCCCTAAAAATCTCCACCTTTGAACCGTCTGGCATTAACATCCTTAGTCTGTTTGACTGTTTACGACATGTCGTTTTGTGGATTTTATCAGGTGCTCGACCGTTGTCGGATTTTAAATGGACCTGTCGTCCGTTGGCCTCTGATCCCAAAGACATGTTGTCGTTCTACTTAGGATTTTATCAGGGCTCGACCGTAGTCGGATTTGAATGGACCTTTGTTAGTGCGTTGTAGGGTACTTTCCTAGCACTTAGGTCCGCTTGCCTCTGATCCTAAATTGGTTTACCTATTTTGTCGTTTCCTTTTTTTAATTTTGATTATTCAGTGAGCTTGGTGATGGATGAATGGATATGAAGACATGCGATCGTCTCGGCCTCTGACTCCCTAGGGACTTAAACCGCGCCGCCTCTGTCAGAGTGAATTGGTGCTAGGTTATATACTTTTTAGTTTCTTTTCCTCGGCTATGTGGCTCCCGGCCTAACCTGAGGGACAACATAGACCGCCTTCGCACCGAACAAGACATTTTTCGATTCCTACCGGTTTTTTTTATTTTTTGGTTTTCGTAGTTTCTGGCTCTATCGCGAGTAGCGGTAGTTTAACGTAGTTCTAGGTAGTTTAACTTAGATTTAGGTCGCGTAAGTTAGTTTTATAGGATCTGTGTTGGGGGTATAAATAAGCTTTTATCACCATTAACGTGATACAAAGGGAGAGCGTTTTGGGAAGTGGTTTAATTTTAATTTTTGGTCCGATTTTGGTAATTACCGCTGTCATGGCCCCGGTTACCAAAAGGCTAACCATGTTAGGGAGAGATTGGCTCGCTAATCGATATCATGATAACGCGCTTATAGTTAGAATTGCCATTTAGCTGCTGCATGTTGCCGTAGGAAGTTGATAAGTTTCGATTACGCTCCGGCGGATTTGGCTAAAAAGTGGTTTTGGGCAGGAAACTTATCGTGGTGAAATTGTTCGATTTAGCGGTTATGTTAGGACTGCTAAGTCAGTTATTTTGTCTTATGAGGAAGACATGTTTTGCACGCATTGATAGGCGCGTTTTTATGTCTGATTAGTCTGGATGTTTTGCTCTGCGGTAATGGACCTAGATTGGGCTGCGCGGATCTGATTGCCGTACGTGTTAGCGTAAGGCGCGACGCAGTAATAATCGGTTTAGTATGGCATACATTTCGATCTTCTAACTAGCCAAGTGGTATTTTACCTGTACAGTGGGTAGTTTTTAATTTTCATTTAGTAGCTTATCTTCTCAGATGTAGAGTCGGTTAGGTTGTTGTAAGTGAAAGGCGTTTTCGAGCCTCTTTCTTTGGGATTTTTTTGTTTGTTTGGTTATGTTTATCAAGGTAAGGGTATTTTGAGTCCTTTTTCCTGTGGGAATTTCGTCCTTTTTTTAGTAAGTAAGGGGGGAGTGTAACGGTTTAAAAGCCGTGTACAGCTTTGGCAACTCAGCCGTTGTATTTAAATTGTGAACTAAACGTGGCAACGTCGCATTTGAAAATTTGTGAACTAGCGCGAGGAAAAATGATAGGCACTTCCGGGGGGGCGGTCAGAGAGTAGTGACTCGCTGCCGGATGGTCGATTTTTCGATGAGAGTTTAAAGGGTGTTTAACAAAGAATTATTTCTTAAACGCATTTCCGAAGATCTGCCTAGAGTGGTGAACCAACGTTGAGTTTACCTAGTGCTAGTTCGCCGTTGTTGGTTTTCTGAGTGCCTACCCACGTGGCAGAGCCCAGTTTGTTTTCGTCCCGGTGCACTCCAAGCAGCTACCGAGGGAGTAAGGGCTAAAGGCAGCTATCAGTGAAGGAATCTCGGCTAGCCTAGATCCACACAAAGGTCAGACCAGTTTTTTTATCACTTCGTCTCGAGGGGGTTAAAACCGCCCGTTTAAGAGCCAAGCAGATTTGGGATTTTTTTCCCAGGGCCGTCCGTTGTTTATAAGGGAGTAGCCCATCCCAGGGAACTTGTATTAAGTGTCGAGTTAATACAGTCAAGAGTTGCGTTC
The DNA here is from genome assembly GCA_947652605.1 of Elmis aenea. Classification (NCBI taxonomy): domain Eukaryota; kingdom Metazoa; phylum Arthropoda; class Insecta; order Coleoptera; family Elmidae; genus Elmis; species Elmis aenea. The sequence continues at coordinate 19,190,715 of OX393580.1, read as the reverse complement.
CGCCGCGTTTTGGGTTGCTAACATTTTGAAGGAACTAGTGTGCTCCATGTCAAGTGGCACAATTGCCATCGCTGCAAATCCAGTAAAGTTTTCAGTGTTTTTTTGAGATTTAGGGTATTCAACATAACTTGGATGATGTTATGCTTAGCTGTTTGTTATCCATTTAGTTATTATAACGTTCAAATGGATGTAATGTAGCGATTTTTCTTAAGTTCTGTTTATGTGAAATAATTTCCATACTATTTAAATTTGATTGACAGGAATAATTCCTGAATTTTGTTTATATATTAATTGTCAACAAAATACTGCTTAGGTGTAAACAATCGAATTGTTAACGAGGTCGGCGGGCTTTCGATGTAAATTATTTTTGGGTACTCGGCTAAACGTGAAACGCTGTGAGCGTTCATATATACAAGGTGAGTACCACACAGAGCTCTGGGGGGTACGCCCATTTTGTGACCGCCGCGTATGTAACATCAAGGTAGTTTTGGGAACGCGCTCACCAGCGATTTTGGCTGGACCATTTAATTATTATAGTAAGTTCTTTTAATTGTTTATTTTTTTATTTAATTTAAATTCACGTTATTAGTGAAGGAAAGGGGATTTTTTTATGTGTCGTCGCCACAGGGTAATGGGAGTAAGTTGTAGTTACCATGCCGACCACGGGCAAACCTGGATGGTTTTTTTTTTATGCTTCGATAAGTAATTAGGTGAATTTAACAACCAACTGCGTTTATTTATGTACCAGTTCTGTTACGTTGTTTTTTTTTTTGGTAACTAAATAAACGATTTTGTCTTCTTCGCAAGTGATCGTAGTTTTTTTTTTCTTTTCTTTTTTTGGCCTGTTCTGCAGGCCTGGCGCCCAACCTTTTTAATTTTTTTTTATATATAGGACCTACGACCCTCTTGCCTCCGACATAGGGCAGGGGCAAAGATCGAAAGATTACACATTTAACAGTCCTAGTATACGATTACAGTATTATATTACTTTTAGTAAAATACCAAAACAATGGAAGTCGCTTATAACCGGGGTCGGATACAGCCTCGCAAACTCGCGTTAGGTCAGGTTAGGTTAGGTGATAACCGCGGTAGTATAACCGAATAGTTGAAAATTTTATATTTTTATTTTTCTAAACTTCTTTTTCTAAATTTTATTTATTATTTAGTAAACATGGGAAAATAAACTCTGTTCACCATTATAAAATACACTTAGAATCTTAGAATCTTATAAACGAAAAAAAAATATAACCGACTGCCACTGTAGTGAAGTATAGGTACTAATTATGTTGTTGTTTTTTTTTAATGAAAGGAGTCGGAAGTCGGTGTCGGTTTTAAAAAACACCGACTGATTTGTATATTAATTTAAAAAATATATTTGCAATACTATTATATGACCTCCCCCATTCATACATGTTCACAAACAAGCTTCGTCCAAAGTGAATAAGGAATTAAGGATTTCCATTAAAATGTTGTAATTGATTTTGTATTAGCTTTTTTTTCATTGAGTACAACTTTTTCAATAAGTAATAAATTTTGAAACCCTCATATCATGTATGTTTTTAGAATAAGAATTAAAATCATCGATTATTATGAAATTTTCAAAGTTTAATCGATAAATAATTTCAAAAATATAAATATTTCAATTCTTACTACAAAAATACAAGACGTCATCGCAAAAACAGAGACAAAAATTGGTCAGAAATGTTTAGAACGTGCAATTCCTTTGAATTGCAAAATCAAAAATTTAAAAATCTTAACGTACATAAATGCTTTTAGATATAAATGGCCAGATAAAAACGGAAAACGCAAAAAATGGGCATGGTTAAACGATTAAAAATATTAATACTACTGTAAAAGCTGTTGATCTACTAAAAAATTGTAATGTTTAAGGCTGGAATGCATCTTCAAAATTTTATCAACAGACAAGCGACAAATACAACCTGTTGCAGCCTTACTGGAAACTTTAAAACTGATACTAGTTTATTGTTTCCTGTGCGCAAATCTTTTTTTAACAAAAGTCAATTTTTGTGTCCATTCTGCATAGACCATATCGTCAACGTAATAACTTTCAAATTATTACTGTGCACATATACATTACAGAGTATCGCATTACAGTGAATGGTTTGTATTCTTAACTATAAAAGCTGAAACTTACAACCCTTAAATCAGTCTGTTTCTAAAGCCTTAAAGACAACAGTCTTAACAAACATACAACAAACATGATTGCTAAGGTAGGTTGAATATTTTAAAATAATTTTGTTAAGTGGGTAAACGAATACAGCAACAGAAATCCTTAAAGGTGTGTGTGGAATGAATATAAGTGCATATTATTTAAAGTTAATTATAATTATGTGTTCTTTGGGTCGGAAAAAAGTGGCACTTAAAATTGAATTACCTAATTATTGATAAAACATCGAGGTAATTTCCTATGGTAGTGTGCTTTATAAACAAAACATCTAGATTGTAAAATACTTACGGGTGTTAGGGCTCGCACACCGGTGACGGTGATTTGCCTTAGTGTAGAAAAAGATTGATTTACAGTAAACAAAAATATGATATCTAGCTGTACTATGAAAATTGTTGGAAGTTGATAATAAATGCCCTAATTAATAAAATAATTTTAATATTTATGTTTCAGTTCGTTGCTATTGCTGTACTTGTAGCATTTGTCGAAAGCCAAGCCGGTGGTCAAGGCGGCTTTGGCGGTCAAGGAGGATATGGTGGCAACGCCGGAGGATATGGTGGTTATGGAGGAGCATACGGTGGTAACGGTCTTGGCGCCGGATCTGGTGGTGCACTTGGAGGTGGTGTACTTGGAGGTGGTGCACTTGGTGGAAGAGTTGGGGGTGCCTTAGGTGCTATTGGAATAGGTGCCTATGGTGGACACGGTCACATTGCAGTAGCCCCGACCGTTGACTATCATGTAGGTATATCAAACTTTAAATGAATTAGCACAATCAGGTATAGTTTTCATTATTTTGTTACATATTTTTTAAATTTTGAACCAGGCCCCTCCTCACTACTCTTTCGACTACGGAGTTGCTGATGTCAATACTGGTGACCGCAAAAACCAACACGAAGTACGCAACGGTGACGTAGTTAATGGAGAATACTCCCTCGTCGAACCCGATGGTACCATCAGAACCGTACACTACACCGCCGATGACCACAACGGTTTCAACGCTGTAGTCCACCGCACTGGCCATGCTGTCCACCCCCAGCATGTAGCACCAGCCATCGCCATCACAACAGGACATCACTAAATTACTTTCAAAATATTCTGGCGATCGATACTGTCTGTTCCTTTATTTAGAGTCCTTTAAGGAAGGTCTTTATGTGTCTTTCTAGTACAAATATTCATTCATTTATATCATAAACAAATTATTTTATAAGGGGTATGCATGTTGGGTAATAAGTAAATCAACTATTGCTTAGAATTATGGTAACTGAAATATGTGCACAATACTCTTAACAAATTAGTGTTTAAGGGTAAACAGCTACAACCAATCTGTATAGTTTAAAAAACAATTTATTTATGTAGCCTTACAAAAATAAATAAAAATTTCATATACAATAACTACTGCTTTGTTCCCAAAGTAACTGTAATAGCATCAAATAAATATTTTTACCAATTTTAGAATCAAAATTAAGCATCCTATTTTTAAAAAGTTTAAAAAACTTCAAGGAACCACAGAAATTTGTGTGTGAATTTGGTTAGTTTTATTAAATCTTAAGGGGCTAGATACCCCTAGGCAAGTAAAAAAAAAACGATTTTTCAAAAATATCTTTAATTGATAGAATAACTTTTTAGTTACATTCTCTGAAGTTTCAATAAAAAATTCCAAAAATTGGCTAAGTTACAGCTGGCCAAGTACCGTAAATCTCACCTATAAAACGCTCAAACTCAAATTCCATTGGCCCGCTAAAACGGTGGTGCGTCTTATCACTTGCAAACTCCAAAATACGCCATTTTTAGTATCTACTAAATAAGCGCACGTACAGTTGTGAGACGGTTTGGTGAAAATTGCTCGAAAACAATAGCTCGAAAAACAGTTTCTCGAATGGAAAACTCCTCGAAACGAAAATTGCTCGAAATAATGAAAAAATATTAAATTTGTATAAATACAAAATAATTAAATGTACTAGAAAAGTTGTTACATTTGTTTACTCTTAGTAAAATGTATTTAAATTTATTTACAAATACACGTACCTACACTGACGATAATAGGTATATACTATACCTATATTTAATTGTACAGGGTGGTCCAAATTCGATGGGATTACATGGGTATTTCGCTTAATATTCAAGATGGAGAAATGGTTAATTTACAAAAAATGTACATTTATTGAGAAAAACTCGAAACCGTTTTCAAAACTATTTTATCGTTTTTTGTTTTTTATTTATTGGAAAAAAGTGTTTTTTGTCATGATTGTAATGTGTCATATCTCCGTTATTGTTGTAAAAATCGAATAATTTTATTGAAATAATTTTTAGATATTTTTATGTAAAACTCAATTATACAAAAAAAATACGCTCGTCGTTAAAAAGTTATGACACAAACTTACCTTTTTTTTTTAATGGGAGCTATAGTCAGCTGTGACCTATTTAAATTCCTTTTGTTTTTCTAATTTTAAATATATAAGGGTTGATGTAGTTATTTTCAATATTGCGCAAGTTACAAAACTTTTTTTTAAGATAAAGTAGGCGGTGAACAGGGGCGGATCTACATACATAGGGACTAATAGGGCTTAAGCCCTGGGTCCCCAAGCGTCGAGGGCCTACAAAAATTGAAATATTATCATACGTTTTGTTTTTTTGCACGTTTTTGTTAATAATATTTCTTTATTTTTTTTGTTTTTTTATATAAGACTAGCGATTCCGGAGATCCCGGCTTGCGCGTAGAATTCTCTTTGCGCGTAAAGTTCTCTTTGCGCAATAAATTACCTTTCGTTTGTTGCACGCTACATGTCTCTATGTTTCCTAGATATATCGATTATTACTAAGCGTGTCGTTGAACAATCGATTGGCTCAAATTTTTATGTACAACACTCCTTCCTTCACCGCTAGACACCGCCTTGCGCGTATTTTTCTTCTTGCGCAAAAAATTATCTTTCGTTTGTCCATAATTGACTTCGTTCCTGAGATATAAATAGCTCAAAATTTAATGTAAAACAAATTATTCATCTAGTGAGAGCATTACGTAGTCGATTCGTTTCCAATCATTTCAGATGAACGGGCTTGAGCATTGCGTAATCGATTCGTTTCCAATCTTGCTTCCCGTTTCTCGTCCGTTTCAGATGAACGGGCTTGAGCATTGCGTAATCGATTCGTTTCCAATCTTGCTTCCCGTTGCTAGTCTATTTCAGATGAACGGGCTTGAGCATTGCGTAATCGATGAGTTTTCAATCTTGCTTCCCGTTGCTCGTCCATTTCAGATGAACGGGCTTGAGCATTGCGTAATCGATTCGTTTCCAATCTTGCTTCCCGTTGCTAGTCTATTTCAGATGAACGGGCTTGAGCATTGCGTAATCGATGAGTTTTCAATCTTGCTTCCCGTTGCTCGTCCATTTCAGATGAACGGGCTTGAGCATTGCGTAATCGATGAGTTTTCAATCTTGCTTCCCGTTGCTCGTCCATTTCAGATGAACGGGCTTGAGCATTGCGTAATCGATTCGTTTCCAATCTTGCTTCCCGTTGCTCGTCCGTTTCAGATGAACGGGCTTGAGCATTGCGTAATCGATTCGTTTCCAATCTTCCCGTTGCTTATCTGCTTCTGAAGCTCGTAGAGCTTTTTTTTTCTTTGCTTTAGGTGTAGATTGACCAATTCTTCCGTTTGGGAGGCATAATTAAATAGAAAATGCGTTGATTTTTTATATATAGATAGACGAACTGTCAAATAACAGTCTTACTGTCATCATAGATAAAAAACATAATAACTGTCATTTACAGCGTATCTTAGCAACGATGTTTGTAATGCATACGTCATCAGCTCAACGGTCCGTTGACAATGACATACTTTAATTTCTAGGTTATGGTGTCAGTTTGACAGTATTGACATAATTCAGTTTCTAAGTTATGCTATCAGTTTGACAGTATTGACATACTTCAATTTCTAGGATATGCTGTCAGTTTGACAGTACTGTCTTTTGACATACTTCAATTTCTAGGTTACATATCAATTTATTTTTAAATGTCATCGTATTTTCATATTCTCAAATATGAATTCAACTCGAAACTGGGATTGTTTCGTATGTATGTTTAGGGGAGAGCGAGGCGATTCCGATCTGGTATGATACATGTACAGAAAGCCTAATTATTGGAGAATGGTCCAGAATGGTCTGAGCGCTTCTATTATTCTGTCAAAGTTTGACAATGCGTACGCGCGACGACGTTTTCCATTATGCAAGTACGAACATTTTTGCACGTTTTAATTAATAACGTTTGCAAGCGATTTTTTCCGAGGTCCTGAGCGTGCACATATTAAAATTCAATCCTTTATACCACCCTTCAAAAAAGTTCGCGATTTTTATACGCCCCCGGGTATTTTTAATCGCTCTTTGAAAAAGGCTTTCGACGTTCGTTAGTATGTAGTGCGTGCTCGCTCCTGCGCTTTTTCTCGTTCGTGGTCCGAATTTCACTCGAAAGTGGGATTGTTTGGTACGTACTTGTCGGGGAGAGCGAGACGATTCCGAATCGGTACGACACATGTACGAAAATGTCGAATCGGAGAAGGTTCGAGCGTTTAAACGTTACGTCAAATTGTCAAATTGTCAAATTTTGACGAAATTCTCGCTTCAGACGACCCGATTTAAATGTTGCGTGTAAGATTTTGGCACGTTTACCTCAATATCTTTTCTGGACAATTTTTTTGGGAATTCTTATAAGCCTATCTTCTTCCCTTGGTCCTATAGATTGTCTGTGCCAAATTTGGTCAGGATCGGATGAATGGTATAGGAATGCATAAAGGACAAATATCCATACATACATACATACATTCATTTTTATATATATATAGATAATGTTTGTCGTTCAACACCATTTCATAAATAAATATATTTCAACTCTGATTTTGATGTTATTAAAAATGAATTTTAAACCCCAATTTAAAGATTCTTAATCTAACAACAATGGGGCCTCATTGGACTTCAATAAGCCCTTGGTCCCGAAAAACCTAGATCCACCCCTGGCTGTGAAAACAAAAAAAGGTGTAAAACCTTTTAAAACTCATTTGGTACGTGTTACGAAGGTTTCTTATTTGTTGTTGAGATATACATTAGAAACATTTGAACAAAAGATAACAACAATATAGTCAGAATCAGCAGTTATGTAGTATATAATATTTTCAAATATTTATAGTCTTATCTGAACAACAAATTGAGTAAGTGTACATGTATTTGTAAAGAAATTTATATACATTTTTCTAAGTGTAAACAAATGTAAACAACTTTTCTAGTACATTTAATTATTTTGTATTTATAAAAATATTTTTTCATTATTTCGAGCAATTTTTTTTTCGAGAAATTGTTGTTCGTGCAATTGTTTTCGAGCAATTTTTCGCACCCCTTGTGAGACATTGTTGTAAAACCAATCGAACTCTTGGCAACAGCGCTGCGTGATCACGTCCCAGCGTTTTTCTCAAAATGTTGTCTTTAAAAACGGTAACCATTATATCTCAAAAATGGATGGGCCAATTAACATAAGATTGGGTACAGTGAATCTTAAACCAATTATCTAGTCTTTGTCATAGGATTTTTCTTTTAAACGTCGTAGTTCATTTTTTATGAATTAATGAAGATCAAATTTGTCGTCAAAACCTTAAATTTATATTCAGATGTCCGCAATTTTGCAAAATAATGGAAAAATAAAAATCGGCCAATTCAAGGACTACATTTTTTTGTCTACTCTAACAGAAAAAAAACGTATTACAGAAGCCATTTTAGAAAAACGGAAGTAACTACCACGTTTCCCTGTTAAAAATTTTACATTTTATAGAGAAAAGTATGAGTTTTAAGATGAATGTAATAAACGTTTTTTAATGTACCTACCCTATTTTTACCCATCCTACGTGTATGTAGCCCCTTAAATAAATCTTATCCCAATGATTAAATTAATTCTTAAAAGTAATTAACATAATATAAATTATCAGTGTGATGTTTAATTATGCGGTATTGTGATATAGTTAAGTGTTTCACAAATTCCCTAAGAACTCCAAACTTTATCTACCTTGGTTGCACACCGACATTTTTAAAACGAAAATCACAAACGTTCATGCACCGTTAGTGCACGTATATTCCAGAATCAGATACATTTGGTCTAGAAAAGTATTTCTCAAACACTTTCAGCAATAGCATGTAATTACGGTATGAAGCAAGTAAAACACCAAATGATAAGATTATCAACATGTATTTACACATGCTTAGATTTAAAATGACTAGTAAATTATATACGGGCAATAAGACATCATAATATTGTACTTTCAATTACTGATAACTGCTCATTATCGTATGGTTGAAGAAAATTGTAACATATGTAGCTGGTTATCGTAAAAATGTTAGAAAAACAGTGTTGTATTATCAAGGCGTTACTACAGATTAAAACGAAAATAATTTGGTTTCAGAAGGAAATATTTGTGTAGATTATGATTGAAAGTAGATGCAAGTTACTGAACGTTGTATATAAGTAACAATAATTAGAAAACTGTTAACTTTAGCAGTAATTATCTACTTGATAGTTTGATATCTTTGCGCAAGGTGTCAGTGCGAGACGATATGTGAAAGCTTATGTGGGAAATATTATGAATTACATTAGAATTCACTGCGATGAATATTGCTTTAAGTATATTATTTATGTATACTTGTTAATTATATTTAATTTTACACACTGTTGAAATTTCGCTCTTTAAAAGTTTGGCTAAAGTATTTTTAATGTTCATTAATTAAATATAAATAAACTTTTTTTCTCAAATATTTATTATCATTTGCTGTTTGACTTTTAACATATACAATCAGTAACCGCGATGATGCAGCAAAGATTCTTTTATTCACATAAAAACATGGACTGCTGGTTAGGTAATAATTTTTTTTAAATATAGCAGTACATAGTCCAATATTTCTTTAATTTTAAAACTAAGCTTTGGAGTTTTTACAACAATTAATCTATCATACAATCTTGGTTTCCGGGTTTGGAACCGCGTCTTCTATATTTAGAAGTAGTTGACGTTTCGACCATTGTGTCTTGGTCTTTTTCAAAACGACTAATTTGTGAGGGATGTTGCTGGGTTTATATATCCAGCTTGTGGAGGCGTGGCGTTCCGCTTGATGGATTTGTTCTGCCTCAGTGATTTTGTGATGACTGTTTGGGAGTATACATAGGACAAACTGGCAGGAGTATACAAACGCGTCTCAAAGAACACGAAGGACAAACAACAAGAAAACAAGTCGATAAATCAGCGGTAGCAGAACACGCCCAGGGTACAGGACACAACATCCTCTTCAGAGAAACAAAACTACTGGCCCGCGCAAACCATTTCTGGCCAAGATTATATCGAGAATCATTGGAAATCATCAAGAACCCAAACAACTACAACAGTCACAGGCATACAACTCCCAAACATCTGGAAACCAGTCATCACAAAATCACTGAGGCAGAACAAATCCATCAAGCGGAACGCCACGCCTCCACAAGCTGGATATATAAACCCAGCAACATCCCTCACAAATTAGTCGTTTTGAAAAAGACCAAGACACAATGGTCGAAACGTCAACTACTTAAAAATATAGAAGACGCGGTTCCAAACCCGGAAACCAAGATTGTATTATGCATAACGGCCGCGAAAGCCTCAAGAATAAAATTAATCTATCGTTTCCTATTTTTTCACGAGATACTATGTATGATGCAGTTTAATTTATGGAAAATCCAATCATTCATTGAAGCCCTCAACATTTTTAAGTAACTCTCGGCTTATCATAAAAAATAACGAAGTTACGGGCTGAGAAAATTTTTGTACATCCTGTATAGAAAAATCACATCAGTATACAGAGTGGTTACAAAAACCACTAGCAATAAGATGGGCTAATCGCAAAAAATGTGTTTTTAATTGCTTTATAAGAATATAAACTAAAAATGTTCATATAAGGCCATGTTCTTAAACTTTTTGCTAAAAACCTATTACTTTGATTACCAGTTTTGTGTGTAACTTATAATTTTTATCTAGTCATGAGTCCTTCTACTGTTAGGTGTAGGACGTATAACTTATAATCAAAATCAACAGTAAAAACTTGATAAAATTGGGACTTATAGTACCTTAATCGTATGATGCTGTTAGTATTTTTAACGTCAAGATTGACTAGTAGAAAAGTGTCTTCGAATCGATACTGATTTATTATAATTTATGATACAAGCAGGTGAAACTGTGCATTAGATCGACTTACTGAGTAAAACTGACACAAAGCAAGTCGAGCCTGGCTTTTATAACCGATCGCTCGCGTACAACAAACAAGTTGCTACTGTTTTTTTGTTTGTTATTCATAATATTTAGTTACAAAGCTTATTGCCGGTTTAAATAATTGAGCCCAAGGTGTGTCGCGTAATTTACACACAAAAATAATTATTTAATTGATGCAGTTGCACAACCAGGTTCAAAAAACAATATTTTAATCGGCGTGCGAACAGTAGGTCAGTTATTTTTTATTTCCTTGTGGGAAAATGGGACACAATTTTAACAAGTAACGTTTAGTTTTGAAGTAATACAGGTAGATTATAACAAATGGTTTGTATTTTAAAAATAAGTTACAAAGATTGTCGAAAATTGAATTTATAAAAGACTGGATTAAAGCATTAACGAATAAACAATATTTAAAGATTGTATACAATAAATTTGATTAAACACTTTTTTAGTAGCCATTTGTGATTTCATATTTTTGTAATTTATAATATTTAACGTGATGTACGTTTGCATTGTGTGGTTGGTTAAACACGCCCTAAGCAATACAAATTTGCATATATGTATATACAACAATTTTGTACAGCCCATAAAAATTTTAAAAATGGTTTCAAGTGGATTTTTTCTGGCAAAAATTTTACAGTTTTGTAATGGTTTTTATATTTTCTGAAAATTTTAAAGACATTTGTTCAGAACCGGCCTTAGACACATTTCTTACAGCCCTTAAAATTTTTGAAAATATGTAGTTTCAAGTGTATAATCTTGCATTTATTGTTTGCAAAAGTTCTAAAGTTTTGTAATGATCTTTATATTTTCTAAAAATGTTATACAAACTCTACTAGGCAATGCAAATCCACCTTTAGCTTGTTCTAAACCGGCCTAAAACCAGGGTAGGGCAAAATTTGATTTTTATTTAAAAAATCAAAAACCATTTAAATTTAAAAAATCAAAAAAATCACCAATTTTTGATTATTTTTTTAAGAAATTTGATTATTTTTCCTTTTTACAACTAATTAATTCATTATTCACACTACATTTTATCTTTTATACAGCGTCATTCAAAAAGTATCAACAAATGAAAAGGTTTTAATTAAAAATTTCTCAGAAAATTTTATTCTTGTTTAAAATTGGTGAGTAACCTAAAACTTATTCTAAGATGAAATTTTTTTTATAAAAATTCATACGATTCTAGATTTTAGCGATATCAGAAATATTCACAAGAGTAAAGTGGCCTTACTTTAAGAATTACAAAAAAAAACTTCATAGAGAGTGTTCGTTGTGAGTTTAGCGTCACGTATGTTCACTAAAGGTTTGGTGCTGCGTGCTGCCGTTGGCAGTAGTGGGGGCTGTGTTGTGCCCCGGGGATGTTTAGTACAGACAGTAGTATGATTGCGATTATTAGAGCGAACGTATCGCATTACGAGTAGTAAAGTTGTGTATTAAGAACGAACTCGCTTATTGTATTATTTATGTATGGATCTATTTAAGTTATATTAAATATAAATATTTGATTATTGAAACAGTCACTTGTTTAATTAAGAACGAATCAGTCCACTACAAGAACATTTGGCTAACGAGCCCTACGAAACATTTGGTCAAACGAATCGTCGTTACATTTGTTCAGAATTCAAAAATACGACCAAAGGTGAAATTTGTCGTTAAAATTTCAATTTTTATACTTATAGTAATTTTAACATCTAACAAATAAACAAGTTTTTTATTATTAGTTTCTCAAATAATTTTATTCTCGAGAAAATTTTGTGCCTGATCTAAAACTAGTATTAAGTTTTAAAAAAAGCTCAACATTTGTATGAAACTAGATTTTAACGATTAAGAATGAAATGCCTTTATTAAAAAATTAAAAAAATTAAAAAAAAAATTATAGACAATATTAAGTAAATTATCGGTTCCCTTGATTTTTTTAATAAACTCCTTAAATAAGAGCACTTTAATCTTGCCAATTGTCCTAAAATCGCTAAAAGCTAGTGTTGTATGAGATTTTATTGAGTTTTTTTAAACTTACAATAAGTGTTAGACCATGCCGCCAACTATTCTCAAGAATAAAATTTTCCGATTAATCGATAATAAAAAACTGATCTATTAGTTGCAAACGTTTTGAATATTTACACTAGTATAAAATTCTAAAATAAAATTTTAATGTCAAATTTCGTATTGTCATATATTTATTTCTAAACAGTTTTTCCCCATGTTTTATTTTTGTTCTTTTTTAAATAAAGGAATTTTACTTTTGCGAATAAGTTTAAAATAGTTAAAATCGAGTGTCATATGAATTTTTTTCTATCTTAAAATTAGTTTTATCAAGAATAAAATTTTCTGAGAAATGGATAATAAAAAACTTTTCCAATTGTTGCAGACTTTTTGAATGACGCTGTAGATCTTTTGACCCTAAAATTAATTATTATTGTGAGAATTTACAAAGTAAATCTATCGAAATGCGTGTCTAACAGGAAAATTCCAGTAGAGACTCTATTTTTCCCAGGTAATATTTAGGCAATATTTCCGGCAGTTGTTTAAGCGGGTGGAAGTAAAATTTGCGTCTAATTTAGAAGTGACGTGTGACGTTAAATCGTAAAAAAAAAATAAAGTTTGATTTAAATAATGATTTTAATTTACAAAATCAGCTGATTTAAATCATGATTTAAATCAGGCCAATCCTGCCTAAAACTAGAGTATTTTTTACATTTCTTCAAAATTTTGAAAAGTGTTTTAAGTGCCTTGCACGTTTCTGTACACAAAAATTTGAAAGTTTTACGATGGTCTTTAGATTATCTAAAAACGTTTTAAACCCTAAGCAATGTGATTTTTGTTTAAAAACCACCTAACCCATTTTTTACAGTTCTTCCAAATTTTAAAAATTGGTCCCAGTATAAATAACATTTTACAACCTCTTGGCGTTGTTCTAAAGCGTACAACAACTGCCTCTAATCATCAAGTTAATTCGTACATCAAACATTTCACCCAACATCAAAACTGACCTATCCACTTGATCAATCAACATATCCAACGAACGCCTAAAACTCGTCCCGTTAACTTCCCTAACATTGACCAAAACAAACGCGTTTAAAAACCACAATATGTCATAGTATCAAGATCATTGCAAAAAATGTTATACATAAAGCGGGCGAGTCGTCGAACCGTGGTGTTCTACAGCCTGAGGCCGGTCCACTTAACATTACGTGGCCCTCTAGTTAGAGCAGGTTTTGTTTGTTCTTCCGTTTATGCAATCCACTGCAGTGGAATGTCTACACCCAGTTTATACAACTTTTCAGTACAGATATGCAAACACGAATCACGCCGCAACTCACACGCACACACTTCACACACCCACCGAGACTTTCGTTGTCGGTCCATAACAAACTTTGTTTGTTTAAATTTTTGCATTAGTGATTAAAAATTTGCTGAAAAAGATCTATAACAATTCTATTTAGCTTAAACAATAATGTTATGGGAGCGGAACGACTTCTAATTAAACAGGTCTACAATTATGGACGTCGGCAAATAACTGAAATAATATTTATGTCACTGCATGAACAGGAATTGATCTGATAATTAATATTGTTCTTGTTTCGTACGCCTATAATAATAAGGAAAGCAAAAATTTTAAATATTGTAATATGTGTAAACCCAGGGATATCATTAGCCATATAATTAATGTCCAAAATTTTAAAGATGTAGTACAATAAAAGGATAACACGTTTGAAAACATCAAATTTTAAAAATTGAACAATCCTTCATGTCTTTGTCTATGATGTTATTAAAAATTCTGTTTTTGTTTTTCTTTGTAATGCTCTTGTCTTATACAGGGTGATTGAAATTCAAGTTCAAGCATGGGGATCTCCCTTATTATAATAGCTAGAGTATAGGTTTAAATTTGTCAAAGTTGCTAAATTTCGTGCTTAATAATAATCCACAGAGAAATTGAAAATATCTCAAACGGTATCAGAGAAAATTAGGAAAAACCGGAAAATACCATTTTTGAAAATCGTCTATAACTCCTTTGGAGCAGGGACTAAAAACGAAAAAAATTCCATTCGTTTCTGTTCGGAACGAAAACGAAATATATCGTTTTCGTTCTTTTCGTTCTAACCGAAAAAATTCTTTTTTCGTTTTCGTGAACCGAAATAATAACGGTTAAAACCGGTTTTACAATATTTGTTTTTGTCGTCAAAAAATCAATTTTTTTCCTAGTCACCACAACCCTCTATAAATACGATAACAATATTTGCGTCTCAATTAAAATATAAACGATGACGATGGGGTTTGATGCTCACGGACAGCATATTTTAGACTGGCGAACCATCGCCATATTAAATTTACCAAATCGTTAAACACATTAACATTTAACCATTTTATTAAGTTTAACACCCGTAAGGTGCAATAACACAACGTGATTAGGTTAAATTAGACACACGATCTTTATCTTAAAATATGAAAATATAGCAAGTGCTGTTTTAAATTTGTTTTAGTACTAATAATCTATGCATTTAAATTAAATAAGATCCTGCTGAAATTATTAAAAAAAAAAAGAATGAACTCAAGTGGATAATTTACTAAATGTTATAAATAAAAAGATATTAAAAAAAAACTTATATTACCTTGAAATATACTTTAACTTTATAGTTTGTACATACCATACAATATACATTATCACATTCCGTTAAATCTTACTAGCAACATCTTCCAATAAATCTTCTTTTACATTAGTCCTTATCGAAGTAAGAATAAATTTTACTATTATTATGTCTAAACGCAAATAAAACATACACATTGATAATATATATCCAATCAAGTGTATATTCTATATTGATGATCTAAAAAACAAATTAGAAATAGAGAATATCTGTTCCGTTAATTGTGTTACACGAAATTGCAAGTATAAACAATAAAGTTGTTAATACATATTCACGTAAATATATGGAGAAAATTGAAGCTCACTTATTTCAAGTGAGATTTTTTACTGCCTCGTGGGGTCTCCCCAGCACAGAAGGTAAATTCGCGTTTGTGTTTAACAAATAAAATTGAAATAGCGACAAAACCGGTTAAAACCGGTTTTGAAAAATATTTATTTAGTTTTCGTTCTTAAATGAAAAATAATTATTTCGTTTTCGGTTTCGTTTTCGTTCTTAAATAAATTTCGGTTAATTTCGTTTAACGTTTTCGTTTTCGTTCCGTTCTCAGTCCCTGCTTTGGAGTATGAAATATTTCAAATGTGTAAAAACATTACCCAAGCAACTTTTTAAGACGAATCGGATGGTAGTCACAAATTTTTCCTAGATCGATTCGTTTTTGTTTCATGACAACCAACTTTATGTTTTCTTATCCGCTTATCGGCCCAATTTTTGCTATTTACACAATCAAATGGCATTTATTTTTCTGAATCCATTGATGTATCACACATAGTATTTTACTTTTTTATTCATTGTCAAATTTAAAAAAAGAGTTTTAAACAATAACCATTATACATCAGATAGGCCGGTCGTTGTAGTTTATGTTGTTTTCATGACAAACAATCAACAAAATAAAAGTTTTGAAAGTCTATTACTTGTCACAATAATAAATTCGTAAAAATGAACTTTATAACGACTTAAAACGCGATATGCTGCCAATTTTTTATTTATTGAATAGGAATTCTATAACTGCATGTCAACGATATGCAGAAACATATCCAGAAAAAAGACAACCCTCGCACACATAAATTTGTACGTTAGACAGAAACTTAGGTAAATATGGGGCCTTTGCCAAACTTGGAGAAAAATATGGCAGAAATGTTTCAGATGACAATAAAAATACATTTTTATTACAAACATCTGGAAAAACACTATTTTTCTACGTTAAACAGAAACTTAAGTAAATTTGTATAAAGCAGGTGATAACGTATAACAAAACTTAATAGAACTGTATAAAAAATTCGCAGCATATCGCGTTGTTCTTCTTATTAAAATTAATTTTTACGAGTCCATTATGTGACAGGTAATGATATGCTTTCAAAACTTTTAGTTTGTTGATTGGTTGTCATGGAAACAACATAAACTACAACGACCGTCCTACCTGATTTATAATGGTTATTGTTTAAAACTCTCTTTTTTTTAAATTTGACAATGAATAAAGAAGTATATACCACGTGTGATATGGATTCAGAAAAATAAATGCTATTTGATTATGTAAATAGCAAAAATTGCACCCATAAGAAAAAATGGGGTTGGTTATCATAAAACAAAAACGAATCGATCTAGGTAAAGCTTGTAACAACTTAGGCAATGTTTTTACACATTTGAAATACTTCATACTCCAAAAGAGTTATGGACGATTTTCAAAAATCGTATTTTCCGGTTTTTCCTAGTTTTCTCAAATACCGTTTCAAATATGTAAAAAAAAAAATTTCGGATTATTAATAAGAATCAAATTTTGCAACTTTGCCAAATTTAAATTTATACTCTAGCTATTATAATAAGCGAGATCCCCATGCTTAAACTCGAATTTCAATCAACCTGTATACCGTTGTTAATTATTGAGCTTTTCCTACCAGGACTTTTTTTATTGCAGTGTCCAATGTCCATCCCTTAAAACCTTCAACCCCAAGTGTTTGTATTCGTTGCTTTATTTTATGTGTTCTCTATCTTCCAATATTAGATCTTGGGGTTGTGCTCCTCCACAAATACAGAAAGTGTTTTCTATATACACTTCTAATCACCATATTCTTCGATAAGCTTTCCTGTTATGTAGCTTAATTCGCCATGATTCTGAGCAATTGCTGGTCATTCCCAAAGCTATTGTGTTTTACATGCCGATTTTGAGGTGTATGCCCTTTGTTTTACCTTTTTCCTTGGTAATTTTTCTTCGAGAAATATTTTTAAGACAGCCTGCGATACGCAACATTCTTATTTTAATCATTTTGAAGCTATGAAGACTGATATTTGTGTTCCGATTTTTATCTTCGTTATGAGGTGGTGGTGTAGAGTTTTCGCGACGTTGATTTTGTTATTTCTAGAGTTTGCCAAAGCATTTGTAGAAAAATACTGTTCTATTCTTTTTTAGGTCCACAAAAAGTTACATTTACGGTTTTGCGACATCTTTTTTTTTATTGCTTGAGTTAGGGATAATATATGGCCTATCTAGCAATAATTTTGACTTCAAATCAGATGGATCTACCTGCCTGGATGATTGTTTTAATTCTGGCAACGTACAAAAAAATCTGCTAATATTTAAGCAAAATGAACTAACTTCATTTTGGTTTACTAACATTGAAATACATAATTTAAAATACAAACAAAACCGGAATGCGTTATGTTATATGTCAGAGTATCAAGTTCACCATGAAAATTAATAGCACATCAATCCGACAACTTGTGTTCCATAATTAATGTTAGCAGTCAATCTGAAACGTGTTGTCTGCTCGTTCGTCTATAAAGAAGCCAATATTGTGTCTGGGTTATATAACCGCAACTCCAGTTAATAATACCTGATATACAAGTTTCCAACACAGGACTTATTATAAATGTTTAACGCTCGTATTATTTTGTGTCATTTTATTATCCGCTAATTACCTATAAAATCATACGTTGGCTATTTATGTCATCACCGGGAAATTATGCTGTACGTAATATTTGAAACGGCCGTAAAAACAGTTGTCTGCATTTCCTCATAGTTTTAATTGGCTCAATAGACTAATTGAAACCGCTACGATGAAAAATAAATTAGTTCAGGTTACAATGTTATGTGAGTACTGCATAAGAGTATTCCTTATATACGACTGAGTTATGCCGTGCGTCTTACAACAAAACAAATCAAAATTGCTAAAGGTGGATTAATTTAGAAACAAAATTGTCTGCTTAGACCTATATCGATTTAGTAATTGTTGTAAAAAAGATCTATAGACTTGGTGTAAATATACAACTTATTTAAGGTGCTCACACTTAGTCTTTCTAAGATACTAAAATGATTTTAGTTAAGACAGTGTTTTTTTAACTTTTTCGAACTTGCACTCCCCTATTACACATATTAATTTCATTGCGTTCCCCCTTTAAATCCTTTTTTATTACTGTTTAGGTTCAAAATTTACAAAAAGGATTGCATTTGCCTATGAAAGTTCAAGCCATTTAAAAAAATAAATGTGTGCCTTTTGCTAATTTTGAATAAAAAGTAAACTTCATAGTACTTCACAAAACGACAAAAAAAATGTCACTAAGGAGAAGCAAAAAAGAATATTGGTCAGGACTTAGTTAACACAAAAAGACCGTTTCAATAAGCACGAAAAAATATCTTACGGCGAAAATGGTCAAGGCAAGTGCCATGTTGCTTGTCAATTTTAACACAAAATTGTGTCTATACCGTGTGATTCAGTTTGACTGTCGCATCCCTATAACTTTTTAATTATTAATAATAACTCCAATAAACCTTGTTTTTTTGGAAACGGCAACAAATTCTCTATTAAATGATGTGCATTTGTTATCTCTACGATGACGTATGTCAAATCCGCGATATGCAACTGTTTTTTTTTTAATTCTACATAATAGACATGTTTTTGTTGATTCGTATAGACAATTTAATTCTGAATCCGGCCATGTATTAAAAAAGTATGGATACATAAGAAAGTTTTCGAGAAAAATCAGTTCAAAGTTTATTCAAATCATAGCAAACAGTCTATTTAACATCGTTTTTTGTTATGTAAGTAATGAAAAATTAGCTCTTTGGAGGTACCCACTTGGAATTTTAATACCATTTTACGACAATTACTGTGTAATTTATAATATAAGCTACTATAAAAACTGTTTAAAAATATTAATTCGTTTACAACTCTATTCATTTACACAAATACCATACACATTTTTTTTTCTTTATTAAAGAAGAGTTTTACAACCTTATAACTAACTTAAATATAACACACTTAACTTCTGCAAAAGAAACTAGGAAATAATAATCTTGCCATTAATTACTGTAATAAATTGTGCATCAATAAAAATTTGGAGAAGACCAGACCACTTTCATAAAATTTATCATCTTTTAACTCTGAGGTGTTATTAGTAAACCACGTACAACTCTCAACTGCGTATGAAACTCTTACTTTCATACAAAATATCGCAAATAAGTTACATCCTCAAGTTAATAGCAATTTTTTAAGCACGAATCTAAGATTAATATATCCACTAATATTAAACGAGTTATGATACCTTCTTTGAAATCTTAGCGAAAGGATGTATTTAACACGTAAGTAGGAGTATGGAAATGATCCGGATGTAAGCATTATGATTATAGCAACACATCTTCACATTGATCTGTGATTTAGATACCGTGTGTGCATGAAGTGGGAAGTGTGTTTTGCTTGACTATTATAAAAGAAATAATAGCTTTAGGGGAAGGTGGTATATACTGGGACACTTTTTTTAAATTTTGCGTATTTTTTGAACGGTTTAATTTGCATACCTCAAATTGATATGAGATATTCATATTGCTTTAGTTTATCATTGCATATACAAAAAATATTTTTTTTAAATAAAGGTACACAAATAGAGGCACTGTCCCACTATACACCACTTGTCCCCACATAAACCACCCGTGGTACATTGTGGGGCAGCAAAAATATATATGAAATAAAGCATAAGTAATTAAAAAAAGGCTTAATTTTAATTTTTAATTTTAAAAACTTTCACTTTTCATGGGCATTTAGACATTGTACTTTAAAAAATCAAACTAAAATTGAAAATGTTTTTTTGTTTTTTCAGTGCCCCCAATTGTAATCGGTGCGCTTAACCTACACAGAATTTTTTTTTTTCAACACAGTCTTTATCTCTGTTTTTAGAGAAAGAAAATCTAAAGTCGGAAGTCTTTTTCAGAAAATTTACCTAATTATCATCATTGTACCACAATGCACCATGTGATCAATTTTTAAAAGCAACGATTTAATGAAAAACTTGTATGATTATTTTAAGTTTTAACATTGTACATACATTTAATATACTGTAAGGTACACCTACACCAAATTTTCTAATTGTTGTTAAATAAATAAAAAAGTTTTAGCACATAAACTGAATAACCATAAAAAAACAATGCGCAGTTACCAAACATGTGCAAGTCACTATGACATTGTTTACGACACATACTGTAGACAGGATATAATGGGACTGCTTAACCGCTATTTTGATGTTAACAAACTTCAAGTACGGGGTAACAGATGGCCAAAATCTCTGTTGTCCCACTATATACCATGTCCCAGTATATACCACCTTCCCCTATATAACGTACGTAAAATTTTAAATCAATTCAAAGAAAAATTATAAAATATCAATGAAGTCTGCAATCTTTTTATTGCTAAATTTTAAATTAAAAATAAATCAGGACATATTTTTCCATACACCCGAGTTTTAATTAATTAATTAAATTAATACCAACAATCTCGACGCATTTTATCAAGGTTTCTTCGACCAACACCCACAAACCTGTCCTTATCAGATATTTTCGTAATATTTGGTGTTTACAAAATTTATTTTTACATTTTCTCTCATAAATATAAAACAGTAGTTGTAATACTAAACTATCGAGATTGTGTTGTAAAGAAATTGTTCCCATCATAGCGTTACACATTTATTTCGTACTTATATATTTGTTTTAATTTTAGCCCAAATGGGATTTAATTATCGATAAGGAGAGTCAAAAGTTTCATTGAAAAGTTGTCTGTCCATTTAAACCTGTGTTATATGATCGACAACATGCTGCCAAAAATTAAACTATGTCGTAGTTATATAATAAGATTTGGACATTTGCGAATTGTGCTGATTTTTGATTTCTATTTAAACATTCTATTCTTCATTTGCAGCTTAAAAAATACGAAACGCTATTGCAGTGCTTTCGTTAATGTAAAGTATAAAAAGCTGAAAGCTATTTTAGTATTAGGTATACTTTTTACTAAGAACTAAATATTTTATTAAGACACTTTAAAGCAGGAACGAGAACGGAACGAAAACGAAAACGTTAAACGAAATTAACCGAAATTTTTTTAACAACGAAAACGAAACCGAAAACGAAATAATTATTTTTCGTTCAAGAACGAAAACGAAATAAATATTTTCCAAAACCGGTTTTAACCGGTTTTAACCGGTTTTAACCGGTTTTGTCGCTATTTCAATTTCATTTGTTAAACACAAACGCGATTTTACCTTCTGTGCTGGGGAGACTCCACGAGGCAGTAAAAAATCTCACTTGAAATAAGTGAGCTTCACTTTTCTCGATATATTTACGTGAATATGTATTAACAACTTTGTTAATTTGTTTTTTAGATCATCAATATCGAATACATATACACTTGATTGGATATATATTATCAATGTGTATGTTTTATTTGCGTTTAGACATAATAATAGTAAAATTTATTCTTACTTTGAAAAGGACTAATGTAAAAGAAAATTTATTGGAAGATGTGTTGCTAGTAAGATTTAACGGAATGTGAAAATGTATATTGTATGGTATGTACAAACTATGAAGTTAAAGTATATTTCAAGTTATTATAAGTTTTTTTTAATATCTTTTTTATTTATAACATTTAGTAAATTATCCACTTGAATTCATTCTTTTGTCTTTTTAAATAATTATAGCAGGATCTTATTTAATTCAAATGCATAGATTTTTAGTACTAAAACAAATTTAAAACAGCTATATTTTCATATTTTTAGATAAAGATCGTGTGTCTAATTTAACCTAATCACGTTGTGTTTTTGCACCTTACAGGTGTTAAACTTAATAAAATGGTTAAATGTTAATGTGTTTAACGATTTGGTAAATTTAATATGGCGATGGTTCGCGAGTCTAAAATATGCTATCCGTGAGCATCAAACCCCGTCGTCATCGTTTATATTTTAGTTGAGACGCAAATATTGTTATGGTATTGTTGTGGTGAGTAAAAAAAAAATAGATTTTTTGACGACAAAAAAAATATTGTAAAACCGGTTTTAACCGTTATTATTTCGGTTCACGAAAACGAAAAAAGAATTTTTTCGGTTAGAACGAAAAGAACGAAAACGATATATTTCGTTTTCGTTCCGAACAGAAACGAACGGAGTTTTTTTCGTTTTTAGTCCCTGCTTTAAAGCTTTTTCAGAGTTAAAGTTCAATAATTTTATTATTTTGTTATGTTGCAGTGGAAAACTTAAAAGCTACTTTGAAATTATTGTTTTAATAAATCTAGAAGACTGCTGACTTCTATTTGTTTGTTAACTTTCACTGCAAAACAACAGAAAGCTACTTCTATGAATTTGTTTAAAATTGGCTTAACACTTGATTAAATTTTGAAACAACTGTAAATTGTTTAATTAGGCAAATTTTTTAGAACAGCATAACATTTTTTTTAAATTTATTTGCTAAAGGCAATTCCGTTTTTGGTCATTACATTTACAGAAAATGTTTATTTAAATCAGACCTAATTTTCTATCAAAATAAATATGGAAATGTGTTTGTTAACTCAATACCCAGCAGCTGTCTATTAAAAACAACTTATTATTTAATACCTGGTGCAACAAATTAAAAAAATTGGCTGTAAATACAATTACACATCGATTATATCAATTTTTATCTCCGAACATTTTTATGAATGGCACTCAGAACAGTTACCTACTGCGGAATCGAAACGAGTTATAATAAATATAGCGTTGCCTTTATTAAATTAAATAATAAAGCTAAATGGGACAAATGGCCGGTGCATGTACACTTAACCGTTATTATAAAAGTATTTGGGTGATTAGATAAAAGTGAACGCATACGTGAGTGACAAACAAGTAAATTGCGCCGACACAGCGGTAACAGCAACTTTAAAAAAATGTAAAATGAGATCGTTAATTTGGTTGCGTTCGGAACACTACATTTGTTAATTAAAACTCTATAGGTACCTTACATTATAAATTTAAAAAAAACAACAGACACAGTTTTATACATAACTGATTTGAAGTAAATAAGTTGTTAGATGTATTATTGTGTTGCAAGACGTTTGATGGTTACATTTTTAAAAGCCCACTCTGATTGAACTTTAAAATTACCATATAACATTTAAAATATATTCTTCTTCTTCCTCTTGTACCTTTCGGTGTCGAGGTATGCTTTTCTATTTCTTTGTTATGTTTCGCCACTCCTGCCTATCGTCAGCTAATTGTGGCGCATCCCTCCAGCTGACTCCTTTTTCTTCTAGTCTATGCCTCACTTCTTTTCCCATTTTATTCTTGGTCTTCCTCTATTTCCTTTTCCCTCTATCTGCATTTTTCATTCTATTTTCGCGTATATACTTTCTGGCATGCGTAGTTAATGTCCAAGCCATCTAAATTGATTCGCCTCCATCTTTTTCTTAATATCTGTTACTCCTGGGTTATTTCGAATATTTTCGTTACTGATTTTATCGATCACTCTACATCCCTCTATTCTTCTCAGAAATCTCATTTCCTGTACCTGTATTCTTTGTTTTTGTTTTTGAGTTAGTGTCTAAGTTACTGAATTATAACTTAGAATTGGTACGTACACTGCTTTAAAAACTCGCGTCTTCGTTTCTTTTGATATTTCCTTCTTACTTATCAAACATTTATTAGTGGCGTAGTAAAATTTTGTCGCTGCCGCTATTATGTTATTCAGATATTCTTCCAATTTACCATTTTCTGCAATTATTGTTTCTAAATATTTAAAATTTGCTACCTGCTCTACCTTTTTTTGGTCTAGCAAAATTGTAACTGGCTCATGATTTTGCGCTATAACCATAGCCTTTGTTGTCTTTGTTATATTAATATTCATATTATATCTACTTAATGTATCTGCCCATATGTCTAGATTGAATTGCAGGTCCTTTTAGCTTTTAGCTAATAGCATTTAAAATATGTAAAACAATGAAACGGTAATAAGTTTGACAACTGAACAAATTTTTCGAAAGGTAAGCAATTTTTGTTTTTTCAAGACCATCGTGATAACGTTAACAAGTTTTTTTACTATGTTTTCCCCGCTTTTATTAACATTATAGTCAAAAGATTCATTCATTCATTCATTGAGCCGTATAATCCTAGGGATTATGGCTAACGCCGAGGCGTTGTTGTAGATCCATTTGTTGAGGTGGATCAGTCCTCTCCTCTAATTTTATCTAATTCTCTCGCAATTTCTTCCATTTTACCTATTCGAAACATGGTTTTAACATTCCATGTTGCAATCTTTATTTGTTCGTATTTACTTATTTCTTCCTTTTTCCCCCTCTTGTTTTCTTGTTTTTCTTTATTTTTATTCTTATTTGTGTCCTTGTTCCTGTCCTGTTTAATTTCCTGTGTGATATTCCATGTACTTATCCTTAATTCTCTGTTTTAATTTTTATATTTATTTTTTTCTTTCCTTTTGTCTTTAATCAACTTTCTCATATCCAGTTTCATTGCTTCGGTCGTTTCTCCATTTTCCTGTCCTTTGCTATTTACCGTTATTAGTTTTTTGACCTTTGAGTCAATTTATTTCGCTCCTTACTGTACTTCTCCAATTCTTGAGCCTCTTTATTCCAGTTCCAAGTTTCTTCGTCAATTATTAACTTTAGGAAGCCTATCTTAACATTTTTACCACTTTGCCTTTTTTCTTTAGCTATGTTTCTGATTTTTCCTTGTATTTCCCTTTCATTCTTAGTCATCTCGTCATAAATGTATTTCTTCTCCCTTTCGCTGTCTTAGTTTATTTTTATTCTGCATCACTTTGGTTTTATCCTCTTCACTATTAAGCTCAATTAAACAGGTTTTCTCTCCTATTTTCCGTGCCGCATTTACTTCCACTTCGACCCCCAGTTCCTTTTCTATGAACTTTTTTAATGTGTCACGGAGCACATTCTGGTTGTTTGTTTCGATGGGCATACCTTGTAATATTACGTTCCTCCTTCTTTTTTCTCTCTCTAGTCTTTCAAGCCTCTCGTTTGTGCGTGTCACCTCTCGTCTTAGATCACCTATTTCTTTTAAGGCCTTTTCGTTGGTTTCTTTTATTATCTTCATTTCATCTCTATATTTTTGTTGTTCATCTCTTAGTTGTTTGATTTCCTGCTTTATTTCCTCACTACTACTTCGCTGCCCTTCTTTTATTTTTTTCATATCTGTTGCCAGGTTCTCAATCATTGCCATTATTTGCCCCATTGTGCCTTCACATGTCCCCTCTCCCTTTGTTGGGGTTCTGCCTGTCTTTTTTGCTTTTTTAAAAATTTCTTTTTCATCCTCTCTCTTTCTTTTGTTTTCGTCCGTATTATATCCGTCGGTGCTCATCTTTGTTGACACGCGAGCCGTCGCGCGTCAGCTCTGTGGTGCTATATTTATTCTCCTTATTAATAAACGCAAAATCACACTTTGGCGATTTATTAGTTTAACTTAAACTTGATTTAATATTTTTAAAGAGAAGTATTTATCAACTTTTTATGTAGTAGTGTTTTGCACAAACTCAAACTTTGCGAAATCTCTCAATCCGACTCTGTCTTCCTTCAATCACCTTTCAATTGATAAATTTTTAAAATCAGAAGAATAAATAGATACTAGTCAATCACGTGTAAATTGAGCAAGGCGCCTTTTAAAAATAAAAAAAGTAAATATCGATCAAACAACACGAATCGGCTTAAGTAAAAATTGATAGCATCAATAGGTGCAGAATAAAAACTTGCTTCGGAAAACAACTGCTGAAATTTTTACAAATAAAAAAGTTATAGCAAAAAAACAAAAAACCTAGTTTTCAGATTTTTTTAGTTTACCTACATGAAAACGATTGCAGATATGTGAAATCTGTTTTGATATTAATATTCAGCGTAAATCTTAGCTTCTGTTCCTAATTTTCACATCTGCTCTTTCTTTTATAATAAGCGAGATGCCTATGCTGGTCTGTATACGGAGATATCAAAAGGCGAGCACCCGACGAACCCCTAATACATAGCTATTAGGGTTTCTCATATTTGACCTTTTTGCTTGTCCCGGGATTTCGGGAAGAAATTGATCTACTTCCTGGGCAGTGGCGTACATATAAAAATATTTCAGGGGAGATATTGTTTTAATTTGCAAAAATAATACTGAATAATTTCAAACGGGGCATGGTAACAGTGGCGTAGCGAGGATAAATGACGCCCGGGGCATATTATTGTTTTGCGCCCCCCTCGTCCTTATTTTTATTGTAGAATGTGAATTTCAACTAAAATAATGTTCTAATATTTAGTTAAATAGGTAACTGTAACGAAAATTCGAACAAATTTTAAAACTATAATGGCATTTTAGTTTTCTGGCTTCATATAAGTAACATAAACGCAACAACTTTTTTGTCTTCGCGGCGCACCCCACGATTGGCGCCCGGGGCATTGATAACCCCTTGCCCCCCGTCGCTACGCCTCTGCATGGTAATGGTTTAATTAAAAACTGATCTTTTGGGGCTAGACACAAAAAGTGAGTCGTAAGAAAGAGTTGCGGGGGTCCAGAAGGCAGTAGCCCCCCGGGTAACAGCGCCATAGGCCTTTTTTTTAATTTTCAAGGGCAAAATTACCCATAAGTAGCATTTATGAGTAAAATATACAAACATAATATTAATATATTTTATATGTATGGAAAAGCAGTCTGTCGCGCAATTTGGAAATGCGGTAATTATAATTTTAGTTCTTTTCAAACTTTCGAGAGGGGGATTTATCCCCCTAATCCCCCCTTGCGTTACGCCTCTGTTTCCGAGATTTTGCGAGATCCCGGGAATTAATAAAATATGTCAATATTTTAAAATAAACATTTTACTCCATGGTTATTATATATTATTAATAATCAAATAATATTTAAGAGCGACAAATACAATTTAAAAATATTACTTTTCTATTGCAATTTCATTTCAATGAACATAATTAAATAATGTTTACAATGAATTTTTGTAATATGATTTAAGAAAACAAAGGCACTATATGCTTCGGTCACTTGGTATTATTCTTAAGAAAAAGTTCTGCCGCATAAAACTACGATAATATTGCAAAGATCCTAACACAAAACAAATGCAAATAACATGTTTTAAATATCCTGGGATTTTCCGGGACAATAGGTATTTTCCGGGAAATATAAAATACGTTAAAATAGCCCTGGATCCCGGGATCCCGGGAAAGATCCCTAATAGCTATGCGTATACCTCTCAAATACACTAAAAAAATTCAGCTAATTTACAACTAAATAATTATAACTCTTATTAATTGTGTCACATTCTCCACGGCCAAATTAAAATGTTTTTCACATTGTATTTGCTTTAAATGCCATTTCAAAACAACCTACAAATAATATCTAAGTAAAACTACGAAACGTATATTTGTAACAAGTTGCAATCAAGCTAAATTCTAGATACAATTCTTAATTTAATCCAAATTAATGGTTTCCCTATGTCGCTAGATAATTTCAGCGCAAGTACCCAATACCTATAAACTATTTTATTATTACTTGAGCACTTTTATGCATGTTCTTGGGTAAATAATAAATTATTAGTAGGTACGTAAGTACACGCATTTCTAGACAAATTAATTTCTATACAATGACTCAAAAGCCCTTGTACAAGAAACTTACACGAACCGAGCAACTGAAATTTACGACTGAAATTAATTTTCAACGCTCACAGCAACACATTTAATAACTTCTTAGTCCGCATGTGTATCAAAATGATGTTTCTTCGCCTCATAAAATTCATCGATCTCGTAACTCTGTCACAAGGGCCGAAACGTCGCGTAACAAGATAATGTTTACAGCCAAAGCTGTTTTAGATACTGCGTTTAAATTAGGTTACGAGGAAGTGTGTGTGGAGTAGCCCAACACTTGACGTATGATCTAGTTTCATCTATGGGTCTTGAACGAGTATAGCACTTTCAAATAGTAAATATTTTGTGCGACTAATAACGTAACATGTAGTTTCCGTTTTTATATCAATTAAGTGAATGTTGGTAGTTTAGTATATAAGCTCCCGCGATTTAATAACCTGTCAGTGTACAACGACAAGTCGGTTTAACAAATTCGAATTTTCGTATACATACATCACCTCATCATGCTCGCCAAAGTAAGCGGTTTACAATATTTACTAACTAAAATTAAATTATATTAATTAAGCATGCTCGTGTCCAATAAAATCTAGTTAAAAAAGTACAAAATTAATTGGTTAGTGCAATTAAAATTTTTTTGAATTCCAGTATTCGGTCAGTCTAATTAAAACTCTTTTGTTTTGATGTTATTGGTCAGAAAAAGTTTGTAATACTTGACTTGCAACTAAAAGTTTATATTTTGCAATATTTTCAGTAAGGTTGAAACTATAAACAAATACAAATTTTTGATTTTTAATATTTTTAGTTTATTTGGAGTTTTTTTTTATTCAAACATTATTGTTGCTTATTTTAATTCATTCAAAAAATAATGCTGCTCTTACTGGTCAATTAAAGAGTGATAATAAAGGTTTATCCAATTTTTTTTATGACTTGTTAAATAGTTTTGGTTAATAAAAATTAACACTTACAATTTAAAAATTAAATGTTTTGCATTAATGGTATGTAATTACTGTGGTAAAACAGACTTATCGGTAATTACAATTTGTAGTTTTTCATATTTTTAAGAACACTGCCCAACATTTTCAATATGTTTTAAGTTTCCAAACTTTTTGGAAATTTCAAAATTTACAATATTAATTTTCTTTGCACTTTGATTTGAGTTGTGATTGTTTAGTGAAAACATATACCTACTCACAACTTTATTACTCAATATTTCGTATATTTTTCAAAAAATTGTTCCGATTTTGAATTTTAGTGCAATAAAATTGATTCGAAAAAATATTGGATTTTGTAAATTGAACTAAAATGTGTATTCAAAATGGTTCTCAAACATTATTTATACTTCATTTCCATACATTATTTTGAATGAACCATAAAAGTTCAGCAGAAATTTAAAAAATACTCCGACTTTCTTATACCATTTGAAAATTTGAAAATTAATGTTCAAGCGCACATTTTAAATTTGTCTTGGGAATAACTTATGTTTAATTCAAAGTAAAACTATTAAATTACCCATAAGTGCATTAACGCTCAGGGAAAAAAAGCCTCAACTTAATTTTAAAAAAATATCCTGATTTTAATTCCTTTTTATTAATTTTTTAGGTAGTATTATTGGCCGTTTTGGCCACAGTCTCCCAAGCCCAATACGGAGGCCACCACCACGGATCCGGACAATCCTACGTATCCTTCAACTTGGGCGTAGGACACGGCCACCACGGAGGAGCCGCCCTCGTTCACGCTGCCCCTGTATATCACGCCCCAGTTGTTCACGCTGTTCATGCCGCCCCCATCGTACACGCTGCCCCAATCCACCACCACCGTGAACACGTCGTAGACTATCACGTGAGTAAATTATTTTAAAACGATTTTATCGGGATCACCGTAACTTGCAATGCGCCTACTGAGTCTCTCACGTAGCTTCCGCTAAATGTTATGTAAACAGTAAACCCGTTCCATATATATTTATTGTGTCTTGTTTAAGGAAGGTTGTTGCGTGCTTGAAGACATTGCAGAAATATATACTGCAGTCGGCGCGCATTGAACGCATTCCGTAACAAACGCAACATATATTTTAAAGTGAAACTAAATAAATCTCATCAAATTAAAACAGGAGCTTTGGACACTCCTGCATTGGCAAAATTCAAATATTAGTTGTTTCGTTTAGCCTTAAATAAAACATAAATTTACTTAGTATGAACTTGTACCCTCAAATTAAATTGTTTATTTCCTAATTTTCACCGGTGCGAGGGTTTTGTGTAAGTCTATTTCCAATTCAATCGAATTCTGCACAGAAACTAAAGACATTCACTGTTCAGGCCTTAATGTTATATAAATAAACTTGGCGTAATCTTGGGTGGAAGAATTCATTAGTTTGTTTTCAAAATTGTACCAGTTTCGACCTAATATACACGACAATCTTCAGATTATACAATAAAAACAAATATAGTCTAAGCCTATTTAAAAATTAGACTCATATTTCTAATATTTACCGAGATTAACAAGTTTTAAATAATTCGAAGATAGATTTGTCTAAAAAGATTGAAGCTAATGAAAAACAATAAATAAATAATTAAACTATGCAAATAGAGTAGGTATGTCAGGTCACAAACGTTTTATTTAGATTATTCTTAATATCTTTTGAGCATAACCTTTGTTTATTGAAGAGTAATTGTGTTACTAAATAATTTTCAATTGCCAAAACTATTGAGTAATTTTTTTTTTAATGAATTTTGTTGTAATAATTATTAATAACTTAAATTTTTGAAATTACTTAATGAACAACTAAAGTAGGATACATTAAAATAGTGAAATAATTACATATTACTAATGACACAACATATTAATAAGTCCTATAACAAAAATTTAAATGATTAATCTGCTTTGTTTAAACAATTGCTAGATTTTTAAATATATTCAAACAATATTCTTGCAATTTTTTTTCAGACTTTCCAAAAGCTTTAAAAGCATATTCAGGTATTTGTTGGTATTTTGTTTTAGTACTTAGGTACTGTATCTACAGATATTGTGCAATAAAATAACTCGTATTTAAATTTTAAAGTATCTCATTTTTAATTCCGGCAATTGATTTTAATGTGCTCAGTACAAATTGAGCAGCACTATAATTTTCAATGTTTTTGTTAATTTTTATTACTGTTGCATTAGGTACTAGAAAGTTTAAAAATAGTTTTACCATCTTTGAGTTGTAAACAAGATAGGGAAATTGATTTAATGGCATCCGGTGTGGCTAATAAACAGTATTGGCAATATTAGGCGTAACGTAAGCCATTAAAATTTTTGTGATTAATTCAAATAAACAATTTACGTTAAAGACCTGATCAACGAAACAGCACTTGGTAATTATGTGCCAAATATATGTATAAGAGTCGTTTGGTTTGGCAATATCAATTTTACTAGTTCTTTTTTATTACTATTATTTATTTTGGGCTTTTTAAAACCGTCTTCAGAAGCAATTAAAATACTAATTATCCAAATAATGCAGAGAATAAAGTAAATTTTGGATTCAATTAATATTTGTTTGGACTTAAAATTTTTTGGCCCCAAGTTGACGTCTAGTAAGAACTAAAATGTAATAATTAATTTGGCGTAAATAATAGTTTTGGTATTTTTAAACATGTGTACCTTTAGAAGGAACAAAAATTACTGAGATTACCAAAGAACGCAATGTTAAAAGTTATTTTTCTATGAAACTAATGTCCGTTTTGGAATGTATTTATGAAAAATTTTAATTTAAGCAATATATGATAACATTGAAGGCATTGTTTAATAGCATGGAAAGTTTAGGTTATGTGTTTGCAAGAAGTACACGCTTTTTATTGTATAAATTAATAATGGCAATAAGAAAAACAACGCGAAAGGGAAATTGATTAATTTTTTAGCGAGTATATTTATTAAGGTTGTTACGATTTTGCTTTTTACTTTTAGGCCCCAGCTCACTACCAATTCAACTACGGAGTCGATGACCACAAGACCGGCGATCACAAATCCCAACACGAAGAACGCTCCGGCGATGTCGTCAAAGGAGAATACTCCCTCGTCGAACCCGACGGCACCACCCGTACCGTTAAATACACCGCCGATGACCACAACGGTTTCAACGCGCAAGTAATCAGATCCGGCCATGCCCAACACCCAGTCGCAGTGCACCATGCTCCAGTTCACCACGCCGTGGCCGTAGCTCCCGTAGTCGTAGGCCACCATGGCGGTTATGGTGGCGGTCTTGGAGGAGGTTTCGGTGGCGGACTTGGTGGTTTCGGAGGTGGCAGCTACGGTTACGGACGCTTACATCATTAGGGCCCACGACTAGTCATTGTTACCACCAGGACCGTTCAGAGGAAGAAGGTGAAGAATGCTTGGGTCTGCATTTTTACCTTTACGAAGCAGTTATAAAATAATATAAGGTGCCATTTTTTGACGCCAAGCCTCAACTCCTTACTCTGCACGGCACTGGTTATCATATTTATCTCGCTCTTCACTGTTATCGTTCTTACTCATCTTCATGTTTTTCTGAGACTTGTCTAGCGTCTAGACATGGTTTCTCATAGCTGTTATATGTTTGTTCTTGTAGTTGTTCTATTTTTATAAAATAAATGGTTTTGCTACACGTACTCAGTGAACTATAATTTATACTGGTAATTTCCTTCACCGATTTCGAGTAAACTAATTGACCACCTCAATATTTTCGCCTTTTAAAAGATGAACGATAATATTTAAAATGAGAAACTACCAATGAAAAACAAAAGGTTGTTCATATATCGGTGTAGAAGTTTAGTTGTAATAAGTTTGCTAATGATACAAGGACGAGGGTTTTGAAACTAGTCTAGTATTTCTATAAAAGATTCTTTTTGATTGTATTATACAATATAAAGGACTTATTTATAATATTTTCTTCATTAAAGTTAATAACATGATTAACTTTTAAAATAAGGACAAGTCTTAATCAGCAATGTAAATATCAAGTTAAGCACCTATAAGCAGAGATGGAATAACGTTTTAAATCGTTACGTTATTGTATAACGTTATTTATTATTTGTTTTCGTTACATAACGTTATAAATAACGTTAAAAAAATTAATTGTTATGTTATATAACGTTATATAAATTATGATATACAAGGTGTTTCTTAAATAATGCGAAAAAATTCGGAAGGTGATTCCTTATTGAAAATAAAGTGGGGTCTTTTATACAACAATTTTTTCTTAGACGTCTCCTTTCGGAGTTACACCCCCCTAAAGGAGAGCGATAAAATTAGGTTTTTATTTTATTTCTCAAATTTAGATAAATATAGGAGAATGATATTTGGTTTATGTTTTATACTTATTAAAAGGTTTCCCATAGTATTACTTTCAATCATCTTCCACCTTCATAGGGGGCTGATAAGTGCGATAATTTAGCGGAACTTCTTCCCTTGTAATTATTATGCTCTATTATTAAAAACTGCAAAAATCGGTAATTACTTCTTTATTATCAATATTAGCTATATTTTTAGATCGAACTTAGGAGCAAATTTTTCTCGAAAATGGTAAAATAAATCAAATTTCGCGCCAAACGGTGGCATATACCAAAACCACGCTGTATAATAGTTTAGCCACACTGTTAGAAGCAGATAAAAATCTCCTGGGACACCTAGGTAATGTTCCAGATTTATTTCTCAAGAAAAGTCCAACAAGCGCATATAATAATAGTATGAAAGTCGCATAAGGTCAATTTAATAGTTTCAGACATCTAAGTAAATAGGTAACTTACGACATACCCACATGATAAATTTTGATGATTGCCTCTGAAATTTTTAAGATTAACCTTTTAAATACAGATGATGGGCCCAGATGAAGAAGAAGAGAATCACCAGTAGATTCCTTGGGCGATCTCTTCAAATCCAAACAGTAAAACAAAGCTTCTCAACCGATATACCTGATCTAGCATAAGAGTGCGCAAAAAAAAATATCACAAAAGTTGAAACTGCTAATTGTTTGTCATAATGTTTGAAAAGTTTTAAAAGTAATTTAAAATGTTTGGTGTGAAAAATTGTTCTGTATTTATATGATATATAAAGTAGTTTAACTTGTTACTAGGGAGGTAGTTTTCTTATCACTTAAATGTTAAGATGGAGTTATAGGTAAACCCTATTTTAAAATGAATAATGAAGGAGACAGAATTAACGAAAAATACTTTAGTAAACAACTCTATGTTAAGTTTAATTAGTAAAAAAATATACCCAATATTATGAACAAATAATTAAGAAATGACAGCTAATGCAGTATTTTATAATAAAGTAAACCTACAATGATTTCAAGGACACTTTGAATTTTAAAGTTATTGAACTTTGCGTAAACACAAAAAACATATTTTAGAAAACGTTTAACAAGTTACTGGAGGCAACAGATTAAGCTTAGAAAAAAAAAAAAAGAGATAGCAGTAATGAAAATAATTAATTGGATCATCGACAAAAAAGGAAGCTTTTAATCCATATTTTATTATATCTTTTCTTTCTCGAGTCATTCAAAATCAATATTATTGCTCAGCGTGACTAAAAATTGCAAAAATAATTTATCAGGGCCCTTTTGAAAGTATAATCTCACAGGGATATGAAAACTATACTGACGTTCTTCTGCGAAAAGCACTTGGAGCAATTTTGAAAATATATTACAATAACAAATGATGCATATAACTTAATTTAATTTTTTTTTAAATTTTCATTTAAAAGTGATCCAATGAATACAAAAATCTTACCTTTATCGTGCAAGTCCTGAAGCTATGCAATCCTGGACCTCGAACAAATCGCCACTTGCCAACTACTTGTGTTCGTCAGGCATTCTTAACTGAATAAAATGTCAGGTTCATGGAGTGAACAAATAGTTTGATTTTTCTCAACCAAACATAAAAAATGAGTCCACGTTTATCTTTCCAAGGAAACTGGTAACACACACCGAACACTTAAAGCTGAAACAAAATTATTAAAAAAAAAATAAAAAAAATAACAGCCATTAATTAGTAGAAAAATTGTTTAAAATTTATTATGCTTTATAATGATGTTTCTATCTACTAATACTAAAACGTTAACTACAATGTATTTCTCCGTTTTAAAGCGCTTTACTTAATATTATCTATTTACAGTTTGGGAGTGGTATTGTGTAATTCTTTGAAACATTTTTCGATTTTGGAATCATTTAAAAATGAACTGAAAAATCGCCTACTATTCGAAGGTATTAATAATGAAAGATCTTAAGCTTAAAATTGTTGTGCCTTTCTGACTACAATACCTATTTGAAGCCAATACGAATAATTTTTCAAATAAATTATAAAAGGTCTTATTAATGTACAGCGCTTTTTAATAAACAGACGTTTACTTAAAATATGTTTGCAACCATCTTTGCAGAAGTGAATGGAAGTTTGCTGATCAGTTTCTTAGTAGGAGAGAAAGTTGCAAAGTAATATTTAAAAAACTCATCATTAACTTAATAAACCCAATATTTTATTTTGATACAACATTTTTAATGCAATAAAGTAGGTCAATTTATGGAAACGGCCATCACAAAAATAAGCAGTTTATTTGTATCTAAAGCAGAAGCGTCTTGAAATATAACAAAACTCAAACAAACACCAAAAATTCTTTGCTTTTGTAATATATTATCTTACAAGGTATGTTATGTTTTAATATTAAAGTGTTATAAAATAAATTAAATTAAACAAATGTAATTATTTCTTTGACAACAATTTTAATTTAACAAAGTTGTATTTGCAGTTAGGATGTCACGTAAATGTTTTTAAATATTTTTAAACAAATTATTCCTGATGTTAAAATTTTATCAACTTAAATTAAAATCTTAGCAAGTAATAATTTGTTTAAAATTGCTTGTTGCTGTATCAGATACATTCAGATATGTACAACTGGTCGCCTAAATGTAATCGAAAGTTAACAAAGTCTAAAAAACCAATTCGTAAAGGAGTATTAAAGATATTTGTCTTGATATTTGGATACAGTTTTAATTTAAATATCGAATCTAATTTTTTAAAAAATAACTTCTGTGAAATACATCTAAAAATCCAATGCAACACCTTTTTCAAAGGCATATAAATCCATATTTAATTTAAAAATCAATTAATGCTAAAATAATTGCTTTTTGAAGAAGAACTACATAAGTTATAAGACTTACGCCTCGTCAGTAGTATATATTCTTACCTGGGATAGGAGTCGGAGTTGAAGTCGGGAGTCGAGAGCCGGGAGTCGGGAGTCGAAAAGTCGGGAGTCGAAGAGTCGAAGCTTTTTTGAGAAGTCGGGAGTGGTAAAAACTACCGACTCCCGACTCTTTTTGGATTTTGTTTTTACGATGAGAACATAATACAAAATTAAAAACAAAAACAAAATATCAAGGTCAACTGATTTTTTTTTTTTTAAGGAAACGGGAACGATTAAAGCAGTGGTGCCCAACCCGTAGCTCGCGAGCAACGTGTTGCTCGCGACACCTTTTGATGTGGCTCGCGACAACTTTGGATGTGCCTCATTTTCTTTAACATATTACAAATTTGTATTGTTTGTGCATTAAAACGTTTAAAATTAAAATATTAAAATCAAAATATTATATGTGGCTCGCCTAAAATGTTTAAATTCTAAATTGGCTCGAGCCCAATTAATTAATGGTTGGGCACCATTGGATTAAAGTAACAAATTAGTTTTGTCTGTGACCGTCCAATTTTTATCAAAAAAAATACTTGACTGGATAAGGTTTATCGACAGCGCAAGAATACAAAACGCATATGATTCGTGTGATACACGGTAGGGATAGTTTTGTAGTCAACCAAATCTTAGCCCGTGTTGACATTTGAAAGTTTTCCGATGGTGCCTTTATTTTATAGTTTTTAAGATAAAGGTATGTGAAATATGGTTCTAATGTTAAAACTTTTCTAATTAGCAATTTTATTTTGTTTAATTAACTCTAGTAATTAAGAAATTGATAGTTACAAAGTTGATGAATAACGAGGGGTATTTTGCAGATAAGTTTTGTAAATTGGCACCCGTTTGCGCGGTAGTGGCGGCTAACGTTCCATAATATTTTAATATTATTTTATAAGCAAGTACAAAAAAAAAATCGTGTTTGATTTCGAAAATAAACTACATTTGTCGAGTGTCTGTCAAAGTGTAAAAATGGAGCGAAATTAATGGTGTTTTATTTATTGCGTAGGTAGTAGGTACCTATTTCTGTTTGTTATTATTCTTTTAGTTTTTAACAAATGTTTTATAACACAATATGTTAAAAAGTTATGGTGCATATTATAAACAAATATCCATTTTACCAGAAAATTTTGGGCTAAACCATGTGTATTATACGACAGATTTTAGGTTAATATAAGCAAACATGTGATTCATTAAAAATACGTATCTTTGGTAACATATCTTTCACATTAAAATTTGCATGGTCAATATAAATCTATAATAAGTTCATCTTATCCGTTTCACATATAACAGTCCTTATTATATACGATTACATTACTTTTAGTAAAATAGCAAATACAATGGAGTCGCTTATAACGTGGGTCGGATACAACCTTGCAAACCCGCGTTATATAACCGCAGTATAACCGAATTGTTAACAATTTTATATTTTTATTTTGAAACACTGAATTTTTTTACATTTTCTTTATTATTTAGTACACATACGAAAATAAACTTTGTTCACCTTTATAAAATACACTTTGGTACGGAAAAACAACCTGGCTTTCACTGTAGTGAATTATACTAATTACGGTTTTTTATATGAAAGGCGTCGGGAATCGAAGTCGGTTATTTTTTGCCGACTCCCCATTCTTGATTCTTACTTCAAAAATTTTATATAAAAATAAAATTTACTGCGAAGTCTGATTTAGTTATTCTTCAAATATTAATAAGCAAAACAAAATTCCAGTGTTTAATAAATTTGTATACTTTTATATTCATTGACAATGAAAGGTACAAGATAACTCGATTAAAATTTATAAATATATTTATATTTAAAATAAATCTCTTATGTAATCCACACGTAATAATCATATAATTGTAACGGACGCTCCACTGCAAGTTGCATTAAGCCTTAACAATAACTTAAAAATATAAATTTTCTTGTTGATTAATTGATCACAGCATTAAATTATAGCAGGCCAGATATTTCGAAGGTGATATTTTTTAGCATTCACGACGATTATAAGATAACATGCATAACTTGCAATTAGTTTTCAGTTTCCTGTAAAACCACTTCTCAACCACACTTGCCAGAAAACCTGAATAAATTAGTCATTAAGTTTGATATCACGCTGTCCAACATAAATTTTATTAACACGAAGAATACCCATAACACCCAAAAAGTGTGAACATGATACTATAAATTTTTATGTTTTGAATAAACATTTAATTTTGACTTCATTTATTATTTTAAAATGGTACATTTCTTGTAGCTGATATTAAATCTAGAAATTAAGTTTTATTTATGTGCATGAAACTTTGCTTTGATATTTACAAGTTGAGAAAAATTTACTGAATATTGCAATGATAAAAAATTCATTTTGAAATAGAAGTTATGTAAAGGAATTTATATTAGAATGGAAGTGCAGTTAGTTAATAAAATGAGAGAATTTCTTTAATACCATTTTAATTGGTCCATTTATTTTAAGGTGCAGACTTTTAAATTTAAATGAAATTAGAACAAGTTGCCCAAGAAATTTCTTCACTGTATACTTATTCTGTTTGTCATCCTTTGTGTCACAAACACACGAAAACTTGCCATTAATCAAACCTCTTGTAGAGCTCAATTACCAGAACGACAATTATGCAAGGAAATCTATGAACAATTTTCTTTGAAAAGTGTGAGTTAATATTAAATTTAATGACTTAAGTACAATATTAACTGTTACTATGACCTTTAACAACCTTCCTCTGATAAATAACCAACTCCAATCGTAAAATTTCGCTAGCTAATATTGCACAGATTTTATAACGAATACAATTTTATTATTTGCGGATGATGTGGTGTGGTACCTACTAGCTAAAAACGTAAAAGACTTGCAACATAATCTGGAGGTATGGGCAAATACATTAGGAAGATACAATATGAGGATCAATATAAAAAGAGACTAAGACTATGGTTATAACTTGTAACAAAGAATCATGTAATGGTTTCAATCAGTCTACAAGTCTAGATCAAAAACAGAGAACAGATATCAAAAAAAGAGCTGAATAACAAAAAGGCTGAAGCGACGAAATTTTATCACGTCACTGAAAAGAAGGAGATCTCAAAAGAAACTAAGACGTGAGTATTTAATGCAGTGTACAGGGTGGTTTAAATTTGATGGGATTACATGGGTATCTCGCTTAATAGTCAAGATAGAGAAACGGTTAAATTACCAAAAAAAGTGCAGTTTTTCGAGACAACCAGAACAGTTTTCAAATATATTCTATCATTTCCGGTTTTTCTTGTTTTTTTGTTTGTTTTCAGTCTACTTTTTGTTCTTTAACTTTAAAAAAAACTTTTTTAACTAGCGTATTATTGAAAATAAATACATCGACCCTTATATATTTGGAATGGGAAAAAAAATAAGGAATTTAAATAGATCATAGCCAACTATAGCTTCTATTTAAAAAAGGTAAGTTTGTGTCATAACTTTGTAACGGCGAGCGTAATTTTTTTTTTAGTAGGTACTATTAAAATCTACATAAAAATATCTAAAAATAATCTTCATAAACTTTTTCCATATTTAAAACTTTTCCATATTTAAAACAATAAGGGAGATATGACACATTATAAATATAACAAAAAAACAGTTTTTCTTTAATAACTCAAAAACAAAAAATGATAAAATATTTTTGAAAAGAATTCTGAGTTTGTCCAAAAAAACTGCACATTTTTGGTAATTTAACCGTTTCTCTATCTTGATTATTAAGCGAGATACCCATGTAATGCCATCGAATTTGGACCACCCTGTACGTACCAATTCTAACTTAGAGTTTAATGTAACTTGGGCACTAACAAGAGTGCGAAATAACGGATATCGATTCAGGAGATGAGATTTTTGAGAAGAATAGAAAAATGTAAACTAATTGATACGATAGGCTCAATAAAATCAAAAAAGTCCTACGAGTAAAAGACAAACAAAAAGATGGAGGTAAACCAATTAAGATAGATGGGGCATCTACTTGTATTACCAGTGGCGGATTACCGCACAGGCGCATGAGGCGCGCGCCTCGGGCCTCGGAAAAAGGGGGCCTCAGAATCGTTGGGTTCGTCATCCTCAAAAACCAAAACTAAATTTTTATTGTCTGTTAATATGATATTATAAGATAATAATTGTAGGCAAATTGTAATATCCTCTAAAACCTATTTTCATAGTGGGTATTGTGTAATAGCTATTGATGCCAATTTAAAAAAAAGAAACATGTTTAATTAAACAAAAATGATAGCCAATTTGGTTCCAAATCGCCAAAACTTGCAACCCTGCTTGCATCTGATTACAGTGCACTGCAAGCCGATATACTGTACAGGGTGGTCCAAATTCGATGGATTACATGGGCATCTCGCTTGATAGTCAAGATAGAGAAACTGTTAATGTACCAAAAATGTGCAGTTTTTTGGGACAAACTCAGAATTGTTGTCAAATATATTCTATCTTTTCCGATTTTCCTTTGTTTTCACAACCTGCTTTTTGTTTCTCATCTTTAAAAATTTTTAAAAACCTTTGTAACTTGCGTATTATTGAAAATAAATACATCAACCCTAATATATTTGGAAAGGGAAAAAATAAGGAATTTAAATAGGTCATAGCCAACTATAGCTTCCATTTAAAAAAAGGTGAGTTTGTGTCATACCTTTTTAACGGCGAGCGTAAAATTTTTTTTTAGTACCTACTATCAAAATCTACATAAAAATATCTAAAAATAGTCTTTATAAACTTTTTCGATATTTAAAACAATAAGGGAGATATGACACATTATAAATATAACAAAAAAACAGTTTTTCATTAATAATTCAAAAACTGGAAATGATAGAATATTTTTGAAAACTGTTCTGAGTTTGTTTTAAAAAAACTGCACATTTTTAGTAATTTAACCGTTTCTCTATCTTGACTATTAAGCGAGATTGTAGTCCCATCGAATTTGGACCACCTGTACTGTATGATTCAGAATTTTACTGTGATTTTTTTACCTGAGATGGGATTTTTTCTTTTAAATGAGAATGTGATTTTTTTTTCTGGTACCTGAGAATATTTTTTTGTTTCCGTATTTTATTTTTGTGTTTATGTTTTTGTTGGTTCTAAAAATAAAAAACGTTATGATTTTTCTGCATTGTTCATTTTAGTGAACCATCTTAATAGGGGGCCTCCAGATCAGGTTGCGCCTGGGGCCCCACAAAATCAAGATACGCCACTGTGTATTACGCATGCCAGAAAGCAGGTACGCAAAAATGGGATGGAAAACAAAGTTTGAGAGGAAAAAAGTAGAAGAAGACCAAGAACAAAATGGTAAAACGAAGTGAGACAGACTAGAAGACAAAAGAGTCAGCTAGAAATATGTGACACAATTGACCATTATTGAAGACGATGGAAAAATACTTTGACAGCGAAAGGTACAACAGGACCCGATTAAGAAGAAGATAATTTTATTCTCCATGCGAATAGCAGGAAACATCGTATTTACGTACTGTCTAGAAGATAAAGGGTGTAAAATTTACCTTCATCAAGATAAATATCTTGCATCGTTGGAGATAGTAGCAAATTAAGTCTAGAAGAATTCTGGAGGTAAGAACTTCTTAAACAAATTACCCAAGGTCGACCATCAATATTTATTTCACGGAAAGAGCAAATACCGCTAATAATGATATAATTTAGCACAAAAATCTAAGATTAAAAGGAAGATAAAAGTTTAAGAATTCCACGCATTTACACAAAAAATATCACGTAATCTGTTACGTAACATATTTGAATCGGTGTCCACCATACACTGAATAACTTGCGCGGATTCCAACGGACCATTTCGAATCGTGGTACGATACATCGATGTAAATTCATGTATCTGAATACGCTGAATCAACGGAAGGACGCATGAAAGTGAAATTAGTAGTCGTGTGCTCAGGTGCTGGGACGAATTTTATTAATTCCGAGACATAATGCTATTGTTGAGAATAAAGATGTGGGTACATAACTCAGAAATATAAGGTTGGTTATTTATTTACACCAGATCAAATTTATAACAATCCAGAAATAGATTAATCAACAGAAGCTTTGGTGTTCCAGTCCATCAACAAAAATTATAC
The DNA here is from genome assembly GCA_947652605.1 of Elmis aenea. Classification (NCBI taxonomy): domain Eukaryota; kingdom Metazoa; phylum Arthropoda; class Insecta; order Coleoptera; family Elmidae; genus Elmis; species Elmis aenea. The sequence goes on along the minus strand of OX393580.1, from coordinate 19,148,462 downwards.
GAAACTATTGTGAAGGACCGTACTGTACATAGGCCGCACTGTTGAGGAAGCAGGAGTTTGGAGCGGAGCGCGGAGCTGGAGCGCGGAGCAGTGGAGCAATGGGTTTTTGCCCGAAGCGGGAGCGGAGCCCGGAGCAAATAATTTTGATTGCTCCACTGCTCCACTTTACTATTATAAACTACAATTATTTTTTAATGAATTATTCTCATGGGTAAATAGGTATAGTATTTAATAAAATTATAAATAAACTAAATTTGATTTTTTTGAAGTAAAATTATTATAATGTAACTTTTCTAAATATTAATTTTCATTATTTTGTATTTGAATTTTGAAAAAATTTTAAGAACTTTTTTTTTTAACTTTTGAAGATCAATAATTTGTTCATTTATTTAACTTCACTTGTTTCTTAGAGTCAAATATTGTAATTTTTGGTCCATTTCCACATACCTCATAAAATTTTAGCTTTGTTTTAAAAAAAAATATTTTAAATAAAAAAACTTATTTTATTAATATTTGGAGCGCGGAGCGAAGCTGGAGCAGGCATCTTGATGCCGGAGCGGAGCTGAAGCGGAGCAAATAAAAAATTGGACCGCTCCAAACCCCTGTGAGAAAGAGTACTTATTACTCATGTTTATTGTTGATAACTTTGGCTCGTGATCGTCTTTGTATGATGGTTGGACCCTCAAACGTTGTTTTACGTAATACACAGGTCTAGAGCAATTATTACACAGTAAGAAACAAATAAAACGCAACAATTTTAACAACAAACTCCTTTATTTTTCGACCGGCTGTACATTTGTCGGTGGTTGGTTCTTAACTACCTCAGCGCGACTGTCCCTAGATTTTAGGTTCCTTGTTGCTACCCCTTTTTTTATGAAATAACATTGAAGTAAAATAAAATAATTGATCTCAGGCGGGATGTCACACACAAAGAATTTGCCAAATTAATTGTACCTGTGCTTTGTGTTATGAAGGGCAAACCAAATGTAACAAGCTTGGGTACTAGGATACTCTAAATTTAAGCAAACAAAAAGTCTGTACTCGTGGAACATTCGTAAAACACAAAATATTTAATAGATTATAATAAAGTTAAGATATAAACAAGCAATGTTTTAAGAGAATTGTTGAAGAAATTATAAAAATATTAAATCCCAAAACGTTATCAATAAAAATAATATAAGATTATATTTTGGGCACATTTTGCATGATAATATATTGCATTTAACGAAATAATACAGTTTTATATCAACTTCTTTGCCTATGATTATCGTTGCTAGGACAGCTGTGTACGAGCAAGTAAAGAAATAAATTTCATTAGTATCTAGTGACAAATAGACGAGAGTAAAAAAACCAAATTGGCCATTTTTTTTAACCTCGATTTTCTTAAGAAACAAGCTAAGTGACTTTTTAAGAAACTTTAATACATTTATATTTGTTATGGCAACTTATATAATTAGAATATTCTTGTTTAGGTTTCATTATATGTGTTAAATTATTAATAGCTCATTATTTTTGCAATTTTTAAACAACTGCCAATTTCCCTTTTGCAGGCTATAATTTGATATATCTCTCAAAGTAAACGAAATTATTTTCCTTATTACTTTGCGGTTTGGATTATGCAACGAGAACACAACTACTCAATTTATAAATAAAATCATTACGGTTTAATTAAATTTGAGTGACACACCTCGTAAAAAATACTGGAAGCAAATTGAAATTATGAATTTTTATTACTGTTATAAGCTTTTTCGAATGATTACGTTCTGTAAACAAATTCTGATTATGAAACCTCATTGTGGCCACTTAATGAAAAATATCTTTGCGGAATTTAAAACTAACGCATTTTATTTTGGGTGTCAAAATGATAAGTGTTCGCCTTGCGTTATACTAAACTCTATCAATATTAACAAAATTAACCACCAGATCAAAATAAATCTCCAAAATCGTTGAAACAATCAATTTAAAAGACCAAAAGAAACAGTAAAAATTTTAAATATAGGTAAGCAGGAATTTCTGTAAAGAAATATATTTGTTTAGTACAATTTATCTCTAACTAGTTTGTCAAGACATGAGAAATAAAATAATATACGAAATTACCAGCTTCAGTAGGTGTCCAAATTTTGGACTCCAAAAACACACACAAGTAAAATAGTTGGGTAATGTAAATATTATTAATGTTGCTACCAAGTTAGTATAGTTTACATGTAATTTAAAAACAGGCATTTTGTTATATAATTTTGTAATGAGAATAAGAGAGTAATATTAAAAGATACAATGTCCCACACAAATATTAAGAGACTGTTTTTTGTAACATTAATTGTGGACGCCCTCAAAGTACACCTCTCCTGACCTTAAACGCAGCTGCCACTGTTCATATTTTTTAAATAAATGATTATAATATTAACACAATATTGCAATGATTTTTACAGATTTTTTCCAAAGATCCCAAAAAAAATATTATTTTATGTTGAAAAACAACTTCAATGAAAAATATTTGCGTGATTCTTATTATATCTGTGGGCGTGTCAGTTGTGTTCAGCATTGTAAAAGTACGATTAACTAATATCTTTCACGTTTTCATTTACTTAACAACAAATTAACTCGTGCCGCTTAGGTACAAATAAATCTGTTGCCACGGTTATAAATATAATCAGGTTAGCTACAATTACCTAATTTACCTGTCAAATATATAATGCGATTAGAACCGTATTGGTTTTAAACGCCAACATGCTGTCGTTGAGTCTCGAAAGCTTGCCAGTCACTATCAAAATATAGTTTCTTAATTAAAATAACACCAACTAGGTGGTTTTATTATAATTCCCTGATACATAATGCACGAGATAGATTACACAATTAATACATAAAAGAGTTTCACGTATCTACACGACGCATGCCAGATTTAAGAAATTGTGTGAATGTTATTTCATTTCTGATGAACTCAAAACTATGTTTAAAATACATTATTAACGCGTGCGGGGTTCGCCACACACTGTATTTTTCTTATGACGCGTTTATTTATAAAAAATGAAGAATAAAAATCTTTAAGTAAACGACGGTGTGTTTTTTTAACAAACTTTACAAAATTATGAGTAATTGGATTATTTGAATTATTTATTTATACAGGGGGTTTCACTTTTCCATAGGACACTATTGCTATCTCCGTCAATAATGAAAATACAAGGTTGGTCAAATGCGACAAAAGTTAGCTATTTAAGAGTGTATTTTAAAGTAGATTTTGTTTTGTTTAAAAATTCCATGGCTTGCGTGATATAACGAAAAAACCGAAATCGATTCAAATTTTAAAACTCAAATATATCGGCTATTGTTGCGAATACACAAAAACGCCAATGGAAAATTGTTTTGAAGATTTTGTTTGCTATAAGATGGCGATAGTCAGATTTTTATTTATAAATTACTGTGCGAGATATTTGACAAAACAACGTTTTTTCAAATGACAGTTGTAGTAGGTGATGACTTAGATTTAAAGATTATTTTTGTCTCTTTACAATGATATAATATTGTATATGTCGATTTTCAAAAATAAGCGAAATAACCTAAAAAAATGCAAAATCAGGATAAAAATCAACGGTACTTTATAAATAAAAATCTGACTATAGCCTTCTTATAGCAAATAGAATTTACAAAAACAAAAGCAGCAACGGATGGAAACATCAAATGGAAAGACATAAGAAAGCTAGCACAAGACAGCAAAAATAGTCAGCACAACACAATTCAACAGTTCTGAAGAATAAAATCAACAGTCCTACACCTAACAATAGAAGAACTCATGACTAAATAAATAAATAAACAAGTCCATAGTTACATGATTTAATTACACACACACAAATTACACCTGATAACATTACACAAGGAAGAAATTACACAAGGAAAAATGACATAGGTACAAAAACAATATGTTTGGAAAAATCTCAGAAAAATCATTTGTTACTGAATTTTTATAAATTTAAATTTATAAAAACGTGAAACAAACTTCCTAAACGTTATCAGTATTTTTAAATCGACTGATTTGCAAACCATTAAATATCACGAAACGAAGATTAATTGACTTACACCGCTTTCATAAAAAAAAAGTCCATTGGTTGGGAAATATAAACTAAAATATTTATTTATGTATCAAGGCCAAAACGTGTAATTTTTTCGGCCGCGTCTGGTTTGCTGGCTGAGACGTAGTGGAAGCCAGCAAACAGGCAAGGACGAAAAAGTACGTTTTGGCCAAGGTGCATATTACATTTTTTATGCGACAGAATTAAAAACAATTTAAATTTTTAGTATTTTTCAAAAATATAGGTTAGAAACTACGTGACATTCTGTCACTGACAGATGACGGAGTATGCTGTTAGCGGTGGAAACGTATTTGCATAATTCTGTACATAATTTATATAACCTTTGTTTGTGCGATTGTAATGTTTTATTTATGAATTTAATATTATATAAATATATAAATATACAGGGTGTTTCTAAAGTGTTGCAAAAAAATTCAGGAAGTGATTCCTTGTCAAAAATTAAGGGGGTCTTTCATTAAAAAAAATATCCTTAGACGTCTCCTTTTGAAGTTACACCCCCCTAAAGGGATGCGCTAAAATTAGGTTTTTATTTTATTTGTCAAATTTGAATAAATTTAGGAAAATGATATTTGGTAGATGTTTTATACTTATTAAAAGGTTTCTCATAGTAATATTTTTAATCATCTCCCACCTCCACAGGGGGCTGAAAAGTGCGACCCCTGTTGGTTTTCTTATCAGAACTTTTTGGTGGGTTAAAATCTTTTAATAAAAAATATTTTTTTTCAGAGCTTGATTTATTTAGAAACTTTATCTATTCCCTAGTTTATCTCGTAAAACTTGCCGTTTTTGAGTAAAAAATAAAGTAAGTAAACATTAACCATCAAATATTCCAATTTAAAACGACTCATTTTGGTGGTTTCCATGGTTTGTTTATGTTCATGTTGGGTAGAATCGACGGGCTATAAAGCGTTGTCGCCACATTAACCTCAAAATAGATTACACCCGTCAATTCTACCAAATATGAACATAAAACAAGCCATGGCAACCACCAAAATGAATCGTTTTATATTGTAATATTTGATCGTTTACGTTTACTTATTATATTTTTTACTCGAAAACGGTAGGTTTTACAAGATAAACTAAAGAATAAATTAAGTTTCTAAATAAATTAAGCTTTAAAAAAAATATTTTCAACTAAAAAAATTTAACCCACCAAACAGTTCTGATAAGAAAGCCAACAGGGGTCGCACTTTTCAGCCCCCTTTGGAGGTGGGAGATGATTCAAAATATTACTATGGGAAACCTTTTCAAGTATAAAACATCTACCAAATATCATTTTCCTAAATTTATCCAAATTTGAGAAATAAAATAAAAACCTAATTTTATCGCGCCCCTTTAGGAGGGTGTAACTTCGAAAGGAGACGTCTAAGGAATTTGGTTTTTATGTAAGACCCCCCTTAATTTTCAATACGGAATCACCTCCTTAATTTTTTTGCAATACTTAAGAAACACCCTGTATAAATCACTTTAACGTAGAACATACGTAAATCAACACTAATTTTTTATTCAGTATTCAGTAACACCATCAACACGAAAATATTAGGTGATAAACTACCTGACAGTTAACAACCAAAAGACCTCTACGTCACTACCCTTAGCGGGAAAGCCATAATCTCAGAGAACTTAGGTATATTCAGACACGCACATGCGCTTTCCGTTCTGCTTAATGCAAATGATCTTTTTCGTACGCTGTAGCAAAAAAATTTTTCGGCCGTTGCTAAGGATAGGGCCGGAAATGAAGTACTTTATGGTTGCTAACGCGTCCGTCAAACAACTGTTTCTAGTACGATCTCACAAAAATACAATTTTAATTCTGTCTGGACCACACTGTAAGAAAGCGACAATCAGTGTTGGCAATCACAACCGCAAATCCCCCAGCGCTATAAATCACCGACCTTTTTAATCTACAAAATTAAATAAATTACGCAAACCAATGAATAAAACGCTGATTTAACAGAGGCGGCAATTTATTATAAACAAAATTGCCGCAATATAATCACCGACACAGTTATAAATAAAATAAATATGAGAATTATCGTTGCTTTTAAAATTATCGAATGCCTAACAAATGGTTTTTGATAACAGACTCGCAACTTAAAATCTGTATCGAGATTAATTCAAAGCATTTATCATTTTAATAGTTGTGTCCTATCACAGGAGTTGCTTACGTTAATCAACCAGTATTTTTATAATTTGGAAAGTAACGTTAGTCAAATTAATGTCTGCTATCTCGGTGATAAATATTATCTTTGAACTGACAACTGCACATTAACATTAGTTTTTGTTGTATACATTCGCACCAGGAAACACACCGTATATCTGCTGATATAAATAAGTGAAAATTGCATTTAATATGAACGTGATGTAACAGAAAATAATCACAAAAGATCCTTTAGGCTACCCAAGTATAACTCCTTTAATTATTGGAAATTTTTAATAGGTACCGTTTATGCCTACAAGGTGTCCTGAGATTATTAAAATTTTAATCGTCTCATTTACTTTTAAGTATAACATAAACATACCTTGAATAATATGGTGAAATTTTATACGGAGTGGTTAGTTTAGATTTATGAAACAACAACTCAAAATCAGCCTTTTTAAATTGATTTATCTTTTTATATTTGAAGATTAAGTAATTTTAACTCATATCTTAATTTGGGGCATAAAAAGTGACATAAAACTTTTACCTAAATGTTACATGTTTAGGGTTTAAAACAGGCATTTGCAACTTCGACAAGACTGTGGGCCGGATAGTGAATTTGAAATACATCCGCGGGCGGACTTTTTTTAACGGCTAGTATTGGAGTATACAAAAGGCAACCCATCTTTATTTGTTTTTTTTTTACTTCATTGAAATAGTTATGAAAAACAGGTCGAACGCAAAGCAATGTTCAGTAGATCATTGCAACAATTTCAAAATTAGCTGAAGTAAAATAATTCTTTTTTTAAATAAAGATATAGCTGCGTTTTTGTTTTGTTTTTAGTATCTTTTACGGAAGCCAAAAAAATGCCTTTTGTGTAAAAATGTTTTCTTATTAACCGATGCGCGCATACTTTAACAGTAAAATGTTGCAAAGCTTTAGAAAAACGTCCAATAGTTCAGGAGAAAAACGCGAAAAAAGAGATTCTTGTAAAAGTATTTTTTTCTCGGAGTTCGTTAGAAAACGATAAACACCTCGGGTCACAAAAAAATCAATTATTTCTTTGTTTTCTATCCGACATTTTTCTTTTTGGTCTTGAAGTGTAGCCATATCTGGCGATGTGTACACTGATGCACTAGTTTTTTGTTTTAAGTATCTTTTTCGGCCCAGCCGCCCGAAATGATACTTAAAAATAGTCAATTTTGCAGTCGTGTTGGTCATGAAATGTTCCGAAAAAAATATGATGCGCGCATCCTTTGCGAGTACAACGGTTCCAAGTTTTTAAAAATTGGTCAAACAGTCTTGGAGGAAAACGCAAAAAAAGAAACACTTGTACAAGCTGTTTTTCCTTGGAGTTTATTCGACACCATTCTACAGGGTGTAGACTTGGATCACGCAACATAGCAATTTCAATAGTAAAATTTTAAAAGTTGTACATTATCCCCTAATTATTTTAGAAAAAAAGTGCAAGTAGTTTTTTTGTAGAGAAAAACATTCTGTTTCCGTAAATGTAATCAATATAAATTTTTAGTTTTCCAATAACTGAAAATTAAGCAAATTAAAAAACTCGTTTTGACAAAAATCTGTACTGCCTTGGAATTATGCTATGACAACTGCCCATCCTAATAGCGCTTATACTGTCACTTTGACGGGATGTTTATTCTTAATTATCATTTTTATTATATCTTGGAATGAAAACATAACTAATTTTGTATAATAAATGTTTATTAAAATACAAAGGATAATTAAGAATGAATTTCGCGTCAAAGTGACAGTATAAGTGGCATTGGGCTGGGCAGTGTCATAGCATAATTCTAAGGCTGTACAGATTTTTGTCAAAACGCGTTTTTAATTTGCTTAATTTTCAGTTATTGGAAAACTAAAAATGTGTATTGATTACATTTATGAATACAGAATATTTTCACTACAAAAAACCTCTTTGCACTTTTTTTTTTCTAAATTAATTAGGGGAGATAATGTACAACTTTTAAAATTTTACCATTGAAATTATTGCCATGTTGCGTGTCTACACCCTGTATATAAACAGTCGATCGCGACAACAAACTACTTGGCCACCCCTGCTACAAAACATTTAAAAAATATGTATAACCGCATTTTATAGAATTCACAAAAAATACAATATTTAAAACATAAATAAAAAACACTTTTTAGCCTAGGGTGGCTGGCGGGCAGGATTCAGTGAGATTTGGATAAAATCATGTCGCGGGCCACATCCGGTCTGCGGGCCGTAGGTTGCACATGCGTGGTTTAAAATTAAAATAAAAACTTTGTTGTATCATACATGTAAATTTTTTTTTTTTTTTTTAATTCGTCAAGAATTTAATTGACTCATTTATTAGCTTTTTTAAGTTTAATTTAAAATCAAACATCTTATTATGTAAAGTTTTTTATAAATTAGATTGCATCTAAAGAAGAGACAACAGTTTTAAAACTGATCTGCATTTCTACAAGAAATAATTTTTATTTAAAGTTGTGTACCGAATACGACTTTCTTTTAAGGATTTCTTGCCAAAATGCAAAACAAGTTTCAAAACTCCGCCTCTACATTAATTTTAGCCTTAAAATAAATAAATAAGACAAACTTATAAAAAGGCTAGTATAGCTTTCTTACAACAGATCCTTTAAAAAAAAAGATTTGGGATTTAAGTTAAGCTTTTTTATAATAAAAAATTAATCAATTAAATAGTTTAGTAACTTATAAAATACATGTTTTAGTTTGTACGTTTAACTTAAGTTTCGATGTTGTTCACGAATAAAACTTAACAAAATAGTTCATTAAATATTTTCCCTTTAATTAAGAAAATAGAAAAAAAAAACATTGTTGGTCCATAATTGTATTGCCATTGCAGACAAATCAAATAAAACGAAAATGATAGGATTATTACAAAACATTGTGTAATAAACGGTAAAAATGTATTTCTATCTTTATTTGATTTAGGGAGAAAGTCTAGGAGCAATATTTGAAACTCGATTTTGCTAAAGGGCCAAAAATTTGTTGTTTACCTGAAAACATATTACTCCTATACTTCAATTCAATATTTTTACCAAAAGTTTTGTTTTAAACCCAATTCAATATGCTAGAAATATGCATTGTTAAATAAATACTGTTTCGTTAAAAAAAATCTTACACTGCAGAAGTGTATCTCAAGCAACAGGTAAACATATTTTTGGAACTAAATATTTCGTAAGAACCTCAGATCCATATAAATATCTCCTAGAAAAACGTAACCAATTTCTGGCTTTTGAATATATTTACATTTAATTGTTCCTAAAGGCAATTTATATGTCGTAAAATTATAATACTTTGTATTAAATTAAAAAGCAATTTAAAATAATTGTGCCATAAATTAAGTTGTTGAAATAATAGATATGCATGGAACTATATAATTCGTTGTGGACGGATAAAATTGAACTGTTATTACTATCATTGCAAAATTGTGATATGACATGATTTATGGGCAACAGTGATCTATTTCAATTTTTAAGTTTAATAGTAATAGTTGTGATATTCTATTACGGATAAATAATTTTGTAGCTATGTGAAAACCTAAGAGATTAAAAAAACAATGCGGTTTAAATTAAATTGTTTTTTTTTTAATTAAGCATTTTTGTTTCAAATATATTCCGTAAACCTTATATTTTTGGAAACGGCGACAAATTCTCTATCAAACGATGTGAATTTGTTATCTCTACGATGACGTATGTCAAATCCGCGATAGGCAACTGTTTTTTTTTAAAATTACATTACGTCATCGTAGAGATAACAAATGCAAATCACTTAATAGAGAATTTGACGCCATTTCCAAAAATATTAGGTTTGTTGGGGTTATTTTCAGTAATTAAGAAGTTATAGGGGTGCGACAGTCAAACTGAATCACGCGTTATAGCGTCATTTAAAAAGTCTGCAATAAATGGAAGATTTTTATTATTGATTTTCCAGAAAAGTTGATGATCGGTCTAAAACTAATTTTAAGATAAAAAAAAACTAGATTTTACCGATTTTTGAAATATTCGTAAGAGTAAAGTGCCCTTATTTTAAGAGACAAAAAAAAAATTGAAACGTAAAAATAATGCTTAATTTAAATTTTGACAGTCAAATTCCAATTTTTATTGCTTAAGAAATTTTAAGCACTACTCTTGCAAATATTTCAAAAACCGCTAAAATCTAGTGTCCTTTGACTTTTTATCAAACTTTTTTTTATCTTAAAATTAGATTAAGACCATGCACCAACTTTTATCGACAATAAAATTTTCTGAGAAAACAATAATAAAAAACTTTTCCATTTGTTGCATACTTTTTGAATGTTAAAATTTCTTAAAACTTAAAAATTGGAAAAAATTTAAATCTAGTCTTACTTTTGGATCCTAAAAAACTTTTTCCATAATTTTTTTTTGTATCTCTTAAAATAAAGGCACTTTAATCTTGCGATAATTTTAAAAATCGCTAAAATCTAGTGTCCTGTAACATTTTATTAAACTTTTTTTCATATTAATGTTATTTTAGAGTCTAAAATTTAGACCATAGATACACCAACTTTTATCAAGAATACAATTTTCTAAGAAATCAATAATAAAAAACTTTTCCATTTGTTGCAGACTTTTGAATGACGCTGTATAAAATATTTAAAAAAATATTTATACAATCCTGTCAACAAACGTCTTTTAGGGACATTGTCTTATTTTCAGTATTTTTACAATTTGATTGTTTCCAAAAACTACTTGTTAAGGTGTGAAGAATGTTTAAAGGTTTTCATGCATAGGTTTATTTAACTTTCAAAACTTGACATGTGAGCATTTAACATGTAATTATAGCAAAAATTCGTTACGAATAATAATTCCAAAAAATAATTCGTCACACGTATACAAGGAAGTCTATTTGCTCTCATTATAAAAGAACAAGGCAATTAAGTTTTAATGGCTGTACCATAAATGTCTGTCAATAATAGCGGCCTATTTATTTCCCCGCGTATATTTGGTATTAATTTATAGAAAGCAATGGTATTATCGAATAACAAATAAAAGTGATAGGCCTTTAATAGTTCCGTGTTAAATTGATAGTGCATATTTGGAGATAAGATCGGAAGCTTGTTACAGATCATTCGAACAATAGCGAAAAGGTATTGGATTTGGCCCTATCATTTTAAAACCTTAAGCAGGGTGTCGCAATCTGCGTGTGTATTCATGACTGTCTTTGTTATTATTGATGTTGCAAAATTTGTTAAGTAGGGCTAGCTGAACAGTTGATTTTAATTAAACTTATTACATTAACAAATTTGGTGTAGTTTCCAAAGGGATTTAAAAAAAAAAACATCCTTTTTATATAAATTAAAATTAACAATCAATTTGACATCTTTGAACAATTATCTTCTTTTGTACACAACAAAAATTCAGTTTTCGAAATTATTCTAATCGAGTTACATAAACCCATGATTTATTTACCAATCTGGTCTATTCAGAATGTCATATATAAAGACATTTCACTTCATATTCGCTAATGTTTTGTATGAATTATTAAGAAGTGCAGATCGAACTAGAGATATTTTTACCAAGTGGTCTTACAAGTCTCCGTTGACAGGTATTATATATCGGAGAATTATGAATTACGATTGATTCGTTACAAGCACTTTTCTGTTTTAAACGGAATTTATATTTCACAAGCTCATTTAAAAGCAAAATAAGCCTGCACAAAAAATCAAAATTATTAATAAACTTAATATTAACTTCAAAAATTTTAGCCCACAGCTTCAAATTTACAAAACAAACATATATTTGTTCCAGAATTAAGACAATATTAGGTTCTGCAGCCTATTAAGGTACATTGCGAAAAAATTGCGTGTCCAGAATGTTAATTAAGTGTTTAAAAACTAGTAAATATTTTTAATTAATATAATAAATTTCATAGTCAAACAAGAATATCGGCAGGTGCTAGTAAATATGTCTTTGAAGCCGACAAATGAAAATTACTCGCCCATAAATTTAATTTCTGCTACTGGTTATTTAAAACGAATCATTTAAAACTTGTCCTTACTTAATTTTGAACAAAGTTTAAAGTATATTCTGATAAAAGATTGAATTATGTAGGCGCTTTAGTTAAATTGCAAATATATGTAAACCTTTAGCAAAAACAAACATATTATTTCTTGAAAGACAATTTGATTTCAAACTCAGAAAGAACAAAAAATACAGGATACCCTATTAAAAGGACCAAAGTTACATACTGGTATAAATTTTGACTTTTTTAAATTTACTTACTACTAACTAAGCAGAGACTGAGAACGGAACGAAAACGAAAACATTAAACGAAATTAACCGAAATGTTTATAATACCTACGAAAACGAAAACGAAATAATTAATTCCTATCACTATTTAATTTTTATTCATTGAACACAAACGCGAATTTACCGTCTATGCTGTGAAGACTTTCAAAAGGCAGTAAAATATATGACTTGAAATAAGTGAACTTCTTTTTGTCCCTATACATTATGTATTAACAATTTTATTGCTAATACTAGCGATTTCGTAACACAAGTGACGGTACAGATATTCTCTCTTTCTAATTTGTTGATTGGATCATCAATAAATAATATACACTTGATTGTACAACAAAAGGGCGTGCAATAATCACGTCATTTTTGATATTTTAAATCTATGGTTTGACAAACTAGTTGTGTTTTAGCACCTGATGCACTAAATTTATTTGTTTATATGTTGAATGTGTTTAACAATTTGGTAAATTTAATATGGCGATTCGCTAGTCTAAATTATGCCGTCCATATGATCAAAACCGAATATAACGACGTTTACAATCTAGCGGGGCCCAACGATAGCTAAGAAACAGAAACAAAAATGTAAATGAACTTTAAACTCAACACAAACATTTTATATCTTGCATTTATTATTACCATTATTTACATATTAATACACACGAAGTAAGTATTAAACTCGATTCAAAGTACGTCCTTAACAAAAAAACTTCCACATGTAATATCTAATATTAAAAAACATCTTCTGGATCTAACGAAAGTACAATGCTTAGTGGACTTCGTGTGGACAAAGGGCCATGCAGGAATCGTTGGTAATGAGATTGTAGACAACCTGGCTAGAGAAGCTACCTTTCTGCCAGTCAACAAGAATATTGCCTTACTTGACGATGTCAATAATCAATTCAAATTTCACGCCAGGACTCTGTGGAGACAAAGTTGGGATCGGTTTACACAGACTTCACCTACATAATATACTTTAATACATCCCACTTTACCGCAAATAATTCCACACATAACATCTTTTAATGTCAGCAAATCATATTCAACAACTATCACCCGTTTAAAATTAAATCATGGCAACTTCCCCTCCCATCTGTATAAAATTGGCATAAAGGATAGCCCAGCATGCCCATGTGATGGGCAGTCTTACGGGGACTTAAATCATTTATTCTTTTCGTGTAGTCATAATACAATTTTAACAGAAAAGCTCTACAAAGATCTGATATCGTTGGGGGTGCACCTCCCTGTTAACATAGTATCGGTTCTATCTGTAATATCAAGGGACATTTGTGACGTTCTCGTTAATTTTGCTCGACTTGCTAATTTAAATATTTAAAGTATCGATAATATAAAATATCTGTGGCTGATGGACTACAGTCAAATGCCAAACAAACCCAAAAAAAAAAAGAAGTAAGTATTTATCATCTGAATAATCGAATAATCGAATAATTGGGTTATCATCGCTAGGGTTGCCAACACTGTCCTTTCGACATTTGGCGGTTGTTCTTTACTCTGAATTTTGTGACTAAGAAAAAATAGGCGACTTAAAAAAAAGGTAAAACCGGTTTTAACCGTTATTAAATTTCGGTTCACCTAAAAAAAAAACGAGATTTTATGAGTGGAAACATATAGAACAATTTCATTTTCGATCAAAACCGAACGAAATATTTTTCGTTTTAGTCCCTGCTAGCAACTATTTTAAAATGTTGCAAAAAAGTTTTTTATCCTTTATATTCAATGAATTATGGTAATTTATTAAAGACAGATTCCAAAACCAAACAGAAGCCGTCATTTTTGTATAAGATTTATTTATTTTATAATTTAAAAAATGCTAATTAACTACAACCAAGCTTTTATTATTAAAACTAATAGATAAATGTATCGGGGAAAAAATTTCACTAAACGAATTTAAAACCGGAATTATAAGGTTGTTCTGTTGTAGATAATATCAGCTACATGAACATTTTGGTAACTAATACGTGTAGATTATAATCTCACAAATTCGGAACTTTGTTCGTTATCGTTACCATCGGTTCTTTAACGTAACGACTTTGCAAGCGAGTATTTTTAATTAACAGTACACTTCCGATTTGTAATTAAGGCATGAAATTTAGCAATAAAACGCAGGTAACAATCTAAACCCATGAAATAATTTCTAAGGCAATTTTAAATTAAGCTTAAAAAATTTGCAATTAAATCCGGGATTTGTACTATCTTAAAATTGGATGTGAAATTATTTGTAGCCCGCCACAGATTTGCACCAAATTTAATTAGGTTAAGCGAAGCAAAATAAAACAATTATTATAAGTTTGTCAACAAGTTTCAATACATACATTGTTAGCATGAAATATCGGCCTATAACAACCACAAACATTCGCATTGTGGGATCCAATTCTGCGTAAGATTTAATGGGTTGTTTTATGATCAAAATCATAATTTAATTTCAGTTTAATTAAAGGAGCAATAAAAATTGTTTCGTATAGGAAATTTATACCAGTTTCAAAGACTTTAGTAACTCAATGTAAATCCGACATTAAATTAATATGATCTCAGAATAAACAGGACTCTAGCCATTGAGAAAACCTTTGGAATCATAATACCAACACGGGACCAATGGGAGCTTCAAGAAATAGAGCTAAATAGCCTAGCCTGGTATACGGACGGGTCAAAAATGCAAAATGGCACAGGCTGCGGAATAATGGGAGCAGCACAAGTGAGAAGATATATCTGTAAGCCTTGGACAGTGTGCAACCATATTTCAAGCCGAGGTGTACGCTATGCACTTATGTGCAAAAACACTATTAGAGATATTAATTCAAAAAATAATTTTTATAGCGTCCGACAGTCAAGCAGCGTTAAAAGCTCTTGGCTCGTCGGAAGTAAACTCAGGACTTGTTCTGAACTGCATACAGGCACTCAACGTGCTAGGAAGCAGGAATAATATTAAACTGGTATGGTGCCCAGGGCACACTAGTATACCAGGGAACAAGAAGGCAGAACGCCTAAATTGGCAGCGAGACACCTTTCTTCGAACTAGAACCCGCAGTTGGTACATCCTATGGAACAACCAAGCGGTGTCTTAATGACATATTAATACAAGGGCATAATGCTCATTGGAAAAAAGTTGCAGCACAAGCACATTCTAAGGCTATCCTGTCAATGATCTCTAAAGAAAAGACAGAAGAAAAGCTCAGGATGAGCAGAGCAGACATCAGAACAGCCACAGGACTCGTCACAGGACACTGTGGGCTAAACAAACACTTTTACATAATAGGGCTCTCAGAGACCGATATATGCAGAGGATGTGGTGAAAAAGAAGAAACTCCTCTTCACGTAATATGCCAGTGTGAAGGATTCACACCCTATCGGCGTAAACTTCTAGGGATGGAAAAAGCCAACCAAGAAGAGTTAAGAAAAACACCTTTAAAGAAAAGCCTGGAGTTTTTCAAAAACACAGGACTTCTTTAAAGGGCAATCACCAAAGGGTACAATAGACCAATAGGTCGCAGTACAGGAATCCGAAACTCAATGTAATATTAGATCATCTTGGTTACAACAGTGATTGCTGCTATCACAAAATCGGATGTGAATAATAAGCAAACATTCTACTGGCAATGAGAGTCGCGAAACTAGTACAGATATTCAATAAACAAACAATGATTATTTGATAGAACAGGCTAAGAGACTTTTTAATTATCCTTACATTATGTTTTAATATTAATCTTAATATTTTTTCCACTTACGCATATAACTCGGGACTCGGAGCAACCTTGAGAAGAGGAGGGAGAAATTCTACGAGTACTTGAGGCCCCTGGACAGCTAGAATTGCCAATGAAAACCTTTAATGTCTTTGAAGTAAAAGCAGCAATAAAACAATTAAACCCCAAAAAAGCGCCGGGATATGACCTTATCACTGGGAGAGTCATTAAAGAGCTACCGGACATTGGTGTAAAATTTCTAACTCGCAATCAGATCTTTAATGCGATATTAAGAATTGGACACTTTCCAATACAATGGAAAGCTGCCCAAATAATCATGATCCCGAAACCTGGTAAGCCAGTAAACGATGTTCAATCGTATAGACCTATCACCTTGCTTCCAATTTTATCTAAACTATTTGAGAAACTATTCTTGGGGAGAATCAAACCTATCCTGGAAGTAAAACAAAGTATACCGGACCACCAATTCGGGTTTAGATGTGAGCACGGTACAATCGAAATCGAACAAGTACATCGCATAACAAACACGATAACCCAAGCATTCGAAGACAAGGATTACTGTACAACAGTATTTTTAGATATCAGTCAAGCCTTTGATAAAGTCTGGCATGTAGGACTACCGTACAAAATTAAAAAAATACTCCCAGACAACATATACATTATTCTGAAATCGTACCTGGAAAATAGAAATTTTCAGGTAAAACACAAGGAGGAATACTCATAGTTGTGCCCAGTAAAATCAGGTGTACCACAGGGCAGCATATTGGGACCAGTGCTATATTTACTATATACAGCTGACTTACCAACTACAGCAAACAGCATGACCGCTACCTATGCGCAGGGCCGTTTCTGGCGGGGGGCGAAAGCGTGCCCCGCACGTGGGCGGCCGATTTAGAGGGCGGCCAAATGTCGCCCTTGCGGTCTTTAATGTTTCACAAGAATTGAAAATAAAATATTAGTTTGAAAAATAGTATGTAAAAATTATCAAGGATTAAAGATTTCAATCCCATACTATTAAAAAAAAATTGTAAAAACGCGTAAATCACTCTCCAGTTTGCTTATCCCGTAATTTCGACTTGAGAGTGAAGATTGCGATTAAATTTATGTACTCAATCGGCGGTTGTATACCGTACAGTAGCAATGTAGATAGCAATGCAATTGATAATAGGACAAGTGCCAAGGGCGCAAGAGATGGCGCTGAAAATCCCTCTTACACAATGACAAATTTACAGTCATTCAAACAGTCTGCAACTAATGGGAAAAATTTAATTATTGATTTCTCAGAAAATATTATTCGTAATTATAGGAAAAAGTTATTTAGAATCTCAAAATAAGGCTAGATTTAAATTTTGAAGGTCAAATTCTAATTTTTATTTTTTAAGAAATTTTAACATCCAAAAAGTCTGCAACAAATGGAAAAGCTTTTATTATCGATTTCTCAAAAAATTATATTCTTGATAAACGGTAGCGCATGGTCCAAAACTAATTTTAAATGAAAAAAAGTTTAATAAAGTCATAGGACACTAGATTTTAGCGATTTTTGAAATATTCGCAAAAGTAAAGTGCTTACAATTTTGTAATAATTGTAATTTTGGAATTTGACCGTCAAAATTTACATCTAGCCTTATTTTAAAATTCTAAATAACTTTATTCTACAATTTTTTTTTGTATCTTTTACAATAAAGGCACTTTACTCTTGCAAATATTTCAAAAATCGCTAAAATCTAGTGTCCTATGAATTTTTATCAAACTTGTTTTTATCTTAAAATTAGTTTTAGACTATGCACCAACTTTAATTAAGAATAAAATTTTCTGAGAAATCAATAATAAAAAACTTTTCCATTTGTTGCAGACTTTTTGAATGTTAAAATTTCTTAAAAATAACATTTTGAATTTGATCTTCAAAATTTAAATCTAGCCTTATTTTGAGATTCTAAATAACTTTTTCCTATAAATTGTTTTTGTATCTCATAAAATAAGGGCCCTTTGCTCTTGCAAATATTTCAAAAATCCAGTGTCCTATGACTTTTTGTTAAACTTTTTTTATCCTAAAATTAGTTTTAGACCATGCACCAACTTTTATCACAAATAAATTTTTTTGAGAAATCTATAATAAAAATTTTTCCCATTTGTTGCAGACTTTCTGAATGACGCTGTATACATGTTGTTAAATATAATACTTGCAACGACAATTATTTATTTTTTTATTTCAATATTTTTTGTTTACCGGGGCGGCGAAACGTACGTTAGCACGCGGGCGGCCAAGTACTCAGAAACGGCACTGCCTATGCGGATGACACTGCTGTCCTAGTTAGGCACAGAGATTCAATAGTAGCAACGTACATACTGCAAAATAACCTAAATGAAATTCAGTTATGGCTAAAAAGGTGGCACATTAAAACCAACGAAGAAAAGTCAGTTCAGATCACTTTCACTCTGAAAAAGGGCAACTGTCCCCCCTGTACAACTAAACAATCATCAACAGACTCAAGCTGAAGAACCAAAATATCTGGGTATCCACCTGGACAGAAGACAAACTTAGAGAAAACATATATTTACAAAAAGAAAGCACCTCGATCTCAAACTATAAAAAATGTATTGGATTATGGGAAAGAAATCAAGATTATCTATTGAAAACAAACTCCTGATTTACAAATCTATCCTAAAACCTATCTGGACTTACGGTGTTCAATTGTGGGGATCGGCTTCTAACTCGAATATTGAAATACTTGAAAGATTCCAGTCAAAAGTGTTGCGGCTGATTGTGAACGCGGCGTGGTACGTGCCGAATGAAGTAATCCAACGCGATCTTCAGGTCTTATCGGTTAAACATGAAGTGCGGAATTACAGTGCTAAATACCGACAGAGACTCGATGGCCATCCCAACAGACTGGCAAAACCACTTCTCTAAAAAAACAACCAACACCGTAGACTAAAGCGTTATAATCCTGAAGACCTTATTAATAGATTTTAAATAGCATCGTAAAAACCCCAGAGACCATAAAAATCTAAGTTAATAATTGTAAGGAGATATGTCACTGGACATACTGCAGCACGTCAGTACTTTGTCATAATAAATTGCTGAATTTCTCTGGACAGATTGCGAAATACTGGGATAAAAAAAATAAATAAAAAAAAAAAAAAAAAAAAAAAAAAAAAAAAAAAAACATACAAGTTTTTATAATCAGTAAACTAAATAATTCAAACATTTATAAAAATCATAGATTGTAAGATTGCTTAAGTGACTAATTTAATAATAGTCCTTCTTTAAAACCACTTTTTTTTAAGGTCCTGTTGAAATGCAATACCAGTTTCAACACTTCTTCGACAGTTGCAGTTTTATTTAATAATATATGTTTATAAATTAAATAAACAGATCCTTGGAAAAAAAGATTAGTGTTATTTATTTACATCCATATAATTTTTAATAACGTAATGGATAAATCAAAAAGCCCAACACTTCAGATTGCTAATTGTAAAGATTGTGTAATTATTATTTGATTGGAAGCGGAAATAATTTACTCTCTGGGCAATCGAAGAAGTATTTGAGTACACGAAATCAAAAGAGTAACTACTATGTCGTTGAATGCACAAAAAGTGCAACAAGCCAAAGCGTATGTGCCCAACAAAAACAAGTTGTTAAAAAAACTCACACTTATGTGGTATTTGCTTAGATCCTTGGCTTTTAGCATAAACGTGTCGACTTTCTTTAGATATCCTAGTTAATTTAGTCAGTAAAATAAAGTTTCGCTTAATAAATGTAACTAAATTATAGAACTAAAACGACAATTGACCAATAAAACCGAAAAAATGTGTAGTTCACGCGTAATTATGCTAATAATATCAAAGTAATCTTACTTAAATTGTTACCTTATTTAAGCCGATTGTTCATTATGAGTTTGCACTATTAACACTACAAATATCTTCGCAGATTATAACCAATTAAGTATCATTTAAAAGCACTAAAATAGTTCCACAGATAACGAAGAACACTTCTCCATTATGACATGACACTTTAAACGCGTCCTGCGCAAAGCTTATCATCTGTACGCACATGGACACGCGTCGTTGCCAGTCCTGCCACCCTAAATTTTGGTTTTGACTTTCAAGCTCTACGGTAAATGGTTACTCGTTTATTAAAAGGTTTAATTTGTTAATAAAATGAATTACTGACTACCTTATACGTATAGAGGGTTTCACTTTTCCATGTGGCACTATTGCTATCTCCGTAAATCATGAAATTACAAGGTTGGTTAAATGGCATAAAAGTTAGCTTATTTAGGAGTGTATTTTAAACAAGATATTGTTTTGTTTACAAATTTCATGGCTTGCGTGATGTAACGAAAAAACCGAAATAGATAAAAATTTTCGCACTCAAATATCTCGGCTATTGTTGCTAATATACAAAAATGCTAGATTTTATTTGCTAAAAATGGTGATAGTAAAATTTTTATTTAAAAATTACCGTGCGAGATAATTGATGAAACTACTTTTTTTAAATGGCAGTCTTAGTAAGTGATGACCTGGATGTAAAAAAAATCTTTTTAAAATGAAACAATATTTTATATGTTTATTTACAAAAATTAACGAAAAAACAAAAAAATTGCGAAATCTAAGATAAAGATCAACGATGCCATAAAAAAACAATAACCGGCTTCAATTGTTTGATATCGATCCTTGCTAGTCTATCCCGCCACTTTTTAGACGGTGACATTAAAACATATGCAATGCGAAATAAAAATAGCTATATTAATATTAAGATCCCTAAGGCCTAGGGTGCTACATACACCTAAGTCAAGAAAACGGATTTTTCAAAAATTTATATGCGGTATAGTATACAGGGTGAGTCACGACGGACGCGTCGGAGTTTTATGGCGAAACGGTTTATATTTTCCAATTTCTGTCGCTGTTAGATTATGTAAGTCAATAAGGGCTACATTTTAAAAATATTTTCGAACATACAGGGTGCTCCAAAAAAGAGTGTCAGTTATACTTTTTCTTATGGAACACCCTGTATATTTTAACATTTTTGGATTCCTCTTTAAATTTAATTCAAAAAATGTATAAGGTCTTATGGGTCTAAAGTCAACCGTTCTCGTGAAAATTGCATTTTCATGAAATTACAGTATTTTCAAAAATTTTCAACATTTAAAAGCTTTAAGAAGTTTGAAGAAATTCGCTTGGAGATAAGATTGACAATAGATTATGTAACACTTTGCACCACCTACATTTTTAAAATATTATACAGGGCGTTTTTTACGCTTGGTCAAACTTGTGAAACTTTAAACATCGATAACTAATTTTTTTTAAATACAACACCTATATTTTTTTACACCGTCTTATAGAAAATTTAATTCTCTTTCGAAAACATTAATACTGTTTTATACCTAAAATTGATATTTTCGGAGATATCGCGATTTTATTGTTAATTATTAGGGCAAAGTGATATTTTCGAGT